>JAJJWW010012378.1:0-23144 GCA_023531295.1 Papaver armeniacum | reverse complement strand
TCTTCTTAAGTAACATAAGCGAAGTATTTTTTGCCCACCCGAGTGATTTCATTAGGAATCAACCTCTCCGTCTTTGTAACACAACCTCGGAACAACGCATGCACGGGTACCAATCGATGAGAAGCAATAAATGGGATGTTGATTTTGCGGCTTGCGCAAAATATCCGAATCTCATTATCTTGAATTTTCTTCTTAGACTTTGCAAAACGACTAGGAAAAGGAGGTGGTGTGGTAAAGGCAGAGGCTGTGTCCTTAGGTTGGCGATTGAGGTTGGCTTTTCCTTTGGAACGGTTTCCACCTCTACTTCCTCTTCCAAGTCGTGACTAACCTTTTCTTGTTGTTTGGCTCTTGTTTTGCTTACCACTCCTCAAAAAGCTTGCATTAACATTCTCTCTTGGATTCACAAAAGTTTGTGATGGCAACTTTGTCAAGTCATTGCTTTTAGTTGATTCATATATCTGCCAACGCCCCATCCTGTTTTTGCAAGTCTTTTATAGCCATATCCCTGTTTTTGCATAATTGCATCCGGCGTTGAGAGTTTTCATCTTGCTTTTGCATCATCATTTTCATCATCTCCTCTAGATTTGAGCTTTGGTTCGGTTGTTGTGGTTGCAATCGGAATTGCGGTTGTTGAAAACCACTTTGTCGCCCATACGATTCAGGAGTCATGACTTGCTGATTTGCATAAAATAAATTTGGGTGATCTTTCCAACCTGTATTATAAGTATTAGAGTAGGGATCATACCTTGGCCTCTGATTAGGAAATACATCATTTACCTGTTCAGACTCTTCCCCATAAGTAGGAATAATCACCGCCGTTATTATTCGTTGTACTACCTTCTCTATGTTGTTCATCTGTTTCTCACTGGAGAAGTTGCTCTGGTATGCGAGACTCTCCCGTCTCTCAATCTCTTCTGACATTAGAGTTGTTTCTGGTGTAGAATTGTTGAGCATTGGCAGCCATACTCTCAATCAAACTTGTTGCCTGCGAGATTGTCTTCTCATTAGGTGAACCACCGGCAGCCGCATCAATCAAATTCCTGCTTCCGAAGTAATCCTACGTAAGTATTGAATGATAAGTGTTGAGGATATATTATGGTATGGGGCAGCTTGCCAACAACCTCTTATACCTCTCCCAATATATTCATATAGAGACTCCCCAGGACATCTTGGAATGCCACTAATCTCCTTACGAACGGATGCCGCTTTGGAGAGGAAAATATTTCTCTAGAAAGAGCTTTTCATCTCGGTCCATGTTATAACACTCCCTGTAGGAAGACAATACAACCATTCTTCCGCTAAGTCCATCAATGAGAACGGGAAGGCTTGTAACATCGTCATATCTCTATGCAATGATTGCATGCCTCGGACTTGTCGCGTGTTCAGAACCAAGTGAAGGTGTCAATTTGGATTTCACCCGGATGTCCCTTGAACTTTGGTATATGATGAAGTAGATTCGACTTCAGCTCCAGGTTAGTGATTGTAATGCACAAAGGTTGCGAATCTAAGCATGGAGATGTCAACTCTCTTAAGTTCCTCTCCCGGGAGGTGGAGGATCTCTCTCGTCGTCCTCGTATTAACCATCTCTTCGTAGAGGTTCTTGTTGCGACTGGACGTGCTTGTAGTACTGTTCCCTTGCGAGTTTGAATTCAGCACCTCGGGTAATCCCACCATTTCGGTGCCAGGATTAAGTACGAAATAAAATTCTCAAAAAATAAAAATAAATCAAAAACTAAAAATAAAACTTAAAAGAAAAAGAAATAACAACCAAAGCTACCGAGCTACTCCACAGCGGCACGCCAAAATTTGATGCGTGTCATAAAGCTCAAATTCATTCATTATATTCTACTTTACTAATGAATAATATAGCAAGTAAATAAGATTCGTTCCCACGAAGAGCAGGAGTTTTAGTTGTCAAAAGTGTCACAATGGGTGTTTTGGTTTAGATTCAAAGTAAAATCAAAGCAACTAAAAATAATTAAGTTGCAAGCAATGGAGAGAAATATGATTTGAGAATCCTTCTTCATTACTAAACTTGTCATCAAGTTATTATATTCATCCATTAATACAATTAATCACAAATTATTACCAACCGTGGAATAACAGCTAGCTCCAGTGATCCCCTAAATTCCTTATATCACCTGGTACCTAAGCTCTCAAATACCCAGATTTTATTCGTCGAAACCACCTAGTAGTAGCTCACTCAAGGTGTAATTTGTCCGAATGCTTTATCTTTTGTGAATTATAGATTGATCCTAGTAGTTAGACTCTTAGCTCAAGGTCCACTTTCTAGTGTTGTTTATACACAATCGCTACACAGAATCCCTCTGCAAGGTCTTATGTTCTCTACTTTTGTTTGAATTATTCAACTATTACTTATCTTCTAACTCAATACTAGCATTTGATTGAATCAACAACAAATTACTATTTGATTGAATCAAAATATTTGATTGAATCAACAATACTAGCATTTGAGTTATCAATCAATCAAAAATATTTTAATTAGTATAAGCAATCAATAATCATGTGAAGAACTTCAAAATAAATTTATATAATAACTCAAATCATGTCTAGAACTTAGAATTCATCCCCAATCACTAAGAAGTTTAGCTACTCATGGTACTAACAAAACCCATGAGTTTCATATGATAAAATGGTAAGGAAATAGTTACTATGATGGAAATAGCTCCAAACCTAGCTTTTCTTCTCTTGAGTTCTCCTCTCCAATGGCTTGATCAAAGATTAAATGATCATTATTAGAAGTGTCCCTTAAATAGGTATCCATGTTGTAGTTGTGCCCGTGGAAACAGTTGCCAATACTAGCCCAAACCTTGCCAAATACCACTCACATCCAAAGCTGGTCGCATGCTTTAGTCAGCTAATGGGCCATGCCGGGGCTGAACAGGTCCATCCCAATATCTAGTTTCTCTGTCAGTTACGTAAAACCCATTGTAGTAAAATTCCCGACGCTTCTCTATCCGTGAATTCCGTTTCCCTCGGATGCTCAGGTGACCGTGAAAATATTTTCTCCCTGGATTTTTATCTTTCTCCGTCAGAATCACGGTCACTAAAGCCACCGTGAAATAAAACTTTCCCTGACTTTTCTGTTTACTCCCGTCAGAATCACGGACATACATGTCACCGTGAAAATTATTTTTACCTTTTTTTTTTGAATATAAATTATTTTTACCTGACTTTTTGTTTTCAGGATATCCATCTTACTGACAGTCTGGTCATCGTGAGATTCCTGAACATCTGAATTTAGATCTCTCGATTACCAGACTCTCCGTGAAAATCGAAAGCTTCTGACTTTATTAAAACTCGTTCAACGTCTCTTCAAAGTTCAAATCCTCTATCATGCCACTTCCAAGCTCTAGTTCAATCACCAGCTCATATTCTCTGCCAGCATTCATCGCCTCACCGCTACAACCACAGAACACCATTGTTTCTTCTTCGCTGCTAACCAACTTCATTAATTATTCCATCGTCACAACTCTGTTATCTTCCTTGAACTATTATAACAGCCAACAAACGAGCTTCAATCCCAAAGACCAAATCTCGCTTTGCCATCATTCATTATCCCGGCATAACAGCAACACCAGCTCCGTGATCGAGTATCACAACTCCATTCAACTAATTGAGCTCCACTGATCACCATCTTCTTGAAAACTCCATCACCATTCTCTTTGAACTGTTATCACGGCAAACTCGGTTTTTATCTCCGTTGACAGCAGCCATACATATTCCATCGTCATCTCTCGCCATTACTGCCATCCATCACGATCTCGAACTCGCCTCCAATAACAGCAACCTAGAATCACCGAGCATCATCAACACTGCCATCATCATTCTTCCATTCTCCGCTATACAGCAGCACCAAGACTACATCCTTCGCCATGAGTTCCTAATACCACCAATAGATAGAAACATCACCTACAACGCCAAACTCGTCATCCATTCATCCGACTGCCATGAACCCACGAGTTCCATATCCATCAACGTCAAAAAAAAGCTCAGCCGGAACCTTCCTGAACTGATCGTAAAGTGAAGGAGATGATGGAGATAGCCCCGCGTGAACTTGTTGTCTGCCTTTAACACTTTTACTTCATTCCTGGTGGGTTGTCGCTTTTGGGGACCGGCAAACCTAATTGCTTATTTCGCCTATATCTTCTTCATACGATGTCGGAATGATCTCATTCTATCGCCATTTGCTTCGCTTTTCGCCCTCTTCAAGGTGATATCAAGGACTCCTAGATTCAAACGAACTTTACTTGGTCTTTGGCCCTTCTCCACTTGTAGCTAACTTCTTTTATTGCACACTTAAGTGCCAATTCACTTATTTTGGATGATTCACCTAGCAAAACATAAATAAGTGAAAACAAGAGTAATATACAATAATTTGCAAGAAACTAAGCAATTACTAGCATGGATTCGACACTAAAATATATGCAAAATATGCACTTAATATGCCGGATGACCACGGTGGCTAAGTGGGGACAATATCGATGGAGGGACGAGGTCATTACAAATGGTATCGTAGCCGACGACGGGTCACCTGCCGAGGGTGGGAAGGTACGTTGGACGGGGTTGTTCCAGATGCTTCTCATGAGGGGCAGGGAACGTTGGAGATTTGGGCTTGCAAATATATTCTGGACCCGAGGACGACTCTAATTTAAGGTGGTGGTATTGTAATACCCCGATATTCGGCAGTGGTTGGTCGAATGGAATATAAGTAATGGTTCATCCTTGCCTAACACCGAGGCCTGATGGGTACACTTGTTTGAGTTGTGGGAAAAACTTCTCAGTTAAGCGTGCTCGGCGGGGAGTAGTCACAGGATGGGTGACCTCTCAGGAAGCTGCTGCTGGATAACCGCAGTAGTGCAGTTAAAAATCCCACACTGCTGGATAACCGTAGTGGGTAAGTGGGAACAATATCTGTGTTAGTTGGGATACAACTAAGGACGAGGCTACTTGTGATCGGGTGGGAGAGTATGCTAGGCCGTTGGATCTAGATACTGGTCTCACAAGAGACAAGGAACGTCTACATTATACCGAGGCCTGATGAGTACACTTGATTGAGTTGTGGGAAAAACTTCTCAGTTAAGCGTGCTCGGCCGAGAGTAGTCACAGGATGGGTGACCTCTCGGGAAGCTGTTGATGGATAACCGCAAAGAGTGCCGTTAAAAACCCACACTACCGCCGGGATAACCGCAAAGGGGTAAGTGGGAACAATATCGGTGTTAGTTGGGATACAACTAGGGGTTGTTCGCTTGTGCTCAGGTAGGGGAGTATGCTGTGGGATTATGCCAGATACTGCTCACATTGGCGACAAGGAACGTCTACATTATACCGAGGCCTTTTCAGCATATTTGGCTCCAAAATTGGCAGAAAACTTTGCAGTTAAGCGTGCTCGGGCGGGAGTAATCCAGAGATGGGTGACCTCCTGGGAAGTTGCTGGTGGATGACCGCAGTGATGCCCGTTGAAAATCCCACACTGCCGGATAACCGCAGTGGATAAGTGGGGACAGTATCGGTGGAGGTACGGGTCATTACAATTCAACTCAACATTTTATCCTCGAGCTTGAGGGGCATCTATGTCACATCTACTGATATTATCCATTCCAAACTTTGTCACATTCATTTCATATATGGTGAACCCAATAGTAGTCTAATACAAGCTTTCTGGAAAAATCAATGCCAGTTACCTCACACACCTCTACATGAACCTGTTTTTTTTTTTTTTTTGTAGGAGACTTTAATGCCCTTTTAGGTACTGAGGATAAGAATGGTGGGCTAGAAGTGGATGATTCTGATTTTCTAAACCTTAGGAATTTTTATTATGTGTTTAACTTGCATGATCCTGGTTTTTCAGGTCCTAGATTTACTTGGTCTAATATGCAACAAGGTTCATACCTCATCCTTGAAAGATTGGATAGATGTATTATTAATCAATTTGCTGAAGTTTTATTTCCTAAACTTTGTGTCAATAATCTTCCTAGAGACTCTTCTGACCACAGCCCTATGCATATAGGTTTCAACTTTGAGGACATTTGTATGCCTAGACCTTTTCATTTTATGGCTATGTGGATTGAAGATCCTACATGTATAACTCTTGGTCATTAATGTTGTGGGCTCCCCTGCTTATAAACTCAAAGCCAAACTTCTAAGTACTAAAAAAGGCCTTCGAGACCGGAATAAATCCTCTTTTGGTAATATTCAAACCAATATATCTACCACAAGGGAGGAACTAGTTGAAGTCCAGACTTCTAATCCAACTGACTCTAGCTCCATTGCCAGACTTAGAGCCAGATTTGAATACCTCTACAACCTAGAGGAACTATATTGGAAGGACAAATCTAGAGAGGTCTGGCTCATGGAAGGTGATAAAAAATTCTCCTTATTTTCATAGAGTCATTCTCTTTAGAAGGAAAAGAAGTGCCATAAGTTGGATTAAGGATTCCTCGGGTACTATTCTAACCTGATAGAAATAGTATTGGAACCTCTTTTATAGATTATTTCAAAAATCTTTACTCCTCCCACCCCCAACAGTTCCGGGATGAAATCCTTCAAGACCTCCTTGAGAAATTTTCACCGCCGATACTTCACACCTGAATTCTCCTCTCTCTCCTGAGGAGATCAAGAATGTTGTATTTCAAATGGGGGAAAAAGGCTCCTGGATCTGATGAGTTCACTGGTCTGCTTTACCAGAAACATTGGGACATTGTTAGAGAGGATGTCATTGATATGACCCAAACTTGCTTTAGAACTGGGCATATAGCTAAAGTTTTTAACTATACTAATATTGCTCTCATCCCAAAAGTTCCCCTTGCTGAACTAGTTTCCTAGTATAGCCCTATAGAGCTTTGTAATTTTATTTATAAAATTCTTTCTATAACTCTAGCACATAGACTGAAACCTTTCATGAATAATATAATTTCCCCAAATCAAAGTGCCTTTGTTCCTAAGAGGAGTATCTCTGATAATATTCTTCTAGCTAATGAGGTTATATTCGCTATTAACCACAATGAAAAAACTGAAGGCATTACTGCCATTAAACTTGATATGTCTAAAGCTTATGATAAGCTGGAATGGTCCTTTCTTGAGAATGTTTTAACTAAAATGGGGCTTTCTGACCACTGGATTAAGTTAATAAATCAGTGTGTTTGTTCTGTGTCTTACTCTATCCTCCTCAATAGTAGCCCTATTGTCCTTTTCAAACCAGGGAGAGGATTGAGACATGGAGATCCTCTATCTCTTTACCTTTATATCATTTGTCCTGAGGCTCTATCTTCCTATATAGATGCCCTTTCTAAGAATGGTTTGATTGAAGGCATAAAAGTGTGTAAAGATGCTCCTGCTATGACACATCTTTATTTTTTGCTGATGATTCCCTTCGATTTTCTAAAGCTACTGTTAAGGATTTCCAGACTATCAAAGAGTACCTTCAAAAGTACTGACTGGCCTCTGGCCAAGAAATCAATTTTGATAAGTCTGGCATTCTCTTAAGTTGGAAAATTCCTGAGCATAGGAAAAGTCAACTTGCTAACATTCTTGAGATTCAAATGTGATTTAGGAGAAAATATCTTGGCACTCCTACTGTGTTTCAAGCGTTTAAAATTCAAACCCATATGGGTATTCTCCAAGCTATTGATGCTAGAATTTCTGTCTGGCTCCATAAGCTCCCCGTCTCAAGCCGGTAGAACTACTCTAATCAAACATATTGGTCAAGACATTCCACTTTTTCAAATGGGAGCTTTCCTTATTCCCAAATATCTTTGCAAAAAAATGGATTCCCGCCTCTGCAAGTTTTAGTGGGGAGAAACCCTTGACCCCAAAGATAGGAAGCTCCACCTTCTGGGATGGATATTTTATGTTCCCCTAAATCAGAAGGTGGACTGGGATTTAGGAAAGTTGGGATAAATAATCTGGCTATGCTAGACAGAAATGCTTGGAGGATTATTGAAAATCCTAATTGCATGGTAGCCAAATACTTCCCCAGATTTGATTTCTTAAATGCCAAGTGTTTAAACAAGTGCTCTTGGACTTGGAAGTGTCTGCATGCTATAAAGGAATTAATTAAGCCTTTTATTTCCTAAATTGTGGGGGATGGTCAATTTATTGATCCTCGGTGTGACAAATGGATTCCATCACTAGGATCTGCCACACCTAACCCTTTGTTCCTCTTTATCCTAATATCAAAGTTTCTTATTTTATCAATGCTACTACTAGATCCTGGGATGTTACTAGACTAAACACCCACTTTTATAATGCTTCTCTTAAGAAGATTATCACAATTCCCTTAAGCCAGTTATGCATTCCTGATAGGAGGGTTTGGGAACTTTCAAAGAATGACAGATTTACCTCTAAATCTGCTTACATGCGACTTAGAGGACTTAGGCCCTCCCCTTGTATCAATCTTTGGAAGCACATTTGGAAAATTAGGGTTCCTTGTAGAACCCAAGTTTGTACCTGGAAAGCTGCTAGAAATTCTATACATGCTAGAAATGTTTTACACACTAGGATGCCTATGCATAATGTTGAGTGCTCTAGATGTAATGATCCTCGTGAGTCTATTATGCATGCCTTGGTTCTGTTTCCTTTTGCTAGTCGTGTCTGGTTTCTCTCCTCTCTTTGTGTTAACACTCAAGTTTTTCACAACAAGTCTTTTCTTGACTGGATGATGTTTTGGCTTATTGATCATGTTTCCAAACTCCTTGATGAGGCTCAGTGCCTTTTTTGTTGTTGTTCTTTGGTCCCTCTGGAGGAGTAGAAATAATTTGGTTTTCCAAAATCTTAAAGAAACCATATGACTGTTTTAGGCGGGGCCAGAGCAATGCTCTTAACTAAGAAGCCTGACTTAAATATATCCCCCTCTATTCCTGCTGGCCTATGTGACAAGTGGATGCCCCCTTCTTTTGGCTGGATAAAATGTAATACTGATGGAGCTTTTGATGATATTTCTGGAGCTAATGGTGCAAGCTATGTGATGAGGGACTTCTCAAGCAAAGCTTCCTTTTGTGCATCCTTACTTTTTGAAGTAAATTACGCCAAGAAGTTGAAGCCGTAGCTATTTTGGCACTCTTGAAGAAAGCTATGGAGCGAGAAATTCACTCACATCATCATTGAAAGTGATGCCAAGGATCTCATTGACCAATTTTCAACAAGCGTGTTTGATGAAGATTCTTGAACGGATGTTATTTTTAAGGATATTCATTTTTTTCTCTTCTAGTTTAGTGGCTTGTATTTTTACCTTTCAACCTCGTATTTGTAATTTTGTTGCTCATGAGCTAGCTCAATGGGCAAAATCAAATAATTACTCTATGTACTGGTCTGTTCCTCCAATTTGGCTTCTGCCAACTGTTGAGGGGGATCATTATCCTTTCTGAAGGCCGTTGATTATTAAAAAAAAAAAGAGAGGCTAGGTTGTTATGCTTCCCCTCTGCAACAACATTTATGCACATTTTGTAAACCCTTGTATCCTCTCTAGGTTATGGATCTATCAATCTTCACTTAAATTCAAGTATCCAACATTCCAACATGTATTAGTACAATATCTGGGTACACGTGGAAGCATCTCATAAGGAGAACTACGGGAGAAATAAGAGAAGTAAGTACCAGATCAGAGCCCTGAGTCCAAAACATCATCCAACATATCTACTACCAGGGAAGGAAATGAAAACATGTGGAAAGCAATTAAGAGGATAAAAGATTGATTTCGAAAGAGGAGACAAGGAATTTAATGAAACTGGTAAATGATAGAAAATATGAATAAAGGATCTGAGCAAGGTGGGACCCAATCACTTGGACGCTAGCGAGGCGAGACAAGATCTGAAATGAAGAAGAAGTGTATTGAGGCCAATGTTCTGAAAACCGTCCCGACCATCGAACCGGAAAAATTATTGGGTCAAGGATCGAGTGGTTCAACCATGTGGTTTAACCCCAGGTTTCTTTGGGTCATATTAAAACTCCACTCGACTTCCTCTTTCATGTTTTATCAACGCAATGTTCTTTCTGTTTTCTATGAACATATATGTGTCTAGTGTCTAAGCTAGCATATCCTATTGACAAGTCCAACTGCCCCGCATGAATTTTCAAGTCAACAAAAGTACGAACCATAAAATAAAAGAGATAACTAGGGTTTTCAATCTTCCGGTCTCCTTCTCTATTAACTATGTCTCCCTGTTTTCGTCTCTTTGCAAGATGTTCATAGTTTTCTCATCTTCTTCTATTATGGATGTTAGTTAAATCAATTGTATAATTAAATCTTAATGTATGTGTATTTGAATTTTGATTCAAAGATATGGATTTGCGATATGTTCTTGTATTATTATTTTTTGATTGATTTTGTATTAAAATTTTGTAAAGCACATGTAGCATTGTCATTTGCATCATAGAAAGGGGGAAAAAGTATCTCTTTGTGAAGTTGTCCCATGTATTTTGAATGAATTCTTTCGATGGAATTTAGGTTTTTGAAATTTAATGGGATCTAATCGGTTGTTAGACAATGCTGGGTCGTATGGGTTGGTTTGTTAGATCGGTCGGAGTCGTCGGTTTTTGACGTAGAGAACGGTTTTTACTAAAATTATCTGGGTCATTGTTGAATCGAACTGGAAAGGTGACTGGTTCACTGGTTTTCCGGTCCGGGCTGGTTTTCAGAACACTGATCGGGGCTGGAGCAACTAGACATCGGTTCTCAACCCCCGATGAAGACGCGACAAGCAAGATGTATGCCCTTTACACTGTAATACTGGTTACATCAACATATGTGTATATAAATTCAGGGATAAACTACTGAGAAGAAAGTTAGTACTTTGGGAGAGATAAAGGTTTATGCTAAGAGATTAAGAGTGAGTTCTTCAACTAAGAGAGAGTGAAGTTTATCCCTATAACTTTTGTAACCCTTTTCGTATGAATAAGAACCAACATTTCTTTTCTTGTGGATGTAGGTAGTCATGTTGAACTACGTAAATGATTGTGTGTTATTTACATCTTATAGTTTACTAGAGATTAACCCGTGTTGTAATTGGACGACCTCCATAATAAGTAATTTTTTTTGCCAGTTCGTTTTGACCTGTGTCATTCATTTGTTGTTACTATATAAAATGACAATTATTTTTTCTCGTGCTCATGTTCTCTTTTGTAACATAACCAAGTTTATTTTAACGTTGAAGAAAATCAACCCAACTTCCATAATATAATGTTACATGTGTTATAACGACACAGAATTAACATTGCCTACTACCACATGAAAAAACAACCACTGCCACCACTTGAACCACCCATTACCACTACTTTTCCCACCACCGCCATCACTACCGTCCCCTTTTTCATAGGTAGAAACAAGAAAGTTTCTCAGTCTGTCATCATTGATAATATAGGCAATCTTTTAATTTATCTGAAACCGGGAAGAAACAGCTATGGTCAAACATGTTCTAAATGCTCTCTTTGTGCATCATATGGTGTCTTTTAAACTACATAATCAAACTGTTAGAGCATTGCTCGGTTGAACCCACAAGTTTTTCTATCTCAAGATTGTTGTCAATATTAGTTGATCAAAACTATATCTTGATTTCTAATCTACTAAGTCAAGTTTCAGATAGGTTAAAATTGTAGTTGAGTGTTGGAGATCACCCTAGAATATTGAAGATCGACAAAGACATTTGGATAACTTCTTGCATCAGGTATGTGAAGACTAAACCATTTTATTTACTCACTACCATCGTTCTATCCATTAAGACTATGTTGTATGACTTATAGTAGATTAATTTACAAAGAATATATTTCGAGTCAAGCTTGTCTTGCGAAGAATCTCGAAATATGATTTAGTGAACTGATGTTCAAAGCTTCTTAACAATTTTAGTTCTTTGAATTAATTTTGTGGGTCAATTGAAAATAGCCTATGTAAGTGATTTTATCACTTGTGAATGTTTCAATCAAAGAGAGATGAACTTACTGAAATTCTGCTCAAGGTAAGTTGGCGAATCTAATTTGCAAACCTTATACATCTGAGATTCAGAATTACAGGAAGGTTGGCGAACCTAGTTTGCAAACCTTAAAATCTATCGATTCACGGTTCACGAACCCGGTTGGCAAACCGAGGTGGTCTGTGAACTCACGTTAAAAATTAGCTAAAACAGTTGGCGGACTAGGTTGGCAAACCTAAGTCATATGTGTTCACGAGTCTTAAACAGTTGGCGAACTAGGTTTGCAAACCTAGGTCATCTGTGGTGAAAGTATAAAAGGGTTGGCGAACTTGGCCACCCACACTTGTGATTTAGCTTTACGGTTGGCGAACCGTTGTACTAACTCTCCTGGTAAAGTGTAGCAGATGCTCAAAGACTTATTTTTCAAATATGTTTAGTGTTGCTAGAACTCCCATAAACACTACTAAGACTTCATTGATTAACTAAACACTATGTGTTTGAATCATGATTAATTTATTAGGTGTGAACATCAAGTAACTTTTGGTTCTTTGGATAACTTGCCAAACCGAACGAATCTTATACACGGTTCCTGAACCAAACGTGTTTATAGTCTTCTATTGTAGTTCAAAAACCTATTATGTTTGCTTAATTCTCAAGTTATCTTGGCTTGAATTCTAAGCTAACCCTGGTCTTTAAAAACTATAAATAAAGATGATCTCTCAACTGGGAAAATCAATCCCTAACACCTTGTATCCTAGTTCATCTAGAATCGTCCTCTATCGACCTTTTAGGTCTACGACTAAAAGACTTCACTTAGGGATTCGTGAAGCCAAGGTTAACTATCTTTACCTTGATAGCTCGTGTATCCTGATCTTGCTTTTCTGTCTTTGAGGTTTTTCTAATCTCTTTCAGGAAAGATAGATAGAAATCATAAAGTTCTCTTCGTCTCAAACATTGTGATTCCTCAAGATAGATATTTAAATACAAATCCTAATTGATTCGTCGACGATTGTTCTTGAGAGGTGGTAATAATCTAGGCTGCTCTTCAGGAGTCGTAAGTTCCATATTTGTGAGGTTTGTTAGCTTGTCTATTGCAAATAGATTTCCACACCTTGATCTTTGATCTAAACGGAAATCAAATAGGCTTATTTGTTAGAAGAAAATTGGTATCAAAAGTTTTCGCTTCTGTTGAAGCAACTCTTAGGCTGTAAAGGACGTCAGTTAAGGGAATCAAGTGTGTAGAATCTTCCAAGGTTCAAGAGACTTAAGGAGCGCAACCGTAATTATATCGCTTGGAGGGTGGATACAGTCTCAATTACATTCCAGTCCGAAGTCTGATAGTAGGCTAGTGTCTGTAGCGGCATAATACAGTGTGGTGTTCAATCTGAACGAGGTCCCGAGATTTTTTTCTATTACGGTTTCCTCGTAAACAAATTTTTTGGTTTCTTGTATTTTTTTTCTTTTCCGCATTATATTGTTTATCTTTATAATTGGATTTACACATGTTTGTACGTATTCAATCTAAGTAGATACGTCCTCATAATATAATCGATTACAAGACTTATTTCTTATAGAATTGTACCTTGAAAGATAGATAACAAGTTTAATTACTTGTAAGGATTCCGATTGAATTATTTGGATACGACTAGATTGATCTTGGATTTTGATTTTTGAGATCGACCAAGTACTCTGCTTAACAATCAGGTTCACGGACCTAGTGTTTAATAAATACTGATTGAGTAGAGGTTGATATATTAACTCACTATTACATATTGTCAAGGATCATTAAGTTGGTCTGCTTGCAATTGTATTATGGTTTTATCTATACAGGTTGCCGAATGAAAAAAGTTGGGAGTATGTGGTATCCCTGCGTTTTCAATTGGTATCAGAGCAGGCAAACACCTTGACCTAACAAGTTTGTACTTGTTTTGATCCTTTAAGTAGCATATCCAATAGGGAATAGCTTTGGAAGGTTTCGTTCTTTTACCTGTAACGTACATCAGAACTCCTTGAAATTTCTTCAGAGATTCTTTTTATAAAATCATCCTTGATTTGTCTAGAAAGTTACAATTCCACTGAGACCTCCAATCTCGGAACTAAATCCAAAGAATTCAAAGGAAATATTTTTACCCCTCAGGCAAGTTCGTCAGTCAAGAATACGTCCTTCAAGAGTATTAGATTATGGAGTCTTAAAAAATTGTCTATTAAACTTTTTAAGGAATGCGACAGAGAGAGGTCTATTGACGAAGATCTCTTTTCAGCTATAAGGAATACTCTTGAATTCTTGCACTATCTTGCTGTGAATATGAACAAAGATGATTCCTCACGATGTTCATACTCTAAAAGGTTGTGTTTCAATTGTGGATAGTCTGCACATGTCAAAAATCTTGCACCCTTCCTATCAAGATTATGACATCTTCGTGATTGTGATTCCTCATGCAATCCTGTTGATCACTTTAAAAGGAGAACTTTACATAAAAACAACAGTGTGATTGACTCCTTTGATACAAAAGATAACTACTATCATTCTTAGAAAATTCGTGAGCATCCTGCTCACACAACTCCTTTACATTAAGAAGTAGAATCAGCTCATGTGTTTATAGTTTGAGATAGGGCAAACGTCGGATAAGTAATTTTTTTGTGTCCTTTTTATTTGTGATCTCTCTTATTGTCTTTACATGTCAGAATTGTGTTACCACTATTACTGCATAATTTAAAAATAAGATTTTTTTTCCTTCTTATGTCGAATTTTTCTCCATAACAATGAAATTGTCCATACATGAGTAAAACCGTTAAGGTATCATGATTTATGGTATTTTTTAACCATAACTTGATTGATAAAGCATTAGAGTATGTAGTAGTTTTTGGCACAATAAAATTTCTTAATAGTAGTTCGGGAATTGTTCAAGCCCAATTATGCTTTTTATCTATTTAAGCCCATGTCACGAACCTTCTTCTTCAACAGTTCGCAAACGGGTGGAGAGAAGCTAGGGTTATGGAACCTCATTATTTTCTCTTGGTTTCTAAACTATGATCAAAGTCATACAGAGATTCAATTGAGATGGAATTTTTCATTCAAGGTGTTTAAAGTAAGTTCTCTTGCTCTTCTTATCCAATTTTACTATTTCTAAAGCATGGTTAGGGTTATGAATGGGAAATCCAAGAGAAATCCTAAGGATTTGTCTCAAGTTAACAAAAAGCATGGTCTCAAGGATATTGATGACCTAGTAATCAAGCTTCTTATAGAATAGTCTTTGTTAACAATGATTGTTCAAATGCTTACAACAAAATTCTTTCTAGAGGATTTTTTCTTGAAAAATGTTGGTCAAGGATCAATTGCATATTATATAACTAGCTTGTTTTGAAAAGTATAATCTTGGTGACATATTTGATGGTCATGGTGAAGGATTTGATGTTCTTACAAGAGTGTGTTCTATGCAAATGTTCATGATGTTAATCTTGAGAAATTTTCTTTTAGAACCATGATTGGAAGACAAGTGAATAGAAAAGTTTTGGCTAGCATTACAAATCTACCTATGGGGGATTTTGTTTTTCCTATACCTAAGGAAGAAAGGCCATCATGTGAAACTATCTCTAATAAACTTAGTGGAAGGGGTCTAAGTTGGAAGAATTGGAAATTTCATACTATGGATCTTCTCTTGATTTTAAAGTTTTGGAAAAATTGGTATTCCAAATCTTTGTCCTTCTACTATTGAGCATGATCGATGGAGTCGTGAGTTTGCGAAATTTGTTTATTTCCTTGAATTAGAAGCTCATGGTCTTGATGTTTGTGCATGGATTATACAACAAATTGAGACTATGAAACACTATAACAAGAAGCTAGGATTTCCTTGTCTTGTTTATAGGATTTGTCAACATTTTGGTATTAATCCTATCAAGTACGTCTATCGGGACTCCATTTCCATTCTCAAGAGTTCTCATGAACGTATGAGAGGCAATGAACTCAAACGAAGAAGAAGTCTTTCTCCAACCTCAATCGGTTCTTGTGATCCTATTTCCTTGAAACTTTACACAAGATTCGTAAAAAGAGTTGAAAAAGTAGACAACAAGGTAAAATGTATACGTGAACAAATGTGTTTACTTGCTATAAATTTTCCCGAGATTAAGGATGATATGGAGAAAATTCAAGCTTCTTGGAGTAACTCGGAGAATGATGACGAAGATTATGCTTAGCTCCTTCATGCCCTACTAGTTAACTCCTTGTAGGAATTTTGTTCTTATTTGAGGAGGAACACTAGTTTTGGAGTAGTTTTTATATGTTACCTTAGCTATTCTAAATATTATCGACTTGCTTAGTTAAATTTATTAATTAAGTTTTATTTTGGAAGATGATTTGCGTTACCAAATCTTTATGGTTATATATATGTACTGCATAATTTATGAGATTTGTTCTTTGCTATCATTATTGGTGATTAGAATATATATCTCATATTGTTCTCATAGGTTAAGCTCTTTATTAACTCTTGCAAAAGAGGAGTAAACTATTTTGAGAATGGCAGTTTTACACGTCATGATTATGTCGTGTGAGTAAAACTTCTACCGGATTCCGTAAGTTGTTCTTTAGGGATCGACTTATTCTTTTGTCTTAGAAACCTTTGCTCGGTCGAACTCGCAGCGTTGCTATCCCAAGCTTATTTGTCAAGTTTAGTTGATCAAAATTATAGTCTTGATTTCTAGTCTACTTATAGCTATGTCTTGGATTAGGATATAATGAGTAGTTGATCTTTAGACTTCGCGGCGATCATTGATTGAAGACGAAGATCTACTGAGAAGAGCTTGGAGGAATTTCATCAACAAAAGGTATGTGGAGACTAAAACTTATATATCACTTTCTAAGTCTATTCTATTTTATCTCCTAATGAGACTAAGTTGTATAGCTATATAGACTTTTTATATTATACACATTTGATATTTCGAGTTGAGTTTATATTGCTTATCTATTTCTCGAAATATGTGTTGGAAGCTTTTTGCCTTAACTATGTTCATCATATTCTTAACAAGTTTAGTTGGAAACAATTTATTTGTTGGAAACTAAATATTAAGTCAAAAGATGATCATGTGGAAATTGCCTTGAAACATCTTACATGATTTGTGTGAGACCATCATTTGATGTCGACTTGGAAAGTTTCGTATTGATCATTCGATCACTTGAAAATTACTTGAATCTAATAGTTTGTGTGAGACATCTATTGTAGTCTTCTAAGGATGTTTCAATGATTGAAATGGGAGTTTAGAACAATTAACCATGTATGGATACAACACGGTATGCATACCTAGTATGCTAACTGTATTGTTATGATTCGATTCAGAAAACCTGGTTGCACCTAGTATGCAAACGGTTCTACCCGAAAAGGTCCTAACGACCGGTCGCGTACCTAGTATGCGAACGGCCTGGACAATGCCAAGGTCCGGAGCTGTTGTTTGCGTACCTGGTTAGCGAACACAACGGTTTAAGTTCTAAAATCGGTTAAGTATGATTCTCATACTCATGGACTAAAACATTTATGAATTAAGGAATGAAATCTTTGAAAACCGTGGCTTAATGTTCATGAATTGATTCTTGTATAAGTACTTTGTACGATTACGAATCAATCTAATTTTGTTTCAATTTGTTCATATATATTTCTATGAGATAGTGAACAATTGAACAACTCTATTTGAAACACAATTAGATTCATTTGATTATCTTTCATGTTTGATTGATCATCATATTTGATCTAGAAGTATTAGATGAATATGGTTAAGACAAAAGTGTTCATGTGGCTAAATTCGGTTAATTGTTATTGAGCCAACTCAATATACATGTTTAGGTACGGTTACCAATATCTAAATGAAGGTATATTTCATTTGTGTGTAACAGGCTAAGACCATCTCACGGTGTAGATTAATTGATTTATTTTTTAGCAGATTTAGCTTGAATCTTATATCAGGATTTTATCTAACGGGGAATATTGAATGCTTTGTTACTGAGATATCTTAGCTTTGATTGTAAGCAACCCTGATTTGAAAGACTATATAAGGGATAACTCTAGCAACTAGAAAACCTAATCCCCAGCTTTCTTTTCCTAGTTGCGTACTAGAGTCGATCCTCCTTTAACCTAGGTTTTTCCAAACCATTATAGGTTAACGACTTGAAGACTTTATTTGGGATTCGTGGAAGCCGATCCAACTATTTTCTCTATAGTTGTGTATTCCGATCTTACTTATTCTATCGTGTTGAGTACTATCTTCTCAAGATTTGCTCGAGATTTATCTCCGATAGGCAAGATACAAAAAGTAATCACAATGGTTCTTCGTCTCGTACTTTGTGATTCCTCGATAACTTCTTCTATCACCATATAGTTAAGTTATTGTGAGGTGACTAATATTTCTAGGCTGCTCTTCGGGAGTATAAAAACCGGATTATTAGTTAGTTCATGTTCACCTTGATTTATCATAAAGACGTAACAAAACTTCATAGGTAAGACAGATTTATCTATCTAAATAGACTTATCCGTGGGTGACAGATTTGTTTATAAGTCTTCGACTTTGGGTCGTAACAACTCTTTGTTGTGGGTGATATCCGCTAAGGGAATCAAGTACGCGGAATCCGGCGTGGTTATAGAGGCGTAAGGAATACGAATCGTACCTTTATCGTGTGAGACTTGGTTAGGGCTCAACTACATTCCAAATAAGTTAACTTTTAGTTGGCTAGTGTATGTAGCTTCTTAATATAGTTTGTTCAAAGCCGGACAAGGTCCCGGTTTTTCCGCATTAATTTGTGGTTTCCTCAACAAAATTTATAGTGTCTCTGTTATTTCTTTTCCGCATTATATTTGTTTATATAATTGAAATATCACAGGTTGTGGTAGTAAAATCAGTTGATAAATTCGACCTTGTTTGTTGGAAATAACTTGATTGACACTTGGGCATTGGTCTTTGGTACCGTCAGTTATTTCTCATATCAATCGGAGCTCACGATTTCTATCCGTTCGATTTGTTGATTGTATTGAGAAATAGAGATAAAGCTCTTTAATATACTTCTTGATTGAGTCTTACTTTTAAGTGGGTGCTCTAATATTGGAGTTAGTCCATACATATTGCCAGAACTAATTATTGGGTGTGGTTGTTATACCCGCTTTTTCAATTGGTATCGAGCAAAACACGCTAATACCTCAAAAGTCTGTGTTTGTAACAATATGATTTTTATGGACGAGTATATCTCTGTAATAACGTGCTCGATTCGAAATTACAGATGTTTTTCAAAGCTTAAATTGAGAGAAATGTCACATCTAGGTCTATATCTAAACATTCTCGTGATGTAGAAACTGTTGATATCTGGGAAACACACCTAGAAGAATAGTTGGATGAACTTTCTGATGAAGGTGACTCAGATATTGATAGAGATGTTGATAAGGAAATCTCGAGTATGTTAAGTTGTTGAAACCGGTGGAAAATTTGATAACTTCTTCCTCACTCCTTTTCAATCCCATCTCCGCGAGAAAATAAGAAATCGAGAAGAATTTACTCGGTATTTATTCTTGGAATAACATTAATGATTCGATGCTCAAAGATCAAAGTAATGACCTAAGTAAAAAGTCATTTGAATGTGATAATCTTCGTTTAGATTTTTATAAGTTGGAAGAAAAACTTGCAACAACTGAAGCAAGGATTAACTCCCAACAAATAAGTTCTGATGATAGGGAAAGCGCTTGTCTCGCTCGAGAAAAACGCCTTGAGGCTGATTTAGCTGCTGCTCTTGATAAAATCAAGATGTTGGAAGAAGACTTGAAAAAGTTCAATACTAGCTCAAACAAATTAACCACTATGCTAGGAGCAAGTAAAAATCATCGTGATACCCGAGGGTTGGTCTATAAGGGAATATATGCTCCAAGTTCTAGCAAAGAGGTAAAAATTTCAAGGCTAGTGATTCTTCTCAACAAAAGGTTTCCACTGATGAAAAAAATGAAATTCCTTCACTGGAAATTAAGGTTCGAAACATAAATGTATATCAACCTCCAAAACCAGCACACATGAATCTGGGTAAGAACTCTCCTTATATTTGTCATTATTGCGGAAACAAAGGTCACCTGGAAAGGAGATGTCGTTTCGTATAAGGAATGAAAAACTTCATGATATTCTTGTTTGGTTGTCAAAAGAAGTGATTAAACTTAGATTGTATGTTAAGGCTAACACCCTTGACATTACGGGTTGTGAACGTTCAACCTTTATACAAAGGAATCAATGTTGTGATAAACCTAGATTTGCCTATAAACGTCATACAAAGTCTTTTCACAATTGTAATGATTATCATAAGGATAAACTTATAAAGAAAAGACAAGATCCGATGCTCCCAATTGGAGAAATACTAACTTGCAAAAGAATAGTCAATCCAATTCTCTTCCGAGATATCTAGAAGAGAGTAATGGGAAGAAGGTTCTGGTTTGTTCCTAAACGCACTCGAAGTGGGTACCAATGAAAGTCAATGACACTTTGAGGTGTAAAAGGAATGATCTCCCGAGAAAATTCCATGACTATGGAGAAGTAAGTATCAATGATGCAGGAAGTTAAAAAAATTCTTTGATGATAATTCAAATGTGAAACACAAGAATTGGTGGAAGAAGAAACTAAGTAAGCCAAAGACTACAAATTGTGAAAAATCCATAGTTGCGGAAAAGTCTGATACTCGTCACATGTGGTGAGCAAGACATTGTTCACCTCAAAATCACCTCAACACAACTTGATTGTGTTGGAAATGCATCCTCACTAAGAAATGCCCTGTTATGTATATGGTGAGGGAAGCACAAGAATTGGGGTGCACGTATTATGTTGGATATGATTTTGAATGTTTGGTAAGGCTGTAAAATTCGATTGGATTCATCTAAAAAGATATGTCTATAAACTTGAGCAATATTTATGTTTTTATTATTTGCTTAAAGTGGTAGGAATGGAAACCTAACTTCATACTGTTTATCCTAAATGTATAGTTCGGTGTCTACAATGTAGAATACAAAATTAAAATCACGGATCGTTTCCACATGGACTTGGTTGGTGTGAAGTTGAATTTCTAAGCCTAACTAATACCCATTCGAATTGAAGAAAAATGTAACAAATCCCGAGGAGTTAAGATTGGTCTTTGTACCAAACGAGTGAATCTTTCGTTGCAAAGATCAAACTATCTCGCAATGAAAATTAAAAAGTTAGAAATATGGATGCAATGAGAGTTTTAAAAACAAGATATATATGTTTAAGGGAGTACTAGGGCAATTGAATCTACCACATAACTTACACTAGATACTACTTGCTACTTGATACCATAGCCGGCTCCGCGCTACTAAGCCCAAGCTCTTACAATTCATTCGGGGCTTAATTAATTCATGTTCGTTTTAAGAATTTTATCACATGAATACTCGTAAATTTATTTAGGAAGATCTAACCATTGATTTAACCCAATTTTAAAGACACCAAGAAAACACATTTTTGTACTCAAATAAAAATATTAACACCGTTCTCAAGATTTAGGACTTAATTAATAATAAAGATTTCAAATACCAAATTGAAAACGTAAACGACCAAGGTAGATTCCTAGAATTTTATAGGTCATACGACTTCCAAAATTCATGATATTTATACGCATTAACTAAACTGCCAATACTGTTGGTTATAAATTTTCTAGAATTTGAATAAAGTTTAATAGACTAATACCGTTAGCCTCAAACTCGTAGTTGACCAGCACTAGCGTAAAACAAACAGTGACACTCGGTTTGTGAAAAAATATATCAAACTCACTACACAATCTTCATAATTACTGAGTTCAGTACGCATCATTATAGAAAGATAAATGATAGATTTTCATTTTCTCGTAATACATGGTGTAAAAATCAGTGTATCATAGTTTGTAAAATGGGATATTTAGGAGATACGTATATTCACAAACATTCTCTGGATTTAACATCGATACAAAGAATTATTTTCAAAATACTTATAACAACTAAGAAAATTCCTACAATTTTTATATAACGTCCTTTAACATGTTTTATAATGTATTACAACAAAGAATCATACCAAAATCTATTACAAATTTAAATTGATAAACAGTCAACTCAACATCATACCATATTTTACAACTTTGAATCTAAGACTAATACATCTTTGAACTAGAATTTACGCATAATAACAATTTTAAGGATCTAAAATTATTCTCTTAGGCTCCACGCTGATCAACTCTTGTCATGCGTCAAATCTGGAATTTTGTCATAATACGACGAGTTTTGACACTCGCAGGGCAAAGAAGCAACAAACATTTTATGCAATATTTTCAATCCCTTTTAAACAACTAGCATGATTAGCAACATCACAAGCACAATGGAAACACCACATCCATAAACAAAAACAATCAAACAATCAATCCGCCTCAATGGAGCCCATGGGTTAGCAATCAAATGAGGCAAACCATCACTTCTAATGAGCCCCATGTTGTTTTTAGGGAGGCAACTCTTCAACTCCCAAGATATCTCTACCAGAAAGGAAGGTCTTTTTTAGCAACCATCACCCCAAAGACCGCACTTATCAAACACACACATGCATCAATAATAACTTCAACATCATCATGAAATCATAAATACAATACCATCAATCATACATCACCACAATAATTAAAACCAATAAATATGAATTT
Organism: Papaver armeniacum; assembly: GCA_023531295.1. Lineage (NCBI taxonomy): Eukaryota > Viridiplantae > Streptophyta > Magnoliopsida > Ranunculales > Papaveraceae > Papaver > Papaver armeniacum. The sequence goes on along the minus strand of JAJJWW010012378.1, from coordinate 542 downwards.
AAATAATTTTAACCTAAATAAAAACAAGATTTAATTAGTGTTGCGCCTACCTCAAATCGCAATCCATAATAATGAAGAGTATAAAGCACCAACAAAACAGCCCGGCTCCAACAAAATATATCCAAGGTCCAAGAATAGTTTCACCAAATCGCTTACGCACCAAGATCACACCAAGGATAACTTAGTTTTGTTTTCCTTCATGTGTTTAATGTAAACTAAGCACTAAATGGAGATGATATTTCAAACCTAATTTTACTACAAGTCCTCTTATTAGATATATATAGTCAAAATTCATTAAAACCAATTATTATTAGCTAATGTTGCAATGACACGTGGCAAAGACATAATTCTAATCATACTAGTTCTCTAGTCATAAGACCTGACTTTTTTGAGTCTAATCTCACAAAGATTCTGTTGTTGTTTATAAACATTCAACTCCAATATTATGACAAGTGTCATATTTGGCAATTAATATTATTTTAACTCTCTTTTACAATACTAATCAAAATGTAAATTGATAATTAGCAAATAAGATATGAATT
>JAJJWW010012377.1:0-466163 GCA_023531295.1 Papaver armeniacum | reverse complement strand
AGGTTTCCCTTAACCAACATTGAGAGTCCGAATAACATGTGTCCTCCGGAGTACAAAAACCACTTTTCGAGCAACTTTCTCCATAAGAGCTTATTTCACAAAAACACCTACAAACAAGTTTATTAGTGATAAAATGAGTCCCAACTAATGTATTTATGGGTGAAAATGCGTCGCACTTTCGTGCTTATCAAAATCTCAAGCCAATTATTCCAATTGTACTCGTACGATAGAAACAACAAGATCAGATCACATAACTACAATAAAAGTAGTATCGGTCTGGCTTCACAATCCCAATGAAGTCATTAAGTCGTTAACTTGGTTTAGAGAAGAAAACCCAAGGTTAAAGGAGAATCAACTCTAGCTTATGCAACTAGTATCACACGTAAGGTGTGGGGATTAGGTTTCCCAGTTTCTAGAGTTCTCCCTTATATAGTCTTTCAAATCAGGGGTTGCAATCAATGTTAGCTTGGTAACAAAGCATTCAATATTCACCGTTAGATGAAAACTTGATTAGATTCAAGCTAATATTTCTCAACCGTTGGATCGAAATCTTAGCTTGTTACATGTCCAATTTGGGTTTATGTAACCGTTCCCAAACATTAACATTTGTTGTTTCAACAATAGTTAACCAAATGGTTAGCCATATGATCACTTTCATATCCACCATATTCTTCTTCACCATAACTAGTTCAAATGACTCGAATGAACTAGTTAGAGAGTTGTTCAATTTCTTAGATCTTATGTAACTACACAAGACACAATCGAAGCGAAAACGGTTTGATTCACTCGAATCGGTTCATGAACTTTATAGCCACGGTTTGCAAAAGCATTCCTTAGTTTAAATAAACATGAGTTCAAGAACAACCGGTTTTAGATATAACCTACTCAAGTTCGCGGACTGGGTTCGCGGTCACGGAAGGAGTTCACAAACTCCAGCAGAAATTATCGGTTCGAGAACTTCCGCCAGTTCGCAGACTGAGTTCGCGGACTTGGCTCATGTGATAGGGTGTAGAATACATCCTATTTACTATCTATTGTTTATGCTTTCTTTGCTATTTTTCTTGTAAATTATGTATTTTACGCTTGTTTTGAGTTTTGTAGCTACTATGGAGTCGCACGAACGAAAAGAAGAAGAAATCACCCAATTTGAGAAAAAGGGACAAAGTTGTCATTTGAGGGTGAACACTATTTGGAGCCCAGTCATGGTTAAGGGGCAACTCTTTTGGAGGAGTGTTAAACACAGACTACCTAAGGTTAAGGGACCGCCATTGGGTGGCCTGATCTAGAAACAAGGTGCAAATAGACGTCCCACTTTTAAAGCCCTAACTAGGTCGAATCAAGAAGAGATATTCTTCTCTTCTCTTTTCCTTTGTTCTTTACTCAAGCCACCGGAGAATTCATGGGAGATTCTCATGGGAGATTGCTCACGGTTTTGGGAAGAATTGAATGAGAAATAAGAAGGCATCGTTGAAGAATTGAAAGAGAAGAAGATCGTAATCGCAACAAAAGCTAGGGTTCGATGTAACCCTGAGATATTCATGGGTTATTGAGATTCGGACGGGAAAATGAATTGGGCTCGATTCTGTGGAAGATACGAGATGGTGTTGGCAAAACAGAATCGAGTAAGGGTTTGTGAAGATATCGAGATTTACAGGGGAGATGGGATTGAGTTATAACGATGATGGAGGTGTTGATTTAAGGTTTCACTGTGAAGATGAGAAGATGGGTTGGTGGTGGATTGCTAGAAAAGGTGGAGATTGAGTTCGAATGGAGAAGCGTAAGAATGGGTGTCGCTTGTTGTGCGAATCACAAAGTAACAAGAACAAAGTGAAAATTGGGACGGTTTTTGGAAGAATTAATGAGTCTGTGATGATTTAAGTTAATGGGTTGAACTGCAGATGAAGTGAATCAAAGGGTTTCGATTCATGTCCGCAATTGAAGCACAGAGAGCTGAAATTGAATTAATACAGAAATGGGTTGAATCCGTGAAGGTGGTGGTGCTGAGCTGATGGTGGCCGATCCTGGTGTTGATGTCAATTTGCAGTAGCAGATGAGATAGTGATGTTTTCTTGCGATGAAGTGAAGTCATTAAACTAGATGTATGTTAGGAATTGTTACAGGAGAAGAAAATGGCCTGAAATTATGGCTTAATTGTCATGAAACAGAGGAAACTCGTCAATCTCCCTTCTACCGAGTCAACTCAAAGATTTACGAAATCACTTTTGGAACTCATCCGAGTAAGCCAAAGCGACTCGACTAAGACAAGCCGACTCAAGAGAGTCGATCGCTTCTTCCGCCTTGACCCTGGTTGACTAACGGTTGATCTGCTTGACCGCTAGTCCTAACTATGACTCGACGGAATATTCCGTCGAATATACCAAAGGACGTGAAATTTTCGTGTAGCCCGGTGACGGATTCCGGCCATAATACCGCTTTTCCGGTGAGCCAAAAATTCCGCATTTTCTCGTGGACTTCTCTCATGGGTGTGAAGACTTGGACTAGAATCGGATGGAGAATTGGGCTCAAATTTGGAAAGAGAAGATGGAAGAAGAGAAAGACTTGAATTTGAAATTGAATTGCTAAAGGAAAAGGGTTCTATTCCTGGAAGATTTGGAGAATATTGAAGCCTATAAATATAGAAGTTTTCTACATCTTTTACACCTCTCTACACACACAACACTTGTGTTTTTGCTAGCTTTTGAAAATTCTTCTTTTTAGTTATTTGTGTGAACTTAGAAAATTCTCCCTTTAATTATTTTGTGTGAATTTCAAAAACATGAGTAGCTAATTTTCTTATTTATTGAGGATGAATTCCTAGTTCTTAATATATGGTTTGAGTTTTGTTTTAATTCTATCTTGAGGTTTTTCACATGATTATCGATTGTTTTTACTAATAGGAATGTTTATTAATTCATGATTGATTGATAGATTGTTTGGAGTGCACGCTAAATTGATTTGTTAATTTGATCTAAAGCTAGTGAAAGTTAGGGGATAAGTAATCGTTTCTTGACTCTTTACATAAGTAGCAAACACGAGACCTTGCGGAGGGATTCCGTGGAGCAATTGTGTGTGAAAACAACGTTAGCAAGTAGACCTTGATCTAAGAGTCTAACTACTAATATTGACCTAATAAGTTCATAAATCTTAATGTGTGTATTTAAATTAAATCTAGAGTGATCTACTACTAGGTGGTTTGGTAAATAGAATCCGGTAGTCGAGAACTTCCGTATCCGGTGATACAAGGGATTTAGGGGTTTAGCACTCGATCTAGGCCGCTTTACCTACGGTTGGTGATAATCATGACTAATAACAAGTAGAAAAGAATATAACTTTAATCATTGTTTTGCAACGAAGAATGATTCCTTGATCTTGTCTCTCTTATTGATTTCAACTTTATCTTTTAATTGCTTTGTTTATTTTCTTTTGCTTTCTACACCCCCCTTTTGTGACAATTTTTACAACTAGAATTTCTTGCTCCTCGTGGGAACGAACTTGACTTCCATTATATTATTTCTAATTGAGTGGAAATATTAATTAATTTGATTGCACCTACGACACGCATCAAATTTTGGCGCCGCTGTCACGGGGAGCAATGGACGATTTTAGTTGTTTTTATTTTTCTTTTTGCTATATTCTTGCTTTGTTAGATTCTATACCGTATCTAACTTAGTTTTTGAGAATCTTATTTCAGGTGTATACCTTTGGTGAATGATTAAGAAGGGTAGACCGAGTCCAATACGTCTTCGATCCGGCACTCAACTAAAGGATTTCATTCGAGCGGTTAACACTCCACTTCCTCCTTATTCATCAAGTGATTTCACGGATTCGGACAAAGAGGAAGAAACAATGGCTGATCGTACACTCAAGGACCTAGCTTCTCACAGGCTTGATACACAACAATGGTGTATCCAAACTAACTCAACCTTCGAGATCAAGCCGGGGTTGATTAGAGAGTTACCAAAGTTCCATGGCATGGTGAATGAGGACCCAAACAAACATCTTATGGACTTCTATACCATAGTTATGGCTATGCTTCCACCGAGACTAATGCGGATGGAGCAATGTTGAAAGCTTTCCCGTTTTCTTTTTGCGGGCAATGCTAAGGAATGGTTATATTATTTGCCTTCCTAAGTATCACAACATGGAATGGGATGAAGAAACTTTTCCTCGAGAGATATTTTCCCGCATCCAAAGCTACTCAAATTCACAAGGAGATTTGTGGATTGAAACAACATGTGGGAGAGTCGTTGTATGAATGTTGGGAGCGATACAAGAGGTTGGTGGCAAGCTGCCCACACCATCAATTTAGTGACGTTATGATACTCCAATACTTCTACGAATCTCTCAACCCAAGTGATAGGTCTCTTCTTGACGCCGCGGGTAGTGGTGCACTAGTGAACAAGACGGTGACCCAAGCTACCAAGTTGATTGAAAGTATGGCTGCGAACTCGCAACAATTCTACACAAGAGATGAGCCAATGGTTAGGCGAGTGCATGAAGTTAGTGATTCATCGTCACATCTTGATCAAAGAATGGGTAACATGGAGATAATGATTCAAAGGATGGCCATGTAATTATTCCAGATGGTGAGACCGAACAAGTAAATGCTTTATATCCAAATCAAAGGCCAAGGTACGATCCATACTCCAATACCTATAATCCCGGTTGGAAGGATCATCCTAACTTTAGTTATGCAAACAAGCAAGCGGCAGCTCCTAATCCATATGCGCAACAAGGTGGTTTCCAACAATCACGCTTTCAACCTCAACAAGTCAAGGAGCGTGATTCTTTGAATGATGACAAGCTCAATGCGTTAATGCAAGGTATGCAAGGTCTTACTTCTATGTTCCAACAAAGCCAACAAAAGACCGATTCGGCCATCAAGGATTTACAAACTCAAATGGGACAATTGGCGACCGATGTGAACTTATTGAAATCTCAAGCATCCACAAAACTTCCTTCACAACCATTTGTGAATCCAAGAGAGAATGTTAATGCGGTTACCTTACGAAGTGGAAGACAAGTGGAGGGTCCAAGTCATCATGAAGAAGCTAGTGAAGAGGTAGTCAAAGACAAGGAGGAAGCCGCACCAAAGGAGAATTCAACACCAACCGACCAATCCAAGGAACCGGTTCCCACTTTCACTACTCCACCTCCTTTTCCTAGTCGTTTTGCTAAATCCAAGAAAGAAGCTCAAGACAAGGCACTCATGGATATTTTCAAGAAGGTCGAAATCAACATCCCATTCATCGAGGCCATCAAGACAATGCCGCGGTATGCGAAGTTCATGAAGGAATTATGCACAAAGAAGGATAGGTTGCTTGATAATGAAATTACTAAAGTTGATGAGAGTGCATCGGCTATGCTATTGAAGAAGATGCCTACAAAGTGCACGGATACCGGTGGTTTCACGGTGCCAATTACTATTGGTAAGCAAAGGTTTGAACATGCTTTACTTGACTTGGGGGCTTCCACTAGTGTGATGTCGGCCGATATATATGACTCCTTGAATCTTGGACCTTTGAAAGAGACAAGAGTTATTATCCAATTAGCAAACAAGTCTAACATATATCCAAAGGGACTTGTAGAAGACGTGCTAGTGCAAGTAAATGAGCTTATTTTTCCTAAGTGGACTTCTTTGTGGTGGATATGGATAACAATGAGAACCGATCATCTACTTCTTTACTTCTTGGGAGGCCATTTATGAAGACCGCAAAGACGAAGATTGATGTTGGTAAGGGTACACTCACTATGGAATTCGACAAGGAGATAATACACTTTAACATATTTGAAGCCATGCGTTACCCAAGTGATGTGCATTCCGCTTACTCCATTGATGTGGTTGATTCATTAGCGCAACAAATGGTGGAATTGAATCAAGAGGATGAACTTGATGTGGTGTTGCAAAAGAGCATTGAATTGGACATCCACGGCTTGTCTAACTTGGATGTTGAAATCTCCAAGGAATTGGTGGAGATGTGTGGGGCCTTGGCGACATTGCAAGAAGCTAAAAAGGGTAATGTTTCATATATTTCTTTACCCGTGAATGATGAAATACTTGTACCATCTATTGTGGAGGCGCCCAAGCTAGAATTGAAGCCACTTCCGGATCATTTGAAGTATGCTTTCTTGGGAGATGGAGATGAGCTTTCGGTGATTATTGCAAAGAACCTCACACCGGTACAAGAAGACCGTTTGCTTAGAGTCTTGAGAGAGCACAAAACGGCTATTGGGTGGACAATTGCGGACATCAAAGGCATTAGTCCATCCATGTGCATGCATAGGATTCTAATGGAAGAGAACGTGAAGCCGGTACGTGATGCTCAACGTAGGCTTAATCCTCCCATGATGGAGGTTGTGAAGAAAGAGATACTCAAATTGCTAAGTGGGGGTAATCTACCCAATTTCCGATAGCAAGTGGGTTAGTCCGTACAAGTGGTACCAAAGAAGTCCTGAGTCACGGTTGTTCGAAATCAAGACGATGAACTTGTTCCTACAAGAGTTCAAACCGGTTGGAGAGTGTGCATTGACTATAGAAAGCTTAATACCGCAACCCTAAGGATCACTTTCCTTTACCTTTCATTGATCAAATGTTGGAGCGGTTATGGGCATTCTTATTATTGTTTCTTGGATGGTTATTCTAGATACAACCAAATTGTTATCGCATCGGAGGACCAAGAGAAGACCACTTTTACTTGTCCGTTTGGAACGTTTGCATATAGAAGGATGCCGTTTGGTCTTTCCAATGCGCCGGCTACTTTTCAAAGATGTATGGTGAGTATATTCTCGGATTATGTGGAGCGCATCATCGAGGTATTTATGGATGACTTTAGTGTTTATGGCAATTCTTTTGATGGATGTTTAAACAACCTTGAACTAGTTCTTAAACGATGCATAGACACAAACCTTGTCCTTAATTGGGAGAAATGTCACTTTATGGTAAACCACGGCATAGTACTTGGTCACATTGTGTCCTCTCGAGGGCTCGAAGTGGACAAGTCAAAGATAGATTTAATAAGAAACTTACAATATCCCACTTCGGTGAGGGAGATACGTTCTTTTTTGGCCATGCGAGGTTTCTATAGGCGGTTTATCAAGGATTTCTCCAAAATCTCCATGCCAATGTGCAAGTTATTACAAAAGGAGGTACCTTTTGACTTCAACAAGGAATGCAAGGATGCTTTTGACAAATTGAAAGAAATGTTGACAAGTGCGCCAATTATCAAATCACCGGATTGGAATCTTCCATTTGAATTGATGTGTGATGCTAGTGATTATGCAGTTGGAGCGGTTTTGGGTCAAAGAGTGGACAAGTTGTCCCATGTTATCTATTATGCATCTAGGACCCTTAATGATGCACAAATCAATTATTCTACCACGGAAAAGGAGTTGTTGGCTATAGTTTTTGCATTGGAAAAATTTCGATCATACTTGGTGGGTACAAAGGTTATTGTGTATTCCGATCATGCCGCACTAAGACACTTAATAAAGAAGAAAGAAGCTAAGCCAAGATTAATCCGGTGGATCCTATTGTTACAAGAGTTCGACATAGAAATTCGAGACAAGAGAGGTGTGGAGAATACCGTTGCGGATCATCTTAGTAGACTTGTTATGTCTCAAGAAGAACTTCCATTACAAGACCGCTTCCTGGACGAACAACTTTTCTCCATGGAAGAATCAACACCTTGGTATGCGGATATAGTGAATTACTTGGTGACAAGGAAAGTACCTAATACGATGTCCAACTTCCAAAAGATGAAACTTAAGAAGGTAGATAAGCAATATGTGTGGGATGAACCATACTTATGGAAATATGGGGTTGATCAAATAATGCGAAGGTGCGTGCCTAATTCCGATTTCAATCCATCCTCTCCTTTTGCCACACTTTTGTTTGTGGTGGCCACTTTGGTTCTAAACGCACCGCTCTCAAAGTTCTCGAGAGTGGATTTTATTGGCCCACCTTGTTTGAAGATTCATATGTTTTTTGTAAATCGTGTGATAGATGTCAACGAACGGGCAATCTAGGTGCTCGAAATCAAATGCCACTCACACCAATTCTCGCCGCTGAGATTTTTGATGTGTGGGGTATTGATTTTATGGGCCCTTTTGTCAATTCGAATGGGAACTTTTATATACTTCTTGCCGTAGATTATGTTTCGAAATGGGTGGAAGCTAGAGCCACCAAGACTAATGACTCTCAAGTTGTTTGTGATTTTGTAAGGGAAAACATATTCAATAGGCATGGTACACCAAGAGTGGTGATAAGCGATGGAGGATCGCATTTCAAGAAGGCTTTCCACGCTCTCCTCAAGAAGTACAACATAACACACAAAATTGGTACGCCTTATCATCCACAAACTAGTGGACAAGCGGAAATTTCGAATCGTGAGATCAAGTCCATTCTTGAGAAAACGGTGAATACCACAAGGAAAGATTGGAGCTTTAGGCTCAATGATGCACTTTGGGCGTATAGAACGGCGTATAAGACACCGATTGGTATCTCTCCATATCGGTTGGTTTATGGCAAGGCTTGTCATCTTCCGGTTGAACTTGAACATAAGGCTTATTGGGCGATAAAGAAATTCAACATGGAGTATGATAAAGCGGGGAAACAACGGAAGTTACAACTAAATGAGCTAGAGGAGATACGTAATGATGCTTACGAGAGTGCCCGTATTTACAAGGAAAAGACCAAGCTTTTTCATGACAAGATGATTTCTCGTAAAAGCTTCATCGTGGGACAAAAAGTCCTTTTATATCATTCTCGCCTTAAACTATTTCCTAGAAAGTTAAGGTCCCGTTGGATTGGACCATATGTTGTTACTAATGTTTTTCCTCATGGTGCAGTTGAAATTACTAGTCTTAGAGACAATTCGGTTTCCAAAGTCAACGGCCATAGATTGAAGCCATACTATGAGAACATCGTTTATGTGAATGTGGATGAACTTTCATTTGGAGATGCACTCCCTCTGTAGGAGTAATGTGCAGCAAGAGCTAAGTCGGGCCGTCGACTTTAAAACAAGCGCTTAATGGGAGGCAACCCATAGGTTTTGTATTTCTTATCTTTTTGCTTTTTGTTATCTCTTTTTCTTGTTTCTTATCATGTTAAAATTTCCCACCTTGACTGTACTAGGAAGATTCAATTACATTGAGGACAATGTAAGGTTTAAGTGTGGGGGAGTGGTTAAGCATGTATTTAAAAAAAATTTACAAAAAAAAAAATTAAAAAATTAAAAAAAAAAAAAAAGAGTTTTACATAAAACTTCCAACTTTTAAAGATTTTAGAGTCCCTAGCATACTTCTAGGTATGTTTATATAGAGATTTTGACCGACATAATTGAACTTGGAAGTGTTAGGGAACTACATTCGGATTTCTTGCTTGTTAGAGTGTTAAATAATGGATTTAATCATGCCGGTGATGCGAATTTGGTGCGAGGAGAAATGCATTATTAGAGTTGCTGATTAATCATTAGTGGAGACTACCCGTATTCATATCATGTGAGGCACCGACCAGAAATTTTCCATCTACTAAAGAGCTTCTTTTGAGTGTGTGTCACCATACGTTAATTCCGGGTAGAATGGTGAGCTACCAAACCTCCCACCAATAGAAGCACTACTCTTTGATCTCTTGAGTGCTAATTTTGTCAATCATGAAGGGTGACGTCTATAGATGAAATCCTCCTTCTTGTAGTTCGATTTGCAGTTAGCACCATTCTCTCTCGCGACAACAACGGGTCCATAGAAACACCATCATCATCAACAAGGAGCGACATGAAAAGTTACAAGAAAAGTTGGAAAAGTTTAAGGTTTACAAGCAACGGAATGAGAAAAAGAGCAAATTTCAAATTCAAGTAAAGCAACATACAAAGAGCAGATTTTTACATATATGTTGAGGACTTACAATACAATGAGCATAATTATACATACAAGTATGAAAACTTATTCACAAGAGCGAAGAAAATCAAAAGGTGAGAATTGTTGAAGTTTATGATTTCGAGACGATACAAGTTGTGAAGAATCAAGCGGTAAAATACTTCTCCCACGGCCATGGTTTATTTTTTGTATTTTATTTCTCTAATTTCAAAAAAAAAAAAAAAAAAAAGAGAAATATTTGTTTTATTTTTATTTTTAAGCCGTGGGGAAGGAAAATCTATAAGGTAGTGGTAAAAGAGTTACAAAGTGTCAAGGATTTATGAAATTAGAAAGTTTATCATCAATAGTTGAAACCGAAGACGAAGACCAAGAAGATAAAGACGAGGAGCGGAAGACGTTTCTATTGGATGCCGTGAGCGTGGTGTTATCATAATTGGTGATCGGACATGAAGGTGAGTAAGTAATCTCATCCTCAATAATAATGGTTGATTTCCTTTCATAGAGATCGTCAGAAAAATGGTTTTTCAAAATGTTAAAAGATGTGGGTTTTTAAAAATATTTCGGAAGTTGTCCTTCCCACCATTCAACGTGTTGCAGAATTCTCTCTTCATTCCTACCCGCACACATGTGTGACCCATAAAAAGCCGTCTTTTGGTGCAATTATCATAAAATCCTTTTTGGTGAGGCGAAGTCGAGGCGAAATGCTTATTGATCGTTTCTCAAACACGCGTTCTCTCATTATGGTGTGGTTATTTCTCACTCAACATTTAAGAATGAGAATATGTTCTTTAGTATTTCTAACTTCTTATTACTAGCATGCAGAAACTCTATGTCCTCATAACTCTTTGGATGCTTGGGACGCTTGAACGCTCAAGTTGTGAGTTTTTAGTTTGATTTGCTCGAGGACTAGCAAAGTCTAAGTGTGGGGGAATTTGATAGGGTGTAGAATACATCCTATTTACTATCTATTGTTTATGCTTTCTTTGCTATTTTTCTTGTAAATTATGTATTTTACGCTTGTTTTGAGTTTTGTAGCTACTATGGAGTCGCACGAACGAAAAGAAGAAGAAATCACCCAATTTGAGAAAAAGGGACAAAGTTGTCATTTCAGGGGTGAACACTATTTGGAGCCCAGTCATGGTTAAGGGGCAACTCTTTTGGAGGAGTGTTAAACACAGACCAGCTAAGGTTAAGGGACTGCCATTGGGTGGTCGGATCTAGGAACAGTGGGTGCAAATAGACGTCCCACTTTTAAAGCCCTAACTAGGTCGAATCAAGAAGAGATATTCTTCTCTTCTCTTTTCCTTTGTTCTTTTACTGAAGCCGCTGGAGAATTCATGGGAGATTCTGATGGGAGATTGCTCACGGTTTTGGGAAGAATTGAATGAGAAATAAGAAGGAATCGTTGAAGAATTGAAAGAGAAGAAGATCAGAACTGCAACAAAAGCTAGGGTTCGATGTAACCTGAGATATTCATGGGTTATTGAGATTCAGACGGGGAAAATGAATTGGGCTCGATCTGTGGAAGATACAGATGGTGGTGGCAGCTGTAACTGAGTAAGGGTTTGTGAAGATATCGAGATTTACAGGGGAGATGGGATTGAGTTATAACGATGATGGAGGTGTTGATTTAAGATTTCACTGTGAAGATGAGAAGATGGGTTGGTGGTGGATTGCTAGAAAAGGTGGAGATTGAGTTCGAATGGAGAAGCAGAAGAATGGGTGTCGTTGCTGTTGTGCGAATCACAAAAGTTAAGAACAAAGTGAAAATTGGGACGGTTTTTGGAAGAATTAATGAGTCTGTGATGATTTAAGTTAATGGGTTGAACTGAAGATGAAGTGAATCAAAGGGTTTCAATTCATGTCCGCAATTGAAGCTCAGAGAGCTGAAATTGAATAAATACAGAAATGGGTTGAATCCGTGAAGGTGGTGGTGCTGAGCTGATGGTGGCCGATCCTGGTGTTGATGTCAATTTGCGATGAGCGATGAGATAGTGATGTTTTCTGTTGCGATGAAGTGAAGCCGCTAAACTAGATGTATGTTAGGAATTGTTACAGGAGAAGAAAATGGCTGAAATTATGGCCTAGGAATTGTCATGAAACAGAAAAACTCTGTCTAATCTCCTTTCTACCGAGTCAACACAAAGTGATTTACTAAACTGACTCAGGTAACTCAGTGAGTAAGCCAAAGCGACGACTAAGACAAGCCGACTCAATGGTAGACGCTCTTCCCGCCTTGACCGGGTTGACTAACGGTTGACCCGTTTGACCGTTAGTCCTAACGGTAGATTGATGGAATATTCCGGCCGAATATACCAAATGACGGTGAAATTTTCGGTGGCCTAGCGGTGACGGATTCCGTCAAATTCCGCCATAATACCGGTTTTCCGGTGAGCCAAAAATTCCGAATTTTCTCATGGACTTCTCTCATGGGTGTGAAGACTTGGACTAGGAATCTGATCGAGAATTGGGCTCAAATTTGGAAAGAGAAGATGGAAGAAGATAAAGACTTGAATTTGGAAATTGAATTGCTAAAGGAAAAGGGTTCTATTCCTTGGAAGATTTGGAGAATATTGAAGCCTATAAATAGAGAAGTTTTCTACATCTTTTACACCTCTCTACACACACAACACTTGTGTTTTTGCTAGCTTTTGAAAATTCTTCTTTTTAGTTATTTGTGTGAACTTAGAAAATTCTCCCTTTAATTATTTTGTGTGAATTTCAAAAACATGAGTAGCTAATTTTCTTATTGATTGAGGATGAATTCCTAGTTCTTAATATATGGTTTGAGTTTTGTTTCAATTCTATCTTGGGGTTTTTCACATGATTATCGATTGTTTTTACTAATAGGAATGTTTATTCATTCATTCATGATTGATAGATTGTTTGGAGTGCACGCTAAATTGATTTGTTAATTTGATCTAAAGCTAGTGAAAGTTAGGGGATAAGTAATCGTTTCTTGACTCTTTACATAAGTAGCAAACACGAGACCTTGCGGAGGGATTCCGTGGAGCAATTGTGTGTGAAAACAACGTTAGCAAGTAAACCTTGATCTAAGAGTCTAACTACTAATATTGACCTAATAAGTTCATAAATCTTAATGCGTTTATTTAAATTACATCTAGAGTGATCTACTACTAGGTGGTTTGGTAAATAGAATCCGGTAGTCGAGAATTTCCGTATCCGGTGATACAAGGGATTTAGGGGTTTAGCACTGATCTAGCTGCTTTACCTACGGTTGGTGATAATCTGTGACTAATAACAAGTAGAAAAGAATATAACTTTAATCATTGTTTTGCAACGAAGAATGATTCCTTGATCTTGTCTCTCTTATTGATTTCAACTTTATCTTTTAATTGTTTTGTTTATTTTCTTTTGCTTTCTACACCCCCCTTTTGTGACAATTTTTACAACTAGAATCTCTTGCTCCTCGTGGGAACGAACTTGACTTCCATTATATTATTTTTAATTGAGTGGAATTATTAATTAATTTGATTGCACCTACGACACGCATCAAATTTTGGCGTCGTTGCCGGGGAGCAGCGGACGATTTTAGTTGTTTTTATTTTTCTTTTTGCTATATTCTTGCTTTGTTAGATTCTATACCGTATCTAACTTAGTTTTTGAGAATCTTGTTTCAGGTTTATACCTTTGGTGAATGCTTAAGAAGGGTAGACCGAGTCCAATACGTCTTCGATCCGGCACTCAACTAAAGGATTTCATTCGAGTGGTTAACACTCCACTTCCTCCTTCTTCATCAAGTGATTTCACGGATTCAGACAAAGAGGAAGAAACAATGGCTGATCGTACACTCAAGGACCTAGCTTCTCACAGGCTGGATACACAACAATGGTGTATCCAAACTAACTCAACCTTCGATATCAAGCCGGGGTTGATTAGAGAGTTACTCAAAAATTATAAGTACTCCAATGATCCCAAAGGTTGTCAGTTTAGCATCATCGTTGTTGAAAATCCGTATCTATAACAACAAGAAAAAATAGTTCTCAATCATTGTTATACAATATCATAGTATCATTACACAGCGTCAAAGTCCAATTGTATCACAACTTCAACAACAATACTATGGTGATATGTATCACTCCCCCTTAGCCAATACTCCATCTCACATGGAAACCACTCCCTCTTACATAATGATCCGAAAACCATATGTATTTGTAGTGTGAACTACATATTAATTCTCCCCCTTTTTGTCAATAAAATTAGCAAAGGTACAAGAACGGGATCCTAATGAAATTTCCGAAAGAGACATTTCACGACCAAAAGAAAGAAATACACATCATCTTATTTAGATGCAATCATAAAGCCGAAGCTAAATGCATTCATCAAGGAGTTTAAAGATACAAGATAACCCCTATAATATTCCACAGCCGCACTCCCCACAAAGATTTGGCAATTAAGCGCAAGTTCAAAAAGAACTCTCCCCCATAATATGCCATTCCCGAAAGAACAAAAAGAGCGACCTTAATTTCGAAAGAAAATAAGGATTTCTTTGGACATAACAAATCACATACAAGTATGCATTTGAATCCAAAAATACTCAATTAAATTAACCACAAGAGAAACCATGATTAATTCAATCGAAATACACAACCAAACTAATCACAAAAGTAATCAATTTAATTGGTCATACTCGACATAAGAGAATCTGTGGAGAAATGACTCAGTTAATCATGAAAATAATCAACCCAGTCAAAAACGCTCAAACATAAGAAAACTTATGGAGTCATAACTAATTAACCAAACAGGATGATTAATTTAGTTCAAAAATGCTCGACATAAAGTACCTTACGGAACAACAACGAAGCTAATCATAAAAATAATCAACTTGGTTGTTTAGTGCTCAACATAAGACTCCTTATGGAAAAACATAGTATATACACAAGAATTGTGGATCGGAGATCGACCTAATATCGTGGAATAATCAAGGACTCATTCTATTTTCCATCACCATTTTCACAATGACAATAGACATAATCCTTGAACACAAAAGATTTTAACCTATCTCCCATCAATAATTAACAATATAGGCTTAACTTTTGTATTTGTCAAAAGTCCATTCATTCTTTTATCAATATAAGAATATCGACTTACAAAGACTTTACTTTTGACAAGATATGGGACAATCATAGTTTGCAGATGCAAACACACATATCCCATAACAATTGCAATATATAAAACCATAAAGATTAATACTGCAAAAATCATCTTCCAAACAAATTTAGAGTTGAAACCAATAAATCTAAAAACATGAAGATGAAAACGTTGGACATAGCTATGTGTAATCACAATAATGGCTA
The DNA here is from genome assembly GCA_023531295.1 of Papaver armeniacum. Taxonomy (NCBI): domain Eukaryota; kingdom Viridiplantae; phylum Streptophyta; class Magnoliopsida; order Ranunculales; family Papaveraceae; genus Papaver; species Papaver armeniacum. The sequence continues at coordinate 450,972 of JAJJWW010012377.1, read as the reverse complement.
TTCCAAACTCTAGTTATTCTTCAAAAACAAAATAATAGAAGATTTACTAGGCAACTTAAAGAGAATCAGAGTTCGTTGAGAACCTCATATCTTTCAATGAATCCATCAAAGAAGGTATCACTGATTTCCTTTATCCTTTTGACCGTAGAAACACCGTGTTCGTGAGTTAGAACACTAACTTTACGATCAACCACCCGAAAGTCAGTCTAGCCTTGACGCAGTCCATGATGAGCTTCTTTTGATTCCGTATCAGAAGATTATGATTAGCAAGGATTCTGGCCTGATCATCTAAGAGTTGGTTTATCTGCAGCTGAAGATTGCAAACTCGACCTTTGAATCGTTCTAAAAACGAATTAACTCCTTGACAGAATCATTAATCCAGGAGTTGTGATCCTTTCTTTCAAGCATATTCTTTAGAACAAGCTCTTGCATTGACTCACGTTCTTGAGCGTCTTCCTCCATATCAAGATGCACAATCTCTTGAGACTTTGCAGGATTCTCCAAATAATAATTTTTTCTAAAGGAATGGAAAACACAATATAGAATAATATATATATATATATATATATATATATATATATATATATATATATATATATGTTTATAAACAGAAGAGAGGAACTCTCGTTTTTGGAAACCCTAAGAATTCTCAATAGGAGGACGCGAACGTTGTGGACCACCGGTACAAAACACACTTAATAGAGAAATATACAACATACTTGAGTAAATCTCAATTATTGTCCTTGCACCTCTCAAGTTAGGAACAAGGAAAATACTACCAGGAGTTAGTCGGTAGAGTGAGAAACAATCCCACTACGATTATTGAGAAGGGAGTTGTACATCTCATCTGACAGCTTTATCTTTGTGTGTTTTGCCTTTCTTCGGTTGACATCCATCCTAGAGAAAAAAGGCACAACTTGATTGATATATCCGTCAGAAGACTTTTCATGAGGACTAAATCTAGGACCTCTTGCAACAGGTTCAAGAGGATCAGGATAAAAGGGGATCCATTTTCTAGACTTATATTTACTACCAACAAACCTTATAAAACACAGGGAATGCTTTTATCAGCAACACCGAATGCATTTGAGCCTCAGATGATTTCTAGGAAAGAAATCATTTTTATAAGGTTTCTGTTTTTATGTGGATATGTGATTCACTGCAGTAGTTGACAGACAATTTGTTCCATTGACAGTGGAAAGAAGCAAATTATGAAGTTTAGAAAAAATTTCCTCCTGGCAAAGCAATGGATAGCATAGTGATTCCTTTTTCCACGGAATGTACAGGTTCGTGGAGATGAAGCAATAAATAGCACTTGTTTTGACTTCATAGCCATATGAGGAAATTGTAAGTTATGAAAACTTTTCTTGACACAATCTTCTTCCTAGCACATTTCGCTCTGTCGTAACTCATGAGAATTAGTTTGTACGGTAATAATTTTCTCCTTAAGACAGAGTTTTCCTTTCCCAAGGATCTCGCACTGCTTCATGGGCCGGAATAAGAGATGCTTCTAGTTTTTCATTCTCGACACGAAGTCTGTTAAGATCTGATGAATGAGTCTCGATCAAACGTTTTCTCTAATTGAGTCTTCCTTAACAATATCTTCAAGAACACTAATCTTTTCACGTTGTTGTTGATGGTGGATTTTCGTTTAGGGTTAAATTTGTAAAATCCGGAAAAATTATGCGCTGACATCTTGTAAAAGATAAAGCCATTAATAAGTGTTGGATACTCCTCACTTAATTCACCAAGAATGGAGCATGTGGCAACAATCCCATTCTCGTGAATACATGAAATTCCTCCCAGTTGGAGCATGTGGCAACAATCCCATCCTGTGAATTTCTAATCAGCCTTGTATTTCCAAGACTTCATTATCGGTGTAGCATGACGATCGAGTGTTACTCTTCTGAGTAACACGAACCTCCAAGCACTATAATGAAACCATGTACGAAATACCCGTGACAGCCGACTCTCGGTGTGTTATACTAGCCCGATTGAGCCCTCGCGGTGTGTTATACTAGCTCCGATTGAGCATCCGGATTGACCGTATCGGTCCGGATATGATCGCAGATTATCCAACTCCATAAGCATGATTGATGACCCGGATCAATTCCATTACCCTCAAGCGGTATAGATACCCACCGCCGACCCCCGCATGGTCGGCCATTGGCCTAGCTTGCCAAAAACGTTCATACCAAGCATTATGGACTAAAACCCTAAATTAGGGTTTGCGGCATATTACATGTGTCGCAAAGCGGTCTCAACCATCCATCTTCGCAGTATAGATGGAGGGTGTAGATGTAGACTCAAAGGTCCCGAGCATGTCAACACGATCACCGTGGGCCCGCCTACGTACTTGACCAATCGGTCAGGACCAACCATGGTTGGTCGTCCCACCCGTACGCCCAAAGGGAGCATGGTCACACGGCTATGAAAGCCAAAATTAGGGTTTCAAGCCATCACGAGCGTCCATCTTCTCCGGCACTAATGGAGGGTCACAGATTATATTAAGCGTGTCCTGGTCATACCAAAGATGACCACCGTGGGCCCGTCTATCCCCTCACTTGATCGGCCAAGGCATATCATGCCGACCATCCCAAAACGCACGTCCAAACTTGCGTGGTCACACCTCCCAAACCGCAAACTAATCTCGATCGCTCAACTTCGCGGACGACGATTTGAGTGGTTCGAGATCACGTTTTCATGGGATAATCAGGTGTAGGCGTGAACACCAGCCTACCATCTTCACGTCAAACCAACCGACCAAGACCGACCAAGTTAGGTCGTCGTGGAACACGCGCCGAAAAAAAAGCATGGTGCGCGGCTTTTTGCGGCATCAAATTCCTACTGCAAAATCGATCTCAACCACTCCTGTTTGCCGGTCAAATTGAGTAGCCTAGATCGCACCTTCATGGGATAGTGAGATATGGACATGTACACCGGCATGCTACCTACACGCACGCCCTGGTGGTCCTCTCCGAAATCCTTCCCATCCTTGGTTTCACCAAATCAAGAGTGATGCCCGCGCACCTCTTCAAAACCCTAATTTCATTAACGGTCGCAGATGAGTGTCTCAAAGATCATCTCATCCGTCCAACTTCACCAGCCTGGTTATACAACCCTGGTCAGGAGTTAATTGTTCAGTGAGGTGTCATTACCCATCATTTTACCACATCACGCAGTACCTGCCTAAAATACACACGATACTTCACAAGTATCGACTTCCTGAATAACGTAGTTATTCAATTCAGCATTACACGCTATCTTTCGTGGATCCGCGATCCACACATTCCAGAACATCAATCATGTCAAAAACTAGGGGGATACATACTGGGTATTGGTCATGGCGGTTTACAAGCGTGCGGCGTGCAACGCGCCATCACAAGAACGTGTTAGGAAGTCATGGACGGTTAGAGATGAACAGGAGAAGTGGGCAAGACTGGTCGTATGGCACCGACGCACAACTCCACTACTCCATCACTCCACTTCCGCCACTTCCCACGAGAGACTGAATAAGACTCAAGACTTGTATAAATAGGTTCTCCGCCCTATTTCCAAACAACAGAGAAAAAAGCAGAAAAAACAACAAGAAAACACCCGAGCCTCGCTTACACCAATCGTAAGCTTGTTCACTTTCCCGTTGCAAGTCATAAGCAAGTATACACCTTCACAATCTCAACACCTTCTTCGCTTCCCTCCCTAAGATCAACCCCATCTCCTTCACTTTGTGACCAAACAAGTCTGAACGTCCATTTCTTGGTTTAGGCCGGACTTGCACTGATTGACCTCTCGAATCTACAAGCACTCACCGCGCAGTGCATTTGTTTAAGGTTTAAATTCATTCCTCATCCACACCACAAATTACCAAATTCTGCAGGAGTAGTTTTCACCCATAAACAATTGGCGACCACAAAGGGAGGTTGATCTCTCGGTTGCAAAAATCGAATTCTCAATTTTTTCTGTTTCCATCTCGCAATGTATCCAGAAACCACAGGTGGTTTAGATATCATGGGAAGTGTAGCTAGAATGCCGGAGGATGTCTTAGCAAATCAAGCCCAGTATCACCGTAAGGCGGAGCGAGACATTTCGCCTTTTGAATGATATAACATCACAATTACAAGAAGGGTCGGCGTGCATCTACTCAGGCAATGCAAGAAACGCTGAATCCTTAGTCAAGAGTCACACCTTTACCAGTGGAGAGGCAAAAAGAGCGCGTAACCACAGGAGATTCAGGAAAGACGAACAACATGGTCCAGTCAACAATGAAGAACCGGGGCAACTCCACGAGGGAAAGGACTTGTCCTGAGTACTACAACGTCTACCAGATAAAGAAAGGGAGCATGCAGCCTATGGAGCCCTGTTAGAAGATTTATATCTCAAAACTCTTGTTGAAGCCCGGAAGACTGTCCAATCCGCATCGGCCTTTCAACCAAGTGAAGAAATGCTTGAGGAAGGAGAGATCAATCAAGGAACACGTGAGTACAGAGGATGGGAACGTTCAATTCGATCACTCACCAGTGATATTACAACACCTCCCATCACTGAGCCGAGCACCGAAATCCCGCATCTCATCGGGTGTAACACCTCTCGGTAGTCACCGAGCAACAACTCCCACTCCTTCATCGGGACGAGGAGCCGGAGGAACGAGAGGAGGACCATCCCCATTACCATTGCAGACTTTAATGGAGAAGCAGGAAGTTCTCGCTAAGACTCAAACGGATATGGACGCAACTCAGAAAGAGGTACTCACTTTTCTTAAGACATTAACTGATCGATTTCCACAAGACCCGCAAAAGCCCCTGGAGCCAACAAGGAATGCATTCAACGCACCGGAAAAGGTACTTCAGCGGCGCGGACCTACATGGACCTGATCAAAGAAGCGATATCAGATATGAGCGGTCATGTCATGGAGACTCCTATACTGGGGACTGTTCCTCACAACGATCCTCCTCAAGTCAATAGTTTCACTATGAACCGGAGGTCGGTGGATCGGGAAGCGTTTTCTCTAGTGGAAAGTTTATACAAACTTTCACACCTCTCGAAGAATCAGCGCACGGAGACATCTCTAGTGCTGCAATCAACTGCAGGAAGGTCACAACCGTGCCCTACATGTCACCGCACGCATCAAGGATTCGAGTTCAAGACGGCCCTTATCGACACAAGAGCGCCTTCGAATGTGATTACTCTCAAGACTCTCAGACATCCAAGGTTCTCCAAGACAAGGTCGTACGGAAGCCTACCACAAGTGACGGACTTGATGGAAACCAAACCAAAGACATACTGGAGACGCTCCATGGAAAGAATCGCAAGTTCGTTGCATCCCACTCCCCACGTGGGCGTCAATTCAGGAAGAAGACCTGGCTGGCATCATTGAGGGCTAGTACCCACGATGCATCTTTGCTGATGAAGCATTCTTCTCCATCCTGTGAAGCCACGACCCACGTTCACACGAAGAGGGAGCGAACTTTTATGGCGAGTCGTGACCAGAAATGGAAAACGGTATACCGACACTTCCATTATCAATTAGCAGGGGAGACTGTTACCCGGTCTCCCCACCTAATGGAATGCTACAACGGCAACGAATGACAAGAGCAAGTGCTAGATGCTCCACAACAGCTGCAAGAGGGCACCAAATCCACAACTGATGAGATTGAAATCGTTGGGGAATCTCCTAGGCCTATCTCCATCAGCTCAACCTTGAGTAGGGATAAACGCACGAAGCTCGTGGAACTTCTCAAAGAGTACCAAGACATATTCGCTTGGAGATATGAAGAAATGCCGGATTTAGATGAAAATTGGTCACCCATCATCTACATGTCATACCTGGATCCAAGTCGGTTAAACAGGTTGTAGTTCGGATCGGGTGTCGATAGACTTGAGAGACTTGAACAGTCTTTGCTCCAAAAACGATCCTCCTTTACCTAACATCGACATGTTAGTAGATTCAACCAGCGGACACGGCATGTTCTCCTCCATGGATGGATGTAGCGGCTACAAACAGATGAGGATGTACGAGCATGATGCAAGGGCATATATCTTACCAACAGGCAATACAACCTTCAGCCTTCTGTAAGCAGTTCTCTGAAGTAGCAAGAGGAAAACCACCGAGATACAACATCCTGCGCGTTCGTCAACTCCAACTCCAGTACCACATGCACGACTCCCACAATGATGAAACAATGTCCAAGATATTCCATATCCGGCAAACAACAACCACTACGAACAAACCATGTAAACCACGCTTGGGGACCGAGGCTCAGCATGAAGTTCCTTCACCGTCACAAGGAATTCTTTAACATGAGAGAGATGGTCAGTCAAGAAGCATGGAATTCGCAAGGGTAAATCGAACTGAAGAGGAAGCCACGTCAACGCTCCCTCAAGCGTAGGCCGCTTCAATGGTCTATTCAAGAGCCGCCTCAATGCTCTCTACGGACCCCCGTTCGCTTTAATCCTCGCTTCAACACTCTCTCCAGATCCACCTCAACGTTCGCACTGAAGCCACTTTAACATCCTCTCGAGTCGTTTCAACACTCAAGCTACATCAATAATCTGCGCTTTGGTCAAGTTATCTTTGATGTACTCATTGCTCAACATATGTCTCACCCATCCTTCATGAGGGCCCAGCGGAGCATGACAAACCTTGAAGTCGATAGGAGAAGGGTTATCTTGTGGAATGATATTTTTATATAGTTTAAAGGGCGTGAACAACTCATCATCAACGTTCGGCATATATTTGAAGTCACAACACCTCCCGACTTGGCACCAGATTATCCCCTGGAAGACATCTCAACAGGAGTTCTTTTCTTCATTCTACAATAAAAGACAGGAGCAGTACTTGTATAAAAACGCGTGAGATGTGTAGTCACACACGAAAGAACACACATTCACTTTGGAGTACACAAGGCTAGTATTGGGTCCAAACACCGGTGTTGATCAAGTCACAAGTCCGGTGTTGATCAAGTCTCAAGACCGTATTGATTAAGTCACGTATCACTCAAGTTTCAAGTCCGGTGTTGATCGAGTCACAAGTCCGGTATTGCTCAAGCTTCAAGTCCGGTATTGATCAAGTGACGAGTCCGGTATTACTCAAGCTTCAAGTCCGGTATTGCTCAAGCTTCAAGTCCGGTATTGATCAAGTCACAAGTCCGGTATTGCCCAAGTTTCAAGTCCGGTATTGATCAAGTCACAAGTCCGGTATTGCTCAAGTTTCAAGTCCGGTGTTGATCAAGTCACAAGTCCGGCACATCAATCCCACGTTCGATCAAGCAGGTGTAGTAGCCCCACGAACGAAACAAGTGTAATACCCATCGAAGCAAAAGACCGACATCATGCTAGGGGAACACTCTCCTGGACGCCTCTTGAACGTGACATGCTCCAAGGACAGGATAACCCGTCTCTCCGTTAACATCTAACTTTGTCTCATAAGCTTTGTCTTTAATCAAGTCACCATCTCATGCCTACCACACAATGGTGTAACCATTACGTGCTAGGCATGGGACTTAATGTTTATGGTGGATTTTCGTTTAGGGTTAAATTTGTAAAATCCGGAAAAATTATGCGCTGACATCTTGTAAAAGATAAAGCCATTAATAAGTGTTGGATACTCCCTCACTTAATTCACCAAGAATGGATCATGTGGCAACAATCCCATTCTGTGAATACATGAAATTCCTCCAGGTTGGAGCATGTGGCAACAATCCCATCCCGTGAATTTCTAATCGACCTTTGTATTTCCAAGTACTCATTATCGGTGTGGCATGACGACCGAGTGTTACTCTTACAGAGAAACACGAACCTCCAAGCACTATAATGAAACCATGTACGAAATACCCGTACAGCCGACTCTCGGTGTGTTATACTAGCCCGATTGAGCCCTCTCGGTGTGTTATACTAGCCCGATTGAGCATCCGGATTGACCAGTATCACCCGGATATGATCGTAGTTATCCAACTCCATAAGCATGATTGGATGACCCGATCAATTCCATTACCCTCAAGCGGTATGGGATACCCACCGCCGACCCCGCATGGCTCGGCCATTGGCCTAGATTGCCAAAAACGTTCATACCAAGCATTATGGACGGAAAACCCTAAATTAGGGTTTGCGGCATATTACATGTGTCGCAAAGCGGTCTCAACCATCCATCTTCGCAGGTATAGATGGAGGGTGTAGATGTAGACTCAAAGGGCCCGAGCATGTCAACACGATCACCGTGGGCCCGCCTACGTACTTGACCAATCTGGTCGGGACCAACCATGGTTGGTCGTCCCAATTCGTACTCCCAAAGGGAGCATGGTTACACGGCTATGAAAGCCAAAATTAGGGTTTCAAGCCATCACGAGCGTCCATCTTCTCCGACACGAATGGAGGGTCACAGATTAGATTAAGCAGGTTCGGTCATACCGGCATGACCACCGTGGGCCCGTCTATCCCCTCACTTGATCGGCCAAGGCATATCATGCCTGACCATCCCAAAACGCACGTCCAAACTTGCGTGGTCACACCTCCCAAACCGCAAACTAATCTCGACCGCTCAACTTCGGTGGACGATTTGAGTGGTTCAGATCACGTTTTCATGGGATAATCAGGTGTAGGCATGAACACCAGCCTACCATCTTCACGTCAAACCAACCGTCCAAGACCGACCAAGTTAGGTTGTCTTGGAACACGCGCCTAAAAAAAGCATGGTGCGGCATCAAATTCCTACTGCAAAATCGATCTCAACCACTCCTCTTTGACGGTCAAATTGAGTGGCCTAGATCGCACCTTCATGGGATAGTGAGATATGGACGTGTACACCGGCATGCTACCTACACGCACGCCCGGTCGGTCCTCTCTGAAATCCTTCCCATGCTTGGTTTCGACCAAACTGAAGAGTGATGCCTGCGCACCTCTTCAAAACCCTAATTTCATTAATCTGGTCGCAGATGAGTGTCTCAAAGATCATCTCATCCGTCCAAATTCACCAGCCCTGGTTATACAACCCCGGTCGAGTTAATTGTTCAGTGAGGTGTCATTACCCATCACTTTACCACATCACGCAGTACCTGCATAAAATACACACGATACTTCACAAGTATCGACTTCCGAATAACGTAGTTATTCAATTCAAAGATTACACGCTATCTTTCGTGGATCCACGATCCACACATTCCGTACATCAATCATGTCACAAACCGTGGGGATACATACGGGGTATTGGTCCGGCGGTTTACAACGTGCGCGTGCAACGCGCCATCACAAGAACGTGTTAGGAAGTCATGGACGGTTAGAGATGAACAGAGAAGTGGGCAAGACTGGTCGTGTGGCAGCCGACGCACAACTCCACTACTCCATCACTCCACTTCCTCCACTTCCCACGAGAGACGTGAATAAGACTCAATGACTTGTATAAATAGGTTCTCCGCCTTATTTCCAAACAAAAGAGAAAAACAACAAGAAAACACCCAGAGCCTGCTTACACCAATCGTAAGCTTGTTCACTTTCCTGTTGCAAGTCATAAGCAAGTCTATACCTTCACAATCTCAACACCTTCTTCGCTTCCCTCCCTAAGATCAACCCCATCTCCTTCACTTTGTGACCGAAACAAGTCTGGAACGGCCATTTCTTGGTTTAGGCCGGACTTGCACAAGGTGATTGACCTCTCGAATCTACAAGCACTCACCGCGCAAAGGCATTTGTTTAAGGTTTAAATTCATTCCTCATCCACACCACAAATTACCAAATTCTGCAGAGTAGTTTTCACCCATAAACAGGTGGATTTTAGTTCAGGGCTAAAATTGTAAAACCAGTATTTAATGCGCTGACATCCTGCAAAGGACAAAGCCATTCGATAATTGATGAGTACCTCTTCACTTTATTTATTCAAGCAATTCAATAAATACACAAAATTCACCTGAGAATGGTGCATGTAGCAACAATCCCAAATATTCTGTGATTTTTTTTAGCATTATTAATTAAATAATGCATGATTTGCCTAGTATTTCCTGTGTTGTTCCTAGCCGAACTTTCATTATTAGCATGACATGACGACTGAGTGTTCGCTCTCAGCAGAGTAACATGAATCTCCAAGTGCCAATTTTGAGACATGCACGAAATACCCGTACAGGCCACATCACACTCTCAAGAGAGTCTTGCATCGACGCGCTTTGGTTAGTCGATCGAGCATACTTATTTTCCTTAAAGGAAATCTGGACTGTCCGTATCAGTCTCAGAAACGATCACGGCCACACAAGTTGGCCGCATGATTTAACCAGCCTAACCAAACCCTAGAAGGAGCAGGCGATCATCGTGATGACCACCGGCGGGCCAACTCATGCCCCGGCCGGTCGAACACCACGTCATACTTCCGAGCGCACCAAATGCCAGCCCTAAAATAAGGTGGTCGCGCTGCTTTGGAAGAAGCTGGAACGAGCAAGACTGTTCAGGGCAGTCTTAAATTCATCACAACCGTCCAACTTCGCCAGCCTGGTTGGACGGATTAGATCATCCCGTGAATGATCAGGGAAGTGCTAACACACACGTTGGCGGGCCCACTTCTCCCTCACCCGATTGGTTTTCTCACGGCAAGGCCATGGAGCAATGAAACGATTTCTCAAACCATGGCAGACATGATGCTTCTAAGGGTCGCGGAAATTCCACTAATGTCTTAAATCGATCACAACCATCTAACTTAACCAACCTATTTGGATGGCTTAGATCGCATTTAGGACCATTGGGAAGGTGCGCATATGTTCACCGTCAGCCCAACATGGGACCCACATGATCGATCTCCCCAAAGGAGGATCACGGCTTGCCAAACCGATTGGCCAAAGTCACGAGTGCGTGACTATTTCAAAATCCTAATTAGGGTTATCGGCGATGCACATCTGCCGTAGTTTGATCGCGACCATCCATCTTCGCCAGCCTAAACGGAGGGTGTAGATATAGACGCAAGAGGTCCCAAGGATGTCAATGCGATCGTCGTGGGCCCACCTTTGCGTGTGACCAGCCGACCTAGGCAGACTAGGGTTCGGCGTTTCGAAACGCAAGCCCAAAGGTGGCATGCCACACGGCCTTCTAATCCTTTGTGGCAATGGAGTTCTGTCGCAAATCGATCACGACCACTCATCTTTGCCGGTCAAGTTGAGTGGCTTAGATCGAATCTTTGTGAAACCGAGAGACGTATACATGCTCGCTGGCGGGCCATCTCCACGCACGCCTGGTCGGTCTCTCCAGAAAGTAGTGCCGTGCTAGGATTCGATCAAGCCAAATAGGGGATGTTTGCACACCTTTAAAAACCCTAAAATCTATCAAACGAAAGCAAATATGTGCCGTAAATCATCTCGTCCGTCCAACTTTGCCAGCTTGGTCAGACGAATTGGATTAAGAGTTGGGCGATCAATGAAGTGCCTCAATGATCACCGTCCGCCACTCTGCTACAGGGAGTGATCGACCAAATGGTGGCCCGCCAACGCGGCCTCCAAATGATCACTCGAAGATGGTTGGACGTGCTAAGCGCTTAATCCGCGACTTACTCGATCAAGCTTTCCAACAGCGATGCATTATGCATATCGATTGTTTTGAGCTGCTTGCTTTAAAACAATGCATTACATGCATCGAGCACGTACGATATTTCATGAATATCAAATCCTTAAATAACTTAGTTATTTAACCTAATAGCACTGTATGCTATTTCTTGCGGCGGGTCCCACGAATCGACCCACTCACTCGAGACATCAAACATGTCACAAACTGGGTGATACTTACTGAGGTATTGGTCTGACGGTTTACAGCGTGCGGCATGCAATGCGCCCATTACGAGAACGTGTCAGGAGGCATGGACGGTTAACGATGATGAGGGAAGTGAGCAAAAGCGCGATCGTGTGACAATCACCTACACGACCCCACTACTCCATCACTCAACTTCCTACATTTCCTACGAGATGAGGGTTGCGCTCAATGACTTGTATAAATAGGTCATTCACCTATTTCCAAACAACACGGAAGAAAAAACCACGTGTTGTCATAAGTATCCAGAAAACACCCAGAACTGATAGCTTGCATTGTGCGAGCCAGGTCATCATTCTGATACAAGTCATAAATAGCCAACACCTTCATAATCTCAACACATTCTTCGCTTCCCTCCCTAAGATCAACCCCATCTCCTTCACTTTGTGACCGAAGAAAGTCTGGAACATCCATTTATTGGTTTAGGCTAGAATTGTATAGATTGATCTCTCGAATCACAAGCACTCCCGTGCAGTGCATTTGTTTAGGGTTTAGATTCGTTTCTCATCCACACACCCAAATTTACCAAAACCAGCAGAAACAGTTTTTACCCATAAACAATTGGCGACCACAGTGGGAGATTAATCTCTCGGTCGTGAAGTCAATTTCTTCAAAACCCAATTCAATTTTACTGATTTCAAAATGGTGGATCTTAGGTCTGGATCAACAACCAATCTCGACGGAACTAGTGCTGACAACACTCTCGGCGTTGATATCCCGGTCAGTGGTGTTACCGAACTGCCTGTCGATACGATCAATGCATCTCACGGAATTACGTCCTCCATCACCAACACCAGCGGAGCGGGAGATATTCCAGTGGGCGTGACACCTCCTATCACCAGATCCAGAGCAGCTGCAAACCCCGACATTTCTTCAAGTGTAACACCTCCAGTCGTCACCAGAGTAATTGCCACTCCTCCGTCAGGACGAGGGGCGGGAGGAGCCAGAGGAGGACAACCCCCTATTACCATGGTGGATTTAATGGAAAGACAAGAAGTTCTTGCTAGAGCCCAAACGGACATGGCTACAACTCAGAAAGAGGTACTCACTTTTCTCAAGACATTAACTGAGCGATTGCCACAAGAGTAGCGATAGCCCTGGAGCCAACAAGGAGCGCAGTCAATACACCCGGAGCAAGCACTTCAACGGCGCGGGCCTACATGGACGAAGAAACTCGTGTTTCTCCTGAACCCCCAAGGAAAAGGGACCAGTCATCCAACTTCATTATGTGAGAGGACCTGGAGTGACTTCTCCAAATCCGGGGCAAAGGAAATTCAATGGACATGCACCAGCATCAACCTCCATACCCTCAAGACGTGCAACGGATTCCCCTTCCAAGAGGCTACACCTCTCCTCAATTCTACCTTTATGATGGTTAGTGGTGGGACTTGGGTTGGGTCAATCCACCCAACCCATGCCCAACCCGAACGTTAGGCGAACATGAGAAACGTATTTCAAAACTTTGGGCAAGCTCGGGCATAAATTTTATGAACCCGAGTTAAATTCGGGCAAGCATGGGCACAAATATTTCTAACCCAAACAACCCGCCCAACCCGAAGAATTATATATAAGATATTTTTTATAATTGGTATTATCATCTATTTAGAGAAATTTAAGATATTATCTTTAAATCTATTAATGAAAATATAAATTATATCTATCTCATTAATCATTCAATATGAAAAAAGTTTATATTATTGTAAATAATCTTCAGTTATTTGGAAATTTAAAATAAATGGAGCAACTAAATTTTATTATTATAACATTGGAACTTGGGCCAATCCGAGGAACCCGAGGAACATAACTTGGGAGGACTTGGGAAACACCTCAATGTGTTCCACGGGTTCGATGGGAAATCTGGGCAAAGAATTCCTAGCTCGGGTCTGCCTCGGCCAAGCCTTCGAACCCGCCCAACCAACCTAAGTCCCACCCCTAATGATGGTACTGGTAACGCTCGTGAACACATCTCTCGATTTTTGGAATCTTTAGGAGAACATGAATATAATCATGTTCTCCGCCTGAAAGAGTTCTCAAAATTACTTTTTGGAATAGCATACACCTGGTACAATAACATCGCACCTAACATCATATCCAATTGGAGTGAGATGGTCAGTGCCTTCTACAAGAAGTATTTCTTCGTGTCTGAGCAGATCACCTTTTCAGACTTGGGGAGAATCTTTCAACGAAACAACGAGCATCCAAACGACTTCGTTAAGAAATTCAGGATTCAAGCGTTGGATTGTCATGATCCGAAGGTCACCGAACGCCAGTTGGTGGAGTTATGCATTAACGGAATGGTGCCCATATACCGTGCTTTGTTAGAGAATCTGGGCTTTCAAACATTTTATGAGCTCCATGAAGCCGCTAAGCGTTCGGCCACAACAACCCCGGCATTGTTGGAAAGAACCAAAATTTTTCGAAACGAAGATACATGTGAGAGTCGAGGAAGTAGGCATCTCATCAACAAGCAATAAAATACTGGTCCTTCTGTGAGCGTGGTAGGTGAAGGAGGAAAAAGGAAAGCTTCAACAATAGAACAACAACCCAAGCGTGCAGCTCCGGCGCAGACAACTTCATCTCGAAAGGGAGCGGGCAAAAATACTATGCAAAAAGCTGGAGATACCGTCCAGGACTTCCCATTTCCCATGAATGAAGTCATAGAACTCTTAGAAGCATGGATTCAAGATAACACGATCAAGTTACCTCCTATCAGACGTCCGCTGACCGAGGAAGAGATGGCAAATCCCAAATATTGCCGTTACCATAGGTTCGTCCATCACCCGACTAAGGATTGTAACAAATTGAAGCACAGTTTCAGAGAAAAGGTAGATGCAGGAGAACTCCAGTTAGGAAACGAAGGTGCTCATAGGGATCCTCTTCATTTCAGGAGCTGCATGATTTTCGGGGATTCTGTTCGCAAGACTGTACAATCTACGAGGGAGCATTTATGTGAAATCTAGTATTTCTCCAAGGCACAGAGTCAAGACATATTTGCAGCCCTCAACCGCATTGTGTCAGGCAGGCGTTTGTATCCAGAAAGGGAAACGACAAAACCTCAGTCTTTCCTGGAAGATACAACCAACAAGGGGAACTGGGGACTCTTGACCGTCACTCGTTTGAAGGATGTCGAGTTCGACATCACATTGATTGATGCAGCCTCCGAATTCAACATCATCACTGTAAAGACTCTGAAAGCCGCAAAGATTTCAAAACAGGAAGCTACTCGCAGCCCAACCATGATCAGGGGCTCAGAAGGAGAATCCATAGACGCCTATGGATACATTGACCTTGAAGTTAAAGTAGGTGATGCTCTGACGCATGCTAAATTTTACATAGTCAAATAGTACCCGAATTATGATATGGTCCTGGGTGCTCGTGGATACACGACAACAAAGCAACGCTGGGAGTATTTCCTTTGCCGATTTCAACACCTGAAAGAATCTCCAATGAGCCGTCAAATCCTGAAGATTATTTGTTGTTGTATCAACAACTTACAAATGTGACGCAATTTACTGGAGAAAGCCCGTCGTCATACCGATAGACACATTTTTGTGTCTGAATTGTCCTCATTGTCTCTATTGTTGGAACTCGATTTTTGTACTAATATTGTGTTTTTTATGTATTTTTAGGTATTTTTGGAAATAAATATTTTTGGAAAATTCGGCTCGAAAAGTTGCTCGGAGCACCCCCGGAGGACATTTGTTATTCGGACTCCAGAAACGGATAAGGGGTGACCTTCTTCTTATTTCAAATTTTGAAAAATGGCGGGAAAAAAAGGGTTTCGCCCAAGCAGATTTTGGTCGAATATTTGAAGGCGTTTCAGGGCGATTCAATGGCCGAAACTCATTGGGTATGTTCTCTTGGATAAACAGTGGCGGTATAGGCCTTTTGTTCGACTAGATTTGGCCGGATATTCCACGAGAAGAAAACAGAGGAGCACGGGTTTGAATGGGTATGTCACGGGTTTACAAAGTATTTGAGCGTGTTTGAAAGACTTGTGGAACGTGAATGAGTTAAACAGGGATATTTTGGAGTGAGTTGGATTGCCACAGACGCGTGCTGCTACAAAAATGGAAAGAAAATACCCGAGAATATTTTCTTATCAATGCCGAGTAATGGAGAATCATTTGAAGATATTGAGTGATATTTTGATGCCCTGTCGACTATATAAACGGTTCTGGTGCACCACAGAGGGGGATGGAGAGTTTTGGGGCCAAAAGATAGAGTGGAGAGTGAAGAAAAATCAGTTGCAGAGCTCGTCTCTGCTGCTGCCATTGAAGACGAAGAACACGAAGAACAGATCGCCAAACACAGTCGTTTCTTCATCACGTGCTAACGACTCACTTGTGTGGGTCGATACTGGAGAGGCAGACTTAAATAAACAAAACTAATGGCGGTTGAGTTTTATCGTTAGAATAAAGGCCGATTGTAACAAATATAAGTGTTACGAATCTCTGTCTTCATATATTTTCATCCTTGTAAGCACCTTTTGAGCAATGAAATCATACTTTGAGCGTGTTTCCAACATGATAAGCTAGACCCCCATCACCGAGACAACGGAGGAAGCAACTTTTCATGATTGTGGTAAATGAATTAATTCTTTTATTGACTTTTTGCATAAATTTAATTGCTTTATGATTTCTATTAATTACTTGTTATTTTGTTTGATGTCGCATGCTTAGTTTAAATTACTTTTGATGCGTCATGCTTACGACTTACAAATAATGTTTTATGAAATCTATTTTTGCAAAGAATTAGAGTCACAACTTGTTTTGTTTGAGCTATATTGTCTAGAGTTAATGATTGAACCACAAGAATAAGAAAAGTAGTGAAATCCTGCGTCTCAGTGCCTCTTCATCCTGTGACAATTTTTGTATATATTTTTCCTTTATTTTCTTTTATTAATTCTTAAAATCAATCTCTTCAAGTCCGAGTGAACGACAACCCTACTACCACTTTCTACAACATCATTGAAAATAACCATCAATTTTTGGCGCCGTTGCCGGGGACTTGTGTATAGATTTGTTTTTAGGTTTTATTATTTTATTATTTTTTTTTATTTTTATTATTATTTGTTCCTTTTTACGCGTTTTGGTTTTTTCTATTTGCTTTCAGACTTGGTGCGGAGCTTATATAAAAGAGAAAGTGTTGAAAAGTAAAGTGAAGCCAAAGAAAGAAAGAAGAGAGAAAATCCAAAGGAGTGAAGAGGAAAATTTTGTATATAGTGTAATTAATTTTTTTATTTATTTTTAGAAACTGTAATTAGGTAATTATCTTTGTAATTTTTATTTTTATTTTTTGGACTTCTTAATTTTGGACTTTATTTTTGGACTGTTGGACATTTTTTTAAACCCTAAGGAAGGGTTATTTAAATATAAACTGCACAGGGAAGGACGACGATTACGATATCGTCTCGGCCCCTCGGGTTCGTACACGACATAGGAGTCGTGGGATCGAGTCGACTTCAACGGTTCATCCCCCGTCCGGAACGGAGGTAAGAATTCTAAACACCCGCGAATCCCCGCCCGGCGGGTTTACTGGATGATTTCGTGTGAATATATGTCGAGGAACCAATCCAGCTGTTTTTAATTTCCTAGAAAGGGCAAGGACTCACCATACAAGATAAGGGTTCGGATTTCATCACCGTTCTCTTGCCCGCCTTAGGAAAACGAAACCAAACACGAACCTAAGCCTAAAATTTGGACTAGAACGAGACCGATAGGTAACGAGCTTAATAGGAAAGTCATTCGAAAAATATTGGTTACTCTTTAAGCATACTTCAAGTTCATTATGGTTTCGTGAAGTTGAATGCGTGATTCGCCTTGTAATTGCGGTGAGGCCTTGGGTATCAAAGCTCCACGCAGCTTCCCTCGCCTCTATTCAACTTACTTAAACTCGGATTGATTCCAGAGGGTTTGCTTAAATTGTAACAATTCCCTTCAAGGATTAGAAGGCGGTCTAGAAACAATTTAAGTGGAGCCATCATGCTTTTTGTTTGCTAGAAATCGAGAGGTTTGTTTGGTCGGGAGTCAGCCTTGTTTGTGTTTGTGTAGAATTCCCTTGCAGTTAGGATGTCAAACTGGTATTATAATAGCCATCACAATGAATACAACGAATATCCAACTGAACAATATGGACATTACTACTATGACCATAGTGTGAATAGTGGTTGGGAATGCCAACCTTTTGAAGGTTATGGGTCACACCATGGTGAGCCCAATTACTATCCACACGTATATCGGTCTTATGAGCAAAACAATTCATCTATTTCTCTAGAAGAGGCTTTCAAGAGTCATTCCTTATTTGTGAAGGAAACCTTAAATATTCCGGATGAGTCCTAGAGCGTCAACTAGGATGTCTTTAGAAGAGACTCTTAAGCAATTTACTTGAAAGTACAAATAGGATTGTCGAAAAACTTGCTCGAAATAATCTTAATTCCCAATACGTTGTTTCCAATAATACCCATGAAAATGAAGATATTTATAATCATGATGACGAGGTTAGATTCGGTAACACTAATTTAGATGAGGTTCAACCATTTTCATGTTATTATAATAATGATTATGATGAGGATAGTGTTGATGAAGAATTTGAAATAAATAGGCATAGTGATCATGAACTTGCTACTCCGATTGAGCTTTGTAATAATTGGGTTATTTCTGTTCGTTCATCCTAATAATTTTAAAATTATTCACCTATTCAAGAGGACGAGGATTTGCCTAGAGATACTTGTTTTAGACGATGTAGTATTTCCCCGTTTACGAAGTCGATAATGGTTTAGAGGAACGGGTTTATCATGAGAATATTATTTTAGAGTCTAACGATTTAAAAACAATAGTCTTAGGCGAAGAAGATGAACTCGTAGAGATTTTAAATATGAGTGAGGATGCATCACCTGAGTATAATCTACATGAAGCAATTGACCATTTTCAGGATTTTGATGATCTAGAAATTAGGGAAATTGTAGCCAGTCTATCTAGAGACACCCAAAATTCTAAGTTTGGGGGTGATTATCATTCTCCTTGTGCCTTACCTTTAGCTCTTACAGAGATCCCTCACTTGGGACTTGATATGTATGCCTCAACCATTGTGCCAGATTACCTTCATGCTAGCTCTCCCGAACCTAATAATGTCCAGGAAGAAGTTCAGTTGTTAGAAACCCATCCTCTGGTTGATGTGGTTAACCCAGGCTATGATACCAAAATTGACTTTGTTTTCCCACCAAAAACTTTTCTTTCAATTGTGGGAACTTATGAGTTACAAATGTGTCAGTTATTAAGTTTTGAGACTAAACCTAATTACTTTGGAGATTAGGGTCGACACATTTGTTTAAGGAAGACCACCACTCTCTTTGTGGTCAGCTGTGTGAGTCAAATATGATTGACTTAGAGGATCCCCAACTATTCAGGTTATTGTTATGTGCGTCTAAGTTCCTATTTGAGTTTTTTCAGACTCTAGAACTGAACATTCGGATCTAACTTTTGAGGAAATGCAACCCATGAAAATATGTTATCTAGACCCAAGTTATAGAACTGAACTCCTAACCACAACTAGATGTAGTTGTCTTAAACAGAAAACTAGACAAGGGTGTGCTTTATTTGTTCACTTTCTTGGCAAGTTGCGGTTTCCTTTTACTTGTGATATCCCTTTTTGGTTTTGGTGATCCAGATTATTCCTAGCTATTACTCTATGATTCTATAAGGTGACTAATCCTTTCTTAGTCCAACAAGACTTTAAACTTAGCACTTCTTGGGAGGTAACCCATGCTCATGCAACACGGTAATATCTTTCCTTACTATTCTCTTCAAGTGGTAAAAGTTTCTCATTGTTCATGCTTTTAATTTCATCTTTAGAACATTGAGGACAATGTTAGATTTAAGTTTGGGGGTATGGGAGAAACTTTTAGTTGCAGTAAATAAACTCCAGAGCCTAGAAATTTATGTTTATTAAGGTCGGCACTAACCAATCTAAGTGGATGGAAGCATTTTGGGTGTAGGAGTTGAGGAACCAATCTGATTAGATGGCAACATCTAAAGAGTCTATTCATAAAAGCACGAGCTCAGGTGTTAGAAATAACATGATAGTTTCACCAATCTCGTTGAGTCCTTTTCACTTCTGTTTTTATTTTTATTTTGTTTCTCTAAGTGATTAGGTGGGGCCCACGAATCAAGTTGTTACCGATGCTAGAGTGAATTAGAGTGATTGAGATACAAAAAAAAAAAAAAAAAAAAAAAAAAAAGTGAAAAAGTGAAAAAGTGAAAAAGTGAAAAAGAAAGAAAGAAAAAAAAAAAAAAAAAAAACCGAGACCGAGACCATCGGACCAACCTAATAAATTCAATAAAGTCGACCACCGGAACCCTTGTATATGCCGGTTGTGTTGACCTAGAGTTAGGATTATCGACCACTGGTTCCCTTGTATATGCCGGTGTGTTGATATTAGTCGAACTAGTATCTCACTCCATTAAGATAGGTTCATTTTGGCGGAGGCCTTCGGACCAGATATGGGAAACACCGATCACTTAGTAAACATCAAAACCATCTATGTTTTTCTCTATATCCATCTTCTTGATCTATCCATGTGATTAGTTTTGACTCCGGGTATTGATGTCCATAGTGCAACTATCTGAGTAGAGCTCATCACTTTATATGAATTTTAGTATGCTTGAGTGCAAACTCGTGTGCAAAGAATTGGAATATCGCATCGTGGTACTTCCTCCCGTAGTCAATAAGTATGCCAACCAAGGAGATTCTTTAGTGCCTTCCAAGGTTCTGTGTAGATAGCTAGGGTCTGGAGTAAAGGTTTTGTGGGTACACCTCTGGTAAACCCTCCGGAGACAACACTCCGCCTCTAGGGCCACCTAGGGGTTCAAATGATTTTTATTTTCTAGAATAAATTTGCTTTGCTCGAGGACTAGCAAATAATAAGTTTGGGGTGTTTGATAGACACATTTTTGTGTCCGAATTGTCCTCATTGTCTCTATTGTTGGAACTCGATTTTTGTACTAATATTGTGTTTTTTATGTATTTTTAGGTATTTTTGAAATAAATATTTTTGGAAAATTCGGCTCGAAAAGTTGCTCTGAGCACCCCTGAGGACATTTGTTATTCGGACTCCGAGAAACGGATAAGGGGCGACCACTGGATAAGGGTGACCTTCTTCCTTATTTCAAATTTTGAGAATCAAGGAAAAAAAGGGTTTCGCCCGGCAGATTTTGGTCGAATATTTGAAGGCGTTTTGGGCGATTCAATGGCCGAAACTCATTGGGTATGTTCCTCTTGGATAAACAGGCTGGTATAGGCCTTTTGTTCGACTAGATTTGGCCTGGATATTCCACGAGAAGAAAACGAGAGGAGCACGGGTTTGAATGGGTATGTCACGGGTTTACAAAGTATTTGAGCGTGTTTGAAAGACTTGTGGAACGTGAATGAGTTAAATGGGGATATTTTGGAGTGAGTTGGATTGCCACAGACGCGTCTTTGCTACAAAAATGGAAAGAAAATACCCGAGAATATTTTCTTATCAATGCCGAGTAATGGAGAATCATTTGAAGATATTGAGTGATATTTTGATGCCCTGTCGACTATATAAACGGTTCTGGTGCACCACAGAGGGGGTGGAGAGTTTTGGGGCCAAAAGATGAGTGGAGAGTGAAGAAAATCGGTTGCGAGCTCGTCTCTGCTGCGCCATCAAGACGAAGAACATGAAGAACAGACCGCCAAACACAGTCGTTCTTCAACATGATGCTAACGACTCACTTGTGTGGGTCGACATCGGAGGCAGACTTAAATAAACAAACAATGATTTGAGTTTTATCGTTACGTAATTGATGCCGATTGTAACAAATATAAGTGTTACGAATCTCTCGTCTTCATATATTTTCATCCTTGTAAGCACCTTTTGAGCAATGAAATCATACTTTGAGCGTGTTTCCAACATGATAAGCTAGACCCCCATCACTCGAGACAACGGAGGAAGCAACTTTTCATGATTGTGGTAAATGAATTAATTCTTTTATTGACTTTTTGCATAAATTTAATTGCTTTATGATTTCTATTAATTACTTGTTATTTTGTTTGATGTCGCATGCTTAGTTTAAATTACTTTTGATGCGTCATGCTTACGACTTACAAATAATGTTTTATGAAATCTATTTTTGGCAAAGAATTAGAGTCACAACTTGTTTTGTTTGAGCTATATTGTCTAGAGTTAATGATTGAACCACAAGAATAAGAAAAGTAGTGAAATCCCGCATCTCAAAGGCCTCTTCATCCTGTGACAATTTTTGTATATATTTTTCCTTTATTTTCTTTTATTAATTCTTAAAATCAATCTCTTCAAGTCCGAGTGAACGACAACCCTACTACCACTTTCTACAACATCATTGAAAATAACCATCACATACCTTAAAAGGTTCCGAGCCCAAGTAAGTCTGATAGGTGTAGAATACACCATATTTACTATATAAGAGTTTATGCTTTCTTTGCTATTTTTCTTGTAAATTATGTATTTTACGCTTGTTTTGAGTTTTAATAGCTACTATGGAGTCACACGGAGGAAAAGGAGAAGAAATCACCATATTTTAGCAAAAGGGTAAAATTGTCATTTCACCAAGGAGGGAATACTATATGGAGCCCATCCAAGGTTAAGGGGAGGTCAAAGAGGTGTCCCTTATCCAAAAGAAGGGAGTGAGAATAGCACATTTGGGGTGTACTTATGGTGGGTGTCTGAATCCACCCACACCCTAAACCCATAGACCCACACCGCACCCTGATCCATGCCCGAATCCGCCCCATTTAACCCACCCTAAATCGAGAAGATTATCTTCTCCTTTCCTTTCTTACATAGGGGTGGAAAGAGAACAACAAACTCGCCATTAAAATCGAGACCAGATCGATCGAGTTTTAAGAGCGTCGTTGCTAGGAGATGAAAGTTGCCGCTGTTGTGAACCGGGAGAACAGACTGCCAGAGAGACCAAATCGAGGGAATTGAGAAGTAGATCGAAACACGTAAATCGACCGAGAAGGGGAATGGGAGATTGAGACGTTGTTGCTCTCTGAGTTGAAATGAGAAGGAACCGATGGAGCTTCCATTAGATTCAATGATGGTGAGTTTCATGGATTGATGGCGCTGACGTGAAGGTTTGAAGATGTCGAGATTGAGCTGATGAATTGAAAGTAGAGAATCTATGGGTTGCTGCTGTGGCGATTTGAAGACATAGAGAAGAGCAGATTCAAGTTCTGAGGCGTTGCTGCTACACAGGAGATGGTGGTGGTCTTTGATGTTCAGGGAGATGAGGATGAATGTATCGAGATCGAGTGAATGTTAACTGGGTATTGGTTGGCTCAACAGAGAGGATTATCGGTGGGTATTGGCAAATGATGTTGTTTGTCGTAATTGGTTCGGCTCGAGAAAGAATGGAAGGTGGAAGCTGAAGGTTCGGATTGCGGGGATGAAACGATGGTGTTGATTGCAAGTATGAAATGATGCTATATTGGTATTGAATTGAAGCCATCCAGGCGAAGAATTGGGTATGAGATGAAGGCTTGAAATGGCTCAAGTGGATTCTGCAAATTCAAAGTTCGGAGTTCTGATTGAGAGCATGAAATGGTGGTGAACATTGGAGGTCTGGTTGTGTTGCGGAGCCGGTCCGTGTGTTGCTAATCGGATGGAGATTGCAAGGTGAATTAGGTAATTGGTGGTGCTGTTATTCTGGTCAAGAATGTATGAGTTGCAAGGCCGAGTGGTCAGTGTTTAGAGCATTGTGATTGCGGTAGTAGTTGAGCACACCAGTTTAAGGTGTTGTTTGTGTATGATACTCGAGATGGAATTTGTGCTAAGACAGAAATGGGTTGTTGAGGTTGGAAGAATCAGAGAAGAAGCCTGGGATTGTGTTGCAGCTGATTTGTGGATATGACAGAGAAGTGGTTTACTGAGATGGCAGTGAGTTGTGGTTGCAGGTGGTGCTGCAACTGGTTGAGGTGCAAGGCATTGTAGCTGATGCAAAGAGATGGCCTAAGCCTGGTGGGTGTTGCTTCTATGGCAGAGAGATGGGAACTGCAGGGGGGAGAATGTATAAATGGCAGGTGGTGTGTAGAGTTGGCAGGTGCAAATGACATGGGACATCTTGGTCAGAGTCATGGAACACAATCACCATCTTATCTTGGCTGTGGAACCGCAAGGCAAGTGCAAAATTGCAAAGTGTCCTCCGGGTCTCTGACCGAGCCGGATCATTGACTTCGTTTTGACTCGGCGGTTGACCCGAAAGTTGGATCGTTGACTAACGCTTTGACTTTTGACCGTTATCTCTAACGGTGGATCGACGAATATTCCGTCGAATATTCCACCGACGGAGATTTTTCAGTGTGACCTACATGACGACTATTCCGGCGGATTCCGCCACAATCCCGGCTTTTCCCATGAGCAAAAATCCAATTTTCTATGGACTTCTCTCATGGGTGTGAAGACTTGGGCTAGGAATTGGATGGAGAATTGGACTAAAATTTGGAAAGAGAAGGTGGAAGAGTTGAGAAAAGCTTGATTTGGAAATTGAATTGCAAAAGAAAAAGGATTCTATTCCTTGAAGATTTGGAGAATAATTGAAGCCTATAAATAGAGAAGTTTTCTACAACTTCTACACACCTCTACACACACATCACTTGTGTTTTTGCTTGCTTTTCCTAAGATTTTTCTTTTTAATTATTTGTGTGAACTTGAAAATTCTCCTTTTAATAATTATTATTTGTGTGAATTTCAAAAACATGAGTAGCTAATTTTCTTATTGATTGAGGATGAATTCCTAGTTCTTAACATGATTTGAGTTTTGTTTTCAATTCTATCTTGAAGTTTTTCACATGATTATCGATTGTTTTTACTAATAGGAATGTTTATTCATTCATGATTGATTGATAGATTGTTTGGAGTGCACGCTAAATTGATTTGTTAATTGATCTATATCTAGTATAAGTTAGGGATACGTAATCGTTCTCGACACTTTACACAAGTAGAAAACACGAGACCTTGCGGAGGGATTCCGTGGAGCAATTGTGTGTAGAAACAACGCTAGAAAGTGGACCAAGCGAACCGAGTTTAACTACTAGTACTAAACCTAAATTCATAAATCTTAATGCATTCTCGGGAATTACATCTTGTAAGCGAACCTCAAGGTGGTTCTTTTGAATAGAATCGATAACTAAGCGGACTGTTACTCGGTGAAATTAGGGATTTTGGGGCTAGCTAAGCGGACCTCGCTATCCTACGGTTGGTGATAATCTGTGACTAATAACAAGTAGAAAAGAACATAACTTTATTCATTGTTTTGCAACGAAGAAGGATTCCTTGATCTTGTCTCTCTTATTGTTTTCAACTTTCGATTTTAATTGCTTTGTTTATTTTCTTTTGCTTTTTACACCCCCTTTCGTGACAATTTTTACAACTAAGATCTCTTGCTCCTCGTGGAACGAACTTGACTTCCATTATATTATTTTTAATTGAGTGGAAACATTAATTAATTTGATTGCACCTACGACACGCATCAAATTTGGCGCCATCGCTGGGAGCAACGGGCATTTTTAGTTGTTTTTATTTTTCTTTTTGCTTTATTCTTGCTTTGTTAGATTCTATACCGTATCTAACTTAGTTTTTGAGAATCTTGTTTCAGGTGTTATACCTTTGGTGAATGCTTAAAGAGGGCAGACCGAGTCCAATACGCCTTCGATCCCAAGACTCAACTAAAGGATTTCATTCGTGCGTTAACACTCCACTTCCTCCTTCTTCATCAAGTGATTTCACAGATTCGACAAAGAGGAAGAACCAATGGCTGATCGTACACTCAAGGACCTAGCTTCTCACAGGCTTGATACCCAACAATGGTGTATCCAAACTAACTCAAACTTCGAGATCAAGCCTGGGTTGATTAGAGAGTTACCAAAGTTCCATGGCATGGTGAATGAGGACCTAAACAAACATCTTATGGACTTCTATACCATAGTTATGGCTATGCTTCCACCGAGACTAATGCGGATGGAGCAATGTTGAAAGCTTTCCGTTTTCTTTGGCGAGCAATGCTAAGGAATGGTTATATTATTTGCCTTCCTAAGTATCACAACATGGAATGGGATGAAGAAACTTTTCCTCGAGAGATATTTTCCGCATCCAAAGCTACTCAAATTCGCAAGGAGATTTGTGGATTGAAACAACAAGTGGGAGAATCATTGTATGAATGTTGGGAGCGATATAAGAGGTTGGTGGCAAGCTGTCCACACCATCAATTTAGTGAGGTTATGATACTCCAATACTTCTACGAAGCTCTCAACCCAAGCGATGGGTCTCTCTTGACGCCATGGTGGTGGTGCACTAGTGAACAAGACGGTGACCCAAGCTACCGAATTGATTGAAAGTATGGCTGCGAACTCGCAACAATTCTACACAAGAGATGAACCATTGGTTAGGCGAGTGCATGAAGTTAGTGATTCATCATCACATCTTGATCAAAGGATGAGTAACATGGAGATAATGATGCAAAGGATGGCCGCGGTAATTATTCCGGATGATGAGACCGAACAAGTGAATGCTTTATATGCAAATCAAAGGCCAAGGTACGATCCATACTCCAATACCTATAATCCCGGGTGGAAGGATCATCCTAACTTTAGTTATGCAAACAAGCAAGCGGCGGCTCCTAATCCATATGCGCAACAAGGTGGTTTTCAACAATCACGCTTTCAACCTCAACAACAAGGTGGTTCTCAACAATTCCAACCACAACAAGTCAAGGAGCGTGATTCTTTGAATGATGACAAGCTCAATGCGTTAATGCAAGGTGTGCAAGGTCTTACTTCTATGTTCCAACAAAGCCAACAAAAGACCGATTCAGCCATCAAGGACTTACAAACTCAAATGGGACAATTGGCGACCGATGTGAACCTATTAAAATCTCAAGCATCCACAAAACTTCCTTCCCAACCATTTGTGAATCCAAGAGAGAATGTGAATGCGGTTACCTTAAGAAGTGGAAGACAAGTGGATAGTCCAAGTCATCATGAAGAAACTATTGAAGAGGTAGTCAAAGACAAGGAGGAAGCCGCACCAAAGGATAATTCAACACCAACCGATCCATCCAAGGAACCGGTTCCTACTTTCACTACTCCACCTCCTTTTCCTAGTCGTTTTGCTAAATCCAAGAAAGAAGCTCAAGACAAGGCACTCATGGATATTTTCAAGAAGATTGAAATCAACATCCCATTCATTGAGGCTATCAAGACAATGCCACTAAGATGCGAAGTTCATGAAGGAATTATGCACAAAGAAGGATAGGTTGCTTGATAATGAAATTACTAAAGTTGGTGAGAGTGCGTCGGCTATGCTATTGAAGAAGATGCCTACAAAGTGCACGGATCCCGGTGGTTTCACGGTGCCAATTACTATTGGTAAGCAAAGGTTTGAACATGCTTTACTTGACTTGGGTGCTTCCATTAGTGTGATGTCTCGAAATATATGACTCCTGAATCTTGGACCTTTGAAAGAGACAAGAGTTATTATCCAATTAGCGAACAAGTCTAACATATATCCAAAGGGGCTTGTAGAAGACGTGCTAGTGCAAGTAAATGAGCTTATTTTCCCTGGGGACTTCTTCGTGGTGGATATGGACAACAATGAGAACCGAGCATCTACTTCTTTACTTCTTGGGAGGCCATTCATGAAGACCGCAAAGACGAAGATTGATGTTGATAAGGGTACACTCACTATGGAATTCGACAAGGAGATAATACACTTTAACATATTTGAAGCCATGCGCTACCCAAGTGATGTGCATTCCGTTTACTCCATTGATGTGGTTGATTCATTAGCGAAACAAATGGTGGAATTGAATCGAGAGGATGAACTTGATGTGGTGTTGCAAAAGAGCATTGAATTGGACGTCCACGACTTGTCTAACTTGGATGTTGAAATCTCCAATGAATTGGTGGAGATGTGTGGTGCCTTGGAGACATCACAAGAAGTTAAAAAGGGTAATGTTTCATATATTTCTTTACCCGTGAATGATGAAGTACTTGTACCATCTATTGTGAAGGCGCCCAAGCTAGAATTGAAGCCACTTCCTGATCATTTGAAGTATGCTTTCTTGGGAGATGGAGATGAGCTTCCGGTGATTATTTCTAAGAACCTCACACCGGTACAAGAAGACCGTTTGCTTAGAGTTTTGAGAGAGCACAAAACGGCTATTGGGTGGACAATTGCGGACATCAAAGGTATTAGTCCATCCATGTGCATGCATAGGATTCTAATGGAAGAAAACGTGAAGCCGGTACGTGATGCTCAACGTCGGCTAAATCCTCCCATGATGGAAGTTGTGAAGAAAGAGATACTCAAATTGCTAAGTGTGGGGGTAATCTACCCAATTTCCGATAGCAAGTGGGTTAGTCCGGTTCAAGTGGTACCAAAGAAATCCGAGTTACGGTTGTTCTCAATCAAGACGATGAACTTGTTCCTACAAGAGTTCAAACCGGTTGGAGAGTGTGTATTGATTATAGAAAGCTTAATTCCGCAACCCGAAAGGATCACTTTCCTTTACCTTTCATTGATCAAATGTTGGAGCCAAGCGAGGCATTCTTATTATTGCTTCTTGGATGGTTATTCGGGATACAACCAAATTGTTATTGCACCGGAGGACCAAGAGAAGACCACTTTCACTTGTCCATTTGGAACGTTTGCATATAGACGGATGCCGTTTGGCCTTTGCAATGCGCCGGCTACTTTTCAAAGATGCATGGTGAGTATATTCTCGGATTATGTAGAGCGCATCATCGAGGTATTTATGGATGACTTTAGTGTTTATGGCAATTCTTTTGATGGTTGTTTAAACAACCTTGAACTAGTTCTTAAACGACGCATAGACACAAACCTTGTCCTTAATTGGGAGAAATGTCACTTTATGGTAAACCACGGCATAGTACTTGGTCACATTGTGTCCTCTCGAGGGCTCGAAGTGGACAAGTCAAAGATAGATTTAATAAGAAACTTACAATATCCCACTTCGGTGAGGGAAATTGCTTCTTTTCTTGGCCATGCAGGTTTCTATAGGCGGTTTATCAAAGATTTCTCCAAAATCTCCATGCCGATGTGCAAGTTATTACAAAAGGAGGTACCTTTCGACTTCAACAAGGAAATGCAAGGATGCTTTTGACAAATTAAAGGATATGTTGACAAGTGCGCCGATTATCAAATCACCGGATTGGAATCTTCCATTTGAATTAATGTGTGATGCTAGTGATTATGCTGTTGGAGCCGTTTTGGGTCAAAGGGTGGACAAGTTGTCCCATGTTATCTATTATGCATCTAGGACCCTTAATGATGCACAAATCAATTATTCTACCACGGAAAAGGAGTTATTGGCTATAGTTTTTGCTTTGGAAAATTTCGATCATACTTGGTGGGTACAAAGGTTATTGTGTATTCCGATCATGCCGCACTAAGACACTTAATAAAGAAGAAAGAAGCTAAGCCAAGATTAATCCGGTGGATCCTATTGTTACAAGAGTTCGACATAGAAATTCGTGATAAGAGGGGGTGTGGAGAATACCGTTGCGGATCATCTTAGTAGACTTGTTATGTCTCAAGAGGAACTTCCATTACATGACCGCTTCCTGACGAACAACTTTTCTCCATGGAAGAATCAACACCTTGGTATGCGGATATAGTGAATTACTTGGTGACAAGGAAAGTACCTAGTACAATGTCTAATTTCCAAAAGATGAAACTTAAGAAGGTAGCTAACAATATGTGGGGATGAACCATACTTATGGAAATATGGCGTTGATCAAATAATGCGAAGGTGCGTGCCTAATTCCTAATTTCAATCCATCCTCTCCTTTTGCCACACTTTTGCTTGTGGTGGCCACTTTGGTTCGAAACGTACCGCTCTCAAAGTTCTCGAGAGTGGATTTTATTGGCCCACCTTGTTTGAAGATTCATATGTTTTTTGTAAATCGTGTGATAGATGTCAACGAACGGGCAATCTAGGTGCTCGAAATCAAATGCCACTCACACCAATTCTCGCCGTTGAGATTTTTGATGTGTGGGTATCGATTTTATGGGCCCTTTTGTCAATTCGAATGGAAACTTTTATATACTTCTTGCCGTTGATTATGTTTCGAAATGGATGGAGGCTAGAGCCACCAAAACTAATGACTCTCAAGTTGTTTGTGATTTTGTAAGGGAAAACATTTTCAATAGGCATGGTACACCAAGAGTGGTGATAAGCGATGGAGGCTCACATTTCAAGAAGGCTTTCCACGCTCTCCTCAAGAAGTACAACATAACACACAAAATTGGTACGCCTTATCATCCACAAACTAGTGGACAAGCGGAAATTTCGAATCGTGAGATTAAGTCCATTCTTGAGAAAACGGTAAATACCACAAGGAAAGATTGGAGCTTTAAGCTCAATGATGCACTTTGGGCGTAAAGAACTAGCGTATAAGACACCAATTGGTATGTCTCCATATAGGTTGGTTTATGGCAAGGCTTGTCATCTTCCGGTTGAACTTGAACATAAGGCTTATTGGGCGATAAAGAAATTCAACATGGAGTATGATGAAGCGGGGAAACAAAGGAAGTTACAACTAAATGAGCTTGAGGAGATACTTAATGATGCTTACGATAGTGCCCGGATTTACAAGGAAAAGACTAAGCTTTTTCATGACAAGATGATTTCGCGGAAAAGTTTTGTTGTGGGGCAAAAAGTTCTTTTATTTAATACTCGTTTACGTTTATTTCCGGGAAAGCTTAAGTCCCGTTGGGTGGGACCATTTGTTGTTACTAATGTTTATGATCATGGTGCAGTTGAAATTGTTAGTGCAAAAACAGGACAACATTTGAAAGTCAACGGCCATAGGTTAAAGCCATATTATGAAAACTTTCCAACGGAGCATGTGGACGTGATTGGACTTCGAGATTCACTCCCTCTGGAGGAGTAATGTGCAAAGACGAACTAAGTCGGGCCGTCGACTTTAAAACAAGCGCTTAATGGGAGGCAACCCATAGGTTTTGTATTTCTTATCTTTTTGCTTTTTGTTATTTCTTTTTCTTGTTTCTTATCATGTTAAAATTTCCCACCTTGACTTTACTAGGAGGATTCAATTACATTGAGGACAATGTAAGGTTTAAGTGTGGGGGAGTGGTTAAGCATGTTTTTAAAACAAAAATTACAAAAAAATTAAAAAAGTTTTAAAAAAAAAAAAAAAAAAGTTTTACTTAAAAACTCCAACTTTTAAAGATTTTAGAGTCACTAGCATACTTCTAGGTATGTTTACATAGAGATTTTGACCGACATAATTGAACTTGGAAATGTTAGAGAATTACATTCGGATTTCTTGCTTGTTTGAGTGTTAAATAATGGATTTAATCATGCTGGTGATGCGAATTTGGTGCAGGAGAAGTGCATTATTAGAGTTGCTGATCAATCATTAGTGGAGACTACCCGTATTCATATCATGTGAGGCACCAACCAGAAATTTTTCCATCTACTAAAGAGCTTCTTTTGAGTGTGTGTCACCGTACGTTAATTCCGGGTAGAATGGTGAGCTACCCAACCTCCCACCAATAAAAGCACTACTCTTTGATCTCTTGAGTGCTAATTTTGTCAATCATGAGGGTGACGTCCATGGATGAAAGCTTCCTTCTTGTAGTTCGATTTGCAGTTAGCACCATTCATTCTCTCCACAACAACGGATCCATAGAAACACACTCATCATCAACAAGGAGCGACATCAAAATCTACAAGGAAAGTTGGAAAAAGTTTAAGGTTTACAAGCAACGGAACGAGAAAAAGAGCAAATTTCAAATTCAAGTAAAGCAACATACAAAAGTGCAGATTTTACATATATGTTGAAGACTTACAATACAATGAGGTAATTTTATATCCAAGTATGAAGACTTATTCATGAAAGCGAAGAAAATTAAAAGGTGAGAATTTTTGAAAGTTTATGATTTCAAAGACGATACAAGTTGTGAAGAATCAAGTGGTAAAATACTTCTTCCACGGCCATGGTTTATTTTGTATTTAATTTCTCTTGTTAAAAAAAAAAAAAAAAAAAAAGAAAAACAAGAGAAATATTTGTTCTTATTTGTATTTAATGAGCCGTGGGGAAGGAAAATATATAAGGAAGTTTCAAGCGACAAGGATTTTTAAGGTAAAAGAGTTAAAAATTGTTAAGGATTTATGAAATTCGAGGGTTTATCATCAAAAGTTGAAACCGAAGACGAAGACGAAGAAGATAAAGACGAGGAGCGGAAGACGTTTCTATGGATGCCGTGAGAGTGGTGTTATCATAATTGGCGATCGGATGTGAAGGTGAGTAAGTAATCTCATCCTCGGTAATAGTGGTTGATTTCCTTTCTTAGAGATCGTCAGAAAAATGGTTTTTCAAAATATTAAAAGATGTGGGTTTTTAAAAATATTTCGGAAGTTGTCCTTCCCACCATTCAACTTGTTGCAGGATTTCTTTCTTCATTCCTACCTGCACACATGTGAGAACCATAAAAAGCTGTCTTTTGAGTGCAATTATCATAAAATCCTTTTGGTGAGGCGAAGTCGAGGCGAAATGCTTATTGATCGTTTCTCAAACACGCGTTCTCTCATTATGGTGTGGTTATTTCTCACTCAACATTTAAGAATGAGAATATGTTCTTTAGTATTTCTAACTTCTTATTACTAGCATGCGAAACTCTATGTCCTCATAGCTCTTTGATGCTTGTGATGCTTGAACGCTTTGAAGTTGTGAGTTTTTAGTTTGATTTGCTCGAGGACTAGCAAAGTCTAAGTGTGGGGAATTTGATAGGTGTAGAATACACCATATTTACTATATAAGAGTTTATGCTTTCTTTGCTATTTTTCTTGTAAATTATGTATTTTACGCTTGTTTTGAGTTTTAATAGCTACTATGGAGTCACACTGAGGAAAAGGAGAAGAAATCACCATATTTTAGCAAAAGGGTAAAATTGTCATTTCACCAAGGAGGGAATACTATATGGAGCCCAGCCAAGGTTAAGGGGAGGTCAAAGAGGTGTCCCTTATCCAAAAGAAGGGAGTGAGAATAGCACATTTGGGGTGTACTTATGGTGGGTGTCTGAATCCACCCACACCCTAAACCCATAAACCCACACCCGTACCCGGATCCATGCCCGAATCCGCCCCATTTAACCCAGCCCTAAATCGAGAAGATTATCTTCTCCTTTCCTTTCTTACATAGCTGAAAGAGAACAAGAGCCTCTCGCCATTAAAATCTGAGACCAGATCGATCGAGTTTTAGAGCTGTCGTTGCTAGGAGATGAAAGTTGCCGCTGTTGTGAACCAGGAGAACAGACCGAGAGACCAAATCGAGGAATTGAGAAGTAGATCGAAACACAGAAATCAGACCGAGAAGGGGAATGGGAGATTGAGACGTTGTTGCTCTCTGAGTTGAAATGAGAAGGAACCGATGGAGCTTCCATTAGATTCAATGATGGTGAGTTTCATGGATTGATGGCGCTGACGTGAAGGTTTGAAGATGTCGAGATTGAGCTGATGAATTGAAAGTAGAGAATCGGATGGGTTGCTGCTGTGGCGATTTGAAGACATAGAGAAGAGCAGATTCAAGTTCTGAGGCGTTGCTGCTGCACAGGAGATGGTGGTGGTCTTTGATGTTCAGGGAGATGAGGATGAATGTATCGAGATCGAGTGAATGTTAACTGGGTATTGGTTGGCTCAACAGAGAGGATTATCGGTGGGTATTGGCAGTGATGATGTTGCTGTCGTAATTGGTTCAGCTCAGAGAAAGAATGGAAGGTGGAAGCCTGAGAAGGTTCAGATTGCAGGGATGAAACGATGGTGTTGACTGCAAGTATGAAATGATGCTATATTGGTACTGAATTGAAGCCATCTGAAGCAGCAATTGGGTATGAGATGAAGGCTTGAAATGGCTCAAGTGGATTCTGCAAATTCAAAGCTGGAGTTACAGATTGAGAGCATGAAATTGGTGGTGAACATTGGAGGCTGGTTGTGTTGCGGAGCTGGTTGAGTGAGCGGCAGGTGCTGTGTGTTGCTAATCAGATGGAGATTGCAAGGTGAATTAGGTACTGGTGGTGCTGTTACAGGGCTGAAGAATGTATGAGTTGCAAGGCTGAGTGGCTGTGTTTAGAGCATTGTGATTGCAGGGTAGTTGAGCACACCAGTTTAAGGTGTTGTTTGTGTATGATACTCGAAATGGAATTTGTGCTAAGACAGAAATGGGTTGTTGAGGTTGGAAGAATCAGAGAAGAAGCCTGGGATTGTGTTGCAGCTGATTTGTGGACATGACAGAGAAGTGGTTTACTGAGATGGCAGTGAGTTGTGGTTGCAGGTGGTGCTGCAACTGGTTGAGGTGCAAGGCATTGTAGCTGATGCAAAGAGATGGCCTAAGCCTGGTGGGTGTTGCTTCTATGGCGGAGAGATGGGAACCGGCAGGGGAGAATGTATAAATGGCGGTGGTGTGTAGAGTTGGCGGGTGCAAATGTATGGGACATCTTGGCCGTAAGTCATGGAACACAATCACAAATGCATCTTGGTGTGAACTCGCAAGGCAAGTGCAAAATTGCGTTGTCCTGTCTGACCGAGCCGGATCATTGACTCGTTTTGACTCGGCAGTTGACCCGAGTTGGATCGTTGACTAACGGTTTGACTTTTGACCGTTATCTCTAACGGTGGATCGACGAATATTCCGTCGAATATTCCACTGACGGAGATTTTTTCAGTGACCTATGGCGACTATTCCTACCACAATCCCAGCTTTTCCTGCCAAGCAAAAATTCCAGAATTTTCTATGGACTTCTCTCATGGGTGTGAAGACTTGGGCTAGGAATTGGATGGAGAATTGGACTAAAATTTGGAAAGAGAAGGTGGAAGAGTTGAGAAAAGCTTGGATTTGGAAATTGAATTGCAAAAGAAAAAGGATTCTATTCCTTGGAAGATTTGGAGAATAATTGAAGCCTATAAATAGAGAAGTTTTCTACAACTTCTACACACCTCTCTACACACACATCACTTGTGTTTTTGCTTGCTTTTCCTAAGATTTTTCTTTTTAATTATTTGTGTGAACTTGAAAATTATCCTTTTAATAATTATTATTTGTGTGAATTTCAAAAACATGAGTAGCTAATTTTCTTATTGATTGAGGATGAATTCCTAGTTCTTAACATTATTTGAGTTTTGTTTTCAATTCTATCTTGAAGTTTTTCACATGATTATCGATTGTTTTTACTAATAGGAATGTTTATTCATTCATGATTGATTGATAGATTGTTTGGAGTGCGAGCTAAATTGATTTGTTAATTGATCTATATCTAGTATAAGTTAGGGAATACGTAATCGTTCTCGACACTTTACACAAGTAGAAAACACGAGACCTTGCGGAGGGATTCCGTGGAGCAATTGTGTAGAAACAACGCTAGAAAGTGGACCAAGCGAACCGAGTTTAACTACTAGTACTAAACCTAAATTCATAAATCTTAATGCATTCTCGGGAATTACATCTTGTAAGCGAACCTCAAGGTGGTTCTTTTGAATAGAATCGATAACTAAGCGGACCTGTTACTCAAAGTGAAATTAGGGATTTTGGGGCTAGCTAAGCGGACCTCGCTATCCCACGGTTGGTGATAATCATGACTAATAACAAGTAGAAAAGAACATAACTTTATTCATTGTTTTGCAACGAAGAAGGATTCCTTGATCTTGTCTCTCTTATTGTTTTCAACTTTCGATTTTAATTGCTTTGTTTATTTTCTTTTGCTTTTTACACCCCCCTTTCGTGACAATTTTTACAACTAAGATCTCTTGCTCCTCGTGGGAACGAACTTGACTTCCATTATATTATTTTTAATTGAGTGGAAACATTAATTAATTTGATTACACCTACGACACGCATCAAAGTCTCATTGAACAACCTTTTTTACAAACAGTAAAATCTCTTCTTGCTAAGGCCCGGGGACTCGTTTCAATCAACAACCTAACCGCCACTAAGAGATGTGAGTGGGGCGCCGGTCCTTTCAAGATTTTTGCCAAAAACTTGGAAGCGGTTAGAGACATCGCATCCCAGAATCAAGATATTGTTCCAAGCCTGAATCCGTTTCAAATCGGAGATATGGTAGTGAAGATGACCACATTTCAAGTTGGAAACGTGGCGGTGAAGATGACTACCCAATCTGATTTGCCAACAACAAAGAAGGATGAACCGTATTTGGTGGCAGACATCATCCTAGATGGCTATTGCAAGATCATCAACACCGGCAAGCTTGAGGGCGTGACGATTCACTCACGATGGCTCAAGCCCTACAATACCTAAAAGCGTTGTACTACCCTTTTCCTCCAGTGTTCTCTGTAGTAGTTCCTCCAACAATTTCCCTTTAATGCAATCTTTGTAATTCCTCCAAAATGATTGCACTAGTTGCATTCATAATTATTAGGGTTTTAATTTTCAATAAATCAAAGTACTAGTTCCCTTTAGGAATTTCTTTACCTCTTAAATATGACACAGAATCCTGAGTCAGCCTAAATCATCATTACCCACCAGATTAAACCAGAAAGAAAACCCTAAAAGAAACATTTCATATCCTCTGAAAAACGTTGGAGGCATAGAATATGTGCAGAGGAAAAGAAGAAAAGCGCTTTGAGCAGTCTAGTCCAACATAATCAGGCAGACCTCATATCAGGAGCACAGACAG
This sequence comes from Papaver armeniacum, assembly GCA_023531295.1. NCBI lineage: Eukaryota > Viridiplantae > Streptophyta > Magnoliopsida > Ranunculales > Papaveraceae > Papaver > Papaver armeniacum. The sequence goes on along the minus strand of JAJJWW010012377.1, from coordinate 414,470 downwards.
GTTCGTGGTGTTTCATTATGGCATTAGATGTGCGATCACATGAAGGCGCATCATTGTCTGAGAAGATTCTGATATAGCCATATTGGAAGACTTATATTAAAACAATATGAAACCCTTATTCAAACAAGCAAGTAAAAAAAAGAAGACCTTAAACTCAGCCGCCACTGAGTACAAGGAGAAAGTGTTCACAAATTACGAGAAAATACTCATCCGAGAAAAAAAAATGGAACAGGGAGATTTAGTCATCAAGGAGATCAACCGTGTCTTCACCATCGCCGGAGTTTGCTTCAACACCGTTGTCATAGGCCACCACAGCCTCTTCCTTTGGGCATGCCTCAATTTCCCTTTCGGATATTTCTGCAGCGCCAACAACGTTTTCCGCTTCAACATCCTCAGAAGGAGCAGCTTTCGTATCTTCCTCAAGGTCCACGTTGGAGATTGTGTTGACTACCTTTGGGCGCTCGGGTTCATATGTATCAGAGTCGAGGATTATCACGCCATCTTGGATCATATAATCACGCTTATCTTCACTCGGAGGCCGTTCATGTTCAATCCTTCGCCTCTTTAGCCGTGTTGCAAACCTCTCGGCTCTCGCGCTCACTGGTGATTGCGACGCTTCATCATGCCTCTGTTTTTCCTCCCTATCGATTGGAGCCAAAAGAGTTTGAGCGCGTTTTCGAGCGATGCGCAAATACAGAATGGACATGCCATGTACAACATGATCAGCCTCGCGAAGTGGAAGATCAATTTTAGCCATCACCTCCTCGAACGCATCAGCCTCAGGTTTGTTGACTTCAAAGCTTTTTTCTGGAGAGGTACCAGAGTAGTCATCACCAGCAGCCTCCATAAGATTCTGCAAGAAGAGGTTATGATTATATCAACATATAAAATTAAAAAAAAAAAAACAATCGAAAAATTAAGTCGTGTGACGAGCCTGAAGCAATACCTGGAATAGAGAAGGAAACAATTCTGCGATGGGAAGAAAAGTCTCAGAGTTTTCTTTATACTCCGCAAGCCAACAGGATCTCGGGAAGAAAATGAGTCTCTACTTGCCGTGTATAAAGGCTACATATGTGGGATAGTGATCAGCGGATTCTTATCAAACCCGAGTATTTGAAGGCAGCTACCATGCGATAAGAAGAGATGCATCTAGTCTAAGAAACGGGCCAGACTATATCCGGGTAACACGCACTGAAACCTTTCATGTGAATTTATTTTACTGTCACCATCTAATGCCTACCCCGCAATAGTGCAACTATTACGTGCTAGGCAGGGGACTTAATGTTGATGGTGGATTTTAGTTCATGGCTAAAATTGTAAAACCAGTGTTTAATGCGCTGACATCCTGCAAAGGATAAAGCCATTCGATAAGTGATGAGTACCTCTTCACTTTATTTATTCGAAGCAATTCAATAAATACACAAAATTCACCCAGAATGGTGCATGTAGCAATAATCCCAAATATTCTGTGAATTTTTTAGCATTATTAATTAATTAATGCATGATTTGCCTAGTATTTCCTGTGTTGTTCCTAGCCGAACTTTCATTATTAGCATGACATGACGATTGAGTGTTCACTCTCAGCAGAGTAACATGAATATCCAAGTGCCAATTTTGAGATATGCACGAAATACCCGTACAGGCCACATCACTCTCTAAAGAGAGTCTTGCATCGACGCTCTTTGGTTAGCCGATCGAGCATACTTAATTTCCTTAAAGGAAATCTGGACTGTCCGTATCAGTCTCAGAAACGATCACGGCCACGCAAGTTGGCCGCATGATTTAACCAGCCTAACCAAACCCTAGCAGAGCAGGCGATCATCGTGGGATGACCACCGGCGGGTCAACTTATGCCCCAAATGGTCGAACACCACGCCATACTTCCCAAATCGCACCAAACGCCAGCCCTAAAATAAGGTGGTCGCCGCTTTGAAGAAGCTTCGAACGAGCAAGACTGCTCAGTGCAGTCTTAAAGTCATCACAACCGGCCCAACTTCGCCATCCTCGGTTGGACGGATTAGATCATCCCGTGAATGATCAAGGAAGTGCTAACGCACACGTTGGCGCCCACTTCTCCTCACCCTACGGTTTCTCACTAAGGCCATGAAGCAATGAAACGATTGCTCAAACCATGGCAGACGTGATGCTTCTAAGGGTCGCGGAAATTCCACTAATGTCTTAAATCGATCACAACCATTCAACTTAACCAGCCTATTTGGATGGCTTAGATCGTATTTAGGACCATTGGGAAGGTGCGCATATGTTCACCGTCAGCCCAACATAAGCCCCACATGATCGATCTCCCCAAAGGAGGATCACGGCTTGCCAAACCGATTGGCCAAAGTCACGAGTGCGTGACTATTTCAAAACCTTAATCGTGGCTTTGCGCGATGCACATCTCGTCGTAGTTTGATCACGACCATCCATCTTCGCCCTAAACGGAGGGTGTAGATATAGACTCAAAAGGTCCGAAGGATGTCAATGAGATCACCGTGGGCCCACCTTTGCGTGTGACCATCCGGCCTAGGCAGACTAGGGTTTGGCGCTTCGAAACGCACGCCTAAAGGTGGAATGCCACAAGGCCTTCTAATCCTTTGCGGCAATGGAGTTCTGTCGCAAATCGATCATGACCACTCATCTTTGCCGGTCAAGTTGAGTGGCTTAGATCGAATCTTTGTGAAACCGAGAGACGTAGACATGCTCACTAGCGGGCCATCTCTACGCACGCCTAGTCGGTCTCTCCAAAAAGTGGCGCCGTGTTTGGTTTCGATCAAGCCAAATATGGGATGTTTGCACACCTCTAAAAACCCTAAAATCCATCAAACGACAAAGAAATATGTGTCGTAAATTATCTCGTCCTTCCAACTTTTTCAAATTTGGTCTGACGACTTGGATTAAGAGTTGGGCGATCAATGAAGCGCCTCAATGATCACCGTCAGCCACTCTGCCACAGGGACTGATCGAACAAATGGTGGCCTGCCAGTGTGGCCTCCAAAAGATCACTCGAAGATGGTTGGACGTGCTAAGACGCTTAATCCGCGACTTACTCGATCAAGCTTTAAAACAGCGATCCGTTATGCATATCGATTGTTTTGAGATGCTTGCTTTAAAACGATGCATTACATGCATCGAGCACGTACGATATTTCATGAATATCAAATCCTTAAATAACTTAGTTATTTAACCTAATAGCATCGTATGCTATTTCTTGCGGCGGGTCCCACGACACGACCCACTCACTCGAGACATCCAACATGTCACAAACTGAGGGATACTTACTGGGGTATTGGTCTGGCGGTTTACACCGTGCGGCGTGCAACGCGCCCATTACGAGAATGTGTCAGGAAGCATGGACGGTTAACGATGATGAGGGAAGTGGGAAAGGCGAGATCGTGTGACAATCACCTACACGGCCCCACTACTCCATCACTCAACTTCCTCCACTTATTACGAGATGAGGGTTGCGCTCAATGACTTGTATAAATAGGTCATTCACCTATATCCAAACAACACATAAGAAAAAACTAAGTGTTGTCATCAGTATCCAGAAAACACCCAGAACTGATAGCTTCCATTGTGCAAGCCAGTTCATCATTCTGATACAAGTCATAAACATCCAACACCTTCATAATCTCAACACCTTTTCGCTTCCCTCCCTAAGATCAACCTCATCTCCTTCACTTTGTGACCGAAGCAAGTCTGGAACGGCCATTTCTTGGTTTAGGCCAGAATTGTATAGATTGATCTCTCGAATCAAAAGTACTCCCGTGCAGTGCATTTGTTCAGGTTTTAGATTCGTTTCTCATCCACACACCCAAATTTACCTAAACCAAATAGAAATGTTTCACCCATAAACAAACAGAGTAGTTTCTTGAAGAAGTTTTTCAATATTCTTAGAGAATGACTCAATGATGATGTATAGTTCATGCTCTCGATCAAGAGACTTTTCAAATTCATCAATAAGATGATCATGATCCTGGAAATCAATAATCTCAACATAGTTTTTTGAGATTCTGGTGAGCTCCTTTTCAGCTTTTGCCATAGTGCCCAATGTCTCATCGGAAAGAGATGTTGAAACAAGATGGAACAATCTTCTTACCTCGGGATTCGGAAGAATCAGCTAAGGAGTAATCCTTTGAGGTATTCCCAAGACATTTGGCATAGTTAAAATCTTTAGAAGACATCTTGGTATGCGTAGAAGAGATTATGTCCTCAGACTCAGATTGCCACAAACACAGACTTGTAAGCTCTTAAACGTGTTTGCCTGCTCTGATACCAATTGAAAAAGCGGGGCTACAACAACCACACCCAACAATTCGATTAGCAATCTGTATGGACAAACTCCAATATACTTTCTAGAGAATCAACTATACAGTCAGACTCAATCTAGATAAAAAGTATATCAAAGAGTTTATATCTCAATCTATCGATTTGATCATTACTCAAGCAAATAGAAATATGCGAGTCTTTATCAAAGAGAGATAACTTGGATGGTACCAAAGACCAATATACAAGTGTCAATCAATTTAAATAAACAACCAAAAGGTCGGATATTCTAATTGATTGAACAACACACAACCTGTGATATTTTAATTATATAAACAAATATAATGCGGAATATAAATAACACAGACACCAGAATTTTGTTAACGACAAAACCGCAAATGCAGAAAAACCCTGGGACCTAGTCCAGATTGAACACACACTGCATTAAGCCGCTACAGACACTAGCCTATTCCAAACTAACTTCGGTCTGGAATGTAGTTGAATCCCCAATCAATCTCACACTGATCCATGGTACAGTTATGCTCATACGCCTCTGATCCCATCATGATGCTACGTACTTGATTCCCTTAGCTGATCTCACCCACAACTAAGAGTTATTACGACCCAAAGTCGAAGACTTTAATAAAAAAATCTGTATCACACAAAAAAGTCTATGGTAATAGATAAATCCGTCTCCCATGAATATACCTGCAAGTTTTGTTCCGTATTTTGATAAATCAAGGTGAACAAGAACCAATCAATAACCTGGACTTATATTCCCGAAGAACAACCTAGTATTATTGATCACCTCACAATAATCTTAATCGACGCAGCAAAAAAAGATATTGCGGAATCACAAACGATGAGATGAAGTGTTTGTGGTTTCTTTTCTATCTTGCCTATCGAAAATATAAATCTCAAGCCAATTATTCCAATTGTACTCGTACGATAGAAACAACAAGATCAGATCACACAACTACGATAAAATTAGTATCGGTCTGGCTTCACAATCCCAATGAAGTCTTTAAGTCGTTAACCTGGTTTAGAGATAAAAACCCAAGGTTAAACGAGAATCGACTCTAGCTTATGCAACTAGTATCACACGTAAGGTGTGGGGATTAGGTTTCCTAGTTGCTAGAGTTCTCCCTTATATGGTCTTTCAAATCAGGGTTTGCAATCAATGTTAGCTTGGTTATAAAGTATTCAATATTCACCGTTAGATGAAAACCTAATTAGATTCAATCTAATATTTCTCAACCGTTGGATCGAAAACTTAGCTTGTTATACACAAATGAAATGTCCAATTTTGGGTTTATATAACCGTTCCCAAACATTAATATTTGTTGGTTCAACAATAGTTAACCAAATGGTTAGCCATATGATCACTTTCATATCCACCATATTCTTCTTCACCATAACTAGTTCAAATGACTCAAATGAACTAGTTAGAGAGTTGTTCAATTGCTTAGATCTTATGTAACTATACAAGACATAATCGAAGCAAAAACGGTTTGATTAACTCGAATCGGTTCATGAACTTTATAGCCACGGTTTGCAAAAGCATTCCTTAGTTTAAATAAGCATGAGTTCAAGAAGAACAGGTTTTAGATATAACCTACTCAAGTTCGCGGACTGGGTTTGCGGACTGAAGCTCACGGAAGGAGTTCACAAACTCCAAAAGAGAAATTCCCGGTCGAGAAATTTCGCAAGCGGACTTGGCTCACGCCACATTCCGTTTCTCTTGATCCACAAAGTTCACAAACTTTGGTTCAAGGAATAAGGACTTATACATATATTTGTTTCCACAACAATGCTTATATCCTACCAATGGTTATGTAATCTAAACTCTCATTTCAATCATTAAAACATTCTCAGAGGACGTTATATAGCCGTTATTCACAGACCATTTTTCTTCAGAGCAATTTCCAAAGTGATTGAAACATAACATGACATTCGTCACTAGGCAAAGATGAATTTGGCTAAAGTGAAAGCTTACCAACACATATTTTCGAGAAATATATAGGCGAGATAAACTCCTACTCGAAATAACAAATGTGTATAATGAAAGTCTATATATCAAAACGACTTTTGTATCAAGAATAGGAGATAGATTAAATAGACTTTTGAGTGACATATAAGTTCGAGTCTCCACATACCTTTTACTCGATGAAGTTCCACCAGTTCCTTGAGTAGTCCTTCGTCTTGTATGATTATTTCCATGGAGTCTTGAGCTCAACTACACTTTCTATCCTAGTCTGAGACCTTTAGCTATATAGGCTAGAAATCAAGACTTATAGTTTTGATCACTAACATTGAAAAAATACTTGAGATAGCAATGCATGCGAGTTCGACCGAGCAATGCTCTAACAACAATTTTAGCCTTAAAATAAAAACCACCATCAACAATATTATACATTGTGAATTGTTAATATCTGTATCTCATCTTGGCACATACTACTTCAACTTCCTTAATTAATTCATGATTACTTGTTGCTTGTAAATTGTGCTCTAGGTCAGATGACCAAATTTTTTTATGATTCAATGAAGAAAGTTATTGCTCATAATGAAAACATTACAGATAATGATGAAAATATTACAACTCTTCATATTTTTCAGAGCTATACTCGGAAGAAAAAAATAAACCCGAGATTTACTCATTACTCAAGAATCTTTCTAGAAAATTAGGTATTCAATCTCTTGGTATTGAGATCTTTAGCAAGGGCGAAGAAGCTTACGCTTTAGATATAATGTAACGAAGTTGATCCAGTGCTTATTTCTTCAAATTAAGAATATCTAGATAATTTTGAAGATAAACCCATTTCATTAAAAAATAAAAAAAAATTAATCCTTCTCCCCATTCTCGTAAGTTTTTTTTTCTCTTACAAAAATTATGTTTACACTCTAATTGTGATTATTCATTGATAATCATGTTTGTTTGGTTTCCTTATCTCAGTCCAAAAATTTTAGCAGCTTTGAGAGCTATTATGGCAAGGTTAGACATATTCAGAACGACCTAGGTCATACAGGGGGATGATAATGTTCACCTCTTAAAATGTATGATCGAATCTTCCATATAAAGGGTTCTAAGAATGAGATAGTCGACTTGTTGTCGTATATCGGGTCAAATTATTGAGTTATTGAAATTTTCAAAGATAAGATATTGGTCGGTACAGGCCTGGTTCTGAGCCCGTCAAGTTGTGCTCCAGCACAAGGTGGATAACAAAAAAAACTAATACGGGCTTGTATTTTGGTGGGTAGTCCAAAAAAAAAAAACAGACAAAAACTTCCAAAAAATATTGATATTTGAAATTATCACTCAACCCTAGAAGATCTCAAACTGCAAATTGAAGTAGGCGAGAGTGAGAGAGATAAAAATCATTAAATAAAAGACCAAGCATCGCATTTGAATTTCCATTTGGTGCATCCATGACCCATACAGTATTAATGTTAATTAGTATATTGTTGTGCTATTCTGCATTCATATTATTCATAAGTACTAAGTTATAACATAACTTCCTGACAGCGTGACTAGAGTTTGTGTTTTCACTTTTTATTGAATCCATTCAGAACTTATGTTTAAAAATATTTGTATCTATCTAGTATGTTATATGTTTCATAATTGATATTTGATAATTGTTATTATATAGTAGGCGATAAATATTATGATTATCACATACACCGTGTATGCTTTAAAAAAAAAAACATCGTGCTGATAGTTCGATTTCCTATTAAAATTATTGAATCAATCCTTGTTAGCTGTAATTTGTGAATTGATTACAAGCGATTGCATCTTCTTATAACTGACTTGTGTGTAATTCAGATCTTGTTTGATTTTCCAAAGAAACTACAACTTTATTAAGGTATATATATAGTCTGCCTTTTGGTTCCCTAGTTGTATTTCCTTGGTTTACTTATGATATGCTTCAAAAGATGATTATTCCAAATGAAAGTGGATATGCAAGGCGCAAACAGAAAAGAACTAGTGATCCAACAAAGAGAAAAAAGTGAGTAGATTTCATTAAGAAGCGTATAAAATATATGTGCGAAAAAGAAAAATTACATCAAAGGGCGTCCCGATATCTTTCGCAGAAGGTCATCCAAATGTCAGAGACGGCCCTAGTTTGGTGAATTTTGTGAAGATTCTGAAAATAATATTTCTCCAATTAGAGGAAGAATAGGTCGAAAGGTATTTCCTTTTCTGAGGGTAGAGCTCAAGCTGGTGGTTATGGAATTGATTTTGTTTTCCGCTTGATTAATCGAGGTCGAGGTATGGGTAGACAAGGAGGTCGAGGAAATAATCCTTCAGATAGTAATAAGATGCGATCTTACGATCCAATGATCCGGAACTGTAGCATCTCAAGTCAAGATGATGGTGGTGGCCCTTCAAGTAGTAATCCTAGCAAGAACTATAAACAAACTATCTCACCTTGTTTGGATCTTTCTAAGTCATTGACTCTTCAAAAGCTGGGAGATTTGAAGCTACCAAGTCGTCCAAAGCTGAGAGATTTGAAGCTACCAAGTCGTCCATTGACTTTGATGCATGCTCGAAAAAGAACTCAAGGTCAATTTTTGAAACATTTCAACCAAATGAACTCTAACTTTCAAGAAGATGGACGTTTTTACTACCAACTCCTTGTGAGTCTTCCTCGTATTAATGACATTATTAATCTTAATATCAACAGTTTCACTAACGCGTAAAATGAGATTAATAAGGCACATGCTCCGGTAAAAAAACAAAATAGTTTTAAGTATAATATTCGAATATATAGTTTTTGTGTTTGTAGAGTATTGTTGCTTTGGAAAGTTTGGTTTTCCGTAAATAGTTTATAGTTAATTATCTTCGTCTTGCTCTCCAGGAGCTGAATAGGTTTCGATATTGAGATGACACTTGCTTCATATTTTTCTTCCCAGGAGTCACTGGGAAATTCTCAAGAGAACGAGCGTGTTCTGAAATATAACCATAAAGTTATTCTGGAGATTGAGAATGGAGAACTAGCTGTGGAGATTTGTGGGGCTATAGTTAAGAAAATTAATCCTTCTTCCTCTTTAAGTTCTTGTTTAGAGGAAAAAAATTAATCAAGATTTAGAAGCTACCATGGATCAAATTTCTGCAGCTGAAGCTAAAATCAAAGTTTTGGATAGATCTCTTAAGTTATCTAGAGAGCAGTTAGTTTTTCCTTAAGATGAAGTTGCTAGAGCTGTCATAGCTACTAGAGAAACTAATGTATCATCAACTCAGATCCTTAAACAAGTTCTCATAGCTTGGGTTTTTGGATGAGATTGATGTTTCTGAAGTTGAGAAACTTTTTTCTCTTTCTAAAGTTAAAAAGATAATTGTTAATGCGATTCTGGTTTTTCCAGACTAGATTGTAATAACTTTGTCATTTTTTATTTTAATGAATTTTTTTACTTATTTCACTTAAGTTCATTACGAAGTTTGATGTTTATTTTGCTTTTACATTTGCGCTCTTTTGGCTACTGACCTTTTTTTACTTTGGGAGATTTTATAGTTAACATGAAAATTTAGATTAATTAGATAACTATTTTTTGTCAATAATGCTAAGATTTTGACAAATTTACTCTTGAAGTTCAATGCCTTAGTTGAAATCTTTAGGATTTGCCTTATGATTCTGATTTTAATTTCCTGACATGTGATAAATTTAGTTATCTAGATATGTAATAGATTCTAGTTTTTCGATATGTTAATTAATACTCAAGCTTAGTCATTTGACCTTTATAAGTCCGACTCGATCTTTCTCGACCTATAAAAGTTTGACTTCTGTTCTAGTCTCAGGTTGTTTGATTTTAGTTTCTCGACTTGTAAAAGTTTTTGGTCTCTCGATATGTCAAAGTTTGACGTTAGTCTTTCATTATTTATTTATTTATTGACTTAGACTATCTTTGTTCTTTGTCTTTTGACTATTGGATTTTTTTTTTCCACTCGAATTACTTTCTAGGTCGAACTATGCACATGGTCTTAGATATAACCTTTAGATTGATTTTTCTATCTCGATTTTTTGGCTCTTTAGATAGCTCGATACTTTCTTTAGCTCAAATGGTTCATTGAGTTCGCTTATCTTAAGTTCTCTTATTGTCGTTAAGGTCTTGAGTATTAAGAGTTATTTACCTAACCACTAGTGACGTAGGATGCATCATTGTAGCAAAAGATTGAAATGTATCATTGTGAGGCACTCGCCAGGGTATCATTTTGTGCTTTCTAGATATTGTAGCTTAAGTTGTTGGTTTTAATGTCTATTGATCTCTCACAAGTATTGTCCTTTTGCTTTTATAGGATGTCTTTGATTTTATAACCATACGACTCACCGAGATACCCCTATACAACCGACATTTCTAGAAATAAAATTTTAGAGCATTTAAGTGAGTGTTAATCACTTTACTAGATGTTCTAACAGTGAATCGTGTTAACAATTTAAAGTTGTTAGGTTTTTAGAACCATTAAATTTGTTAGGATCGAATTAAAAATTAATAAGAGATGAAACTTATCTTGTTTATTATTAGTGGAACACAAGAGATTTATATATATATATATATATATATCCCAAAAAACTTGGGCTTTAAATTATGTGCAAGAATACACGCTTGAGCCCAGTGTAAACATATTACATCACCTAGTGCAGTTGGTGGATCTTCACCTTGTTACAAACTTACAAGATAAGTTTGGTGTCAGCCAGCTTAATTAGTCCTTAAGTAGATTTTTCGTTTTTTTGTAGAATGGAGGATTTTCTTATTGATCGGTAAAGAATCCAGTGTCGACAAATTTCTATCTCAGGTCATCGATATCATCACCTAGCGGCTTTAACATTGTATTACCAGGGCATATCCGAAACTCTATGGAGTTAATTCAGGTAGAGAATCTTTGATACGAAACCATTAATTTATTTAGGAATGGATAAGGAATATTATTCTTCTTTAATGGCGATTTTCATGAGTATAATTTTAAATATCTTTAGGAAATAAAATAGATATTGTTACCTTATTAGTCGTATTGCATGCAATCCCAAAAAATAATTGGGCATGCATAATGTTAATTAACCCCGAATATTGATTTGTGTGTGTACATGCTGTGGAAATGATCACAACATGCATGTAAGAAAAATTTCCCTATTTATATGCATGTAGACACAAAAATTTCATCAAACAAAAAATCAACTCATAGATTATTTATTATTTACTCTTCAAAATTACTGTAAAAGATGCTGATGATGATGGGTAGTTGATGAGTGCCAAATAGTGCATATTTATACACCTTTTTATTGGCATTTTACTCATCTTTTGCGCTTAGAAATCGATATTATCCCGTGCATTCTCGTGTTTTCCTTTGTTTTCAAGAATAAATATTTGTATTAATTAATTTTGTGTTTTTAGGTAATAAATAAAGCTCGGAGAATCTGAGGAGCCCAAAGAGCGAAGAATTGGAGTCGAGCATCTATGGAGCAGAAGGCCAAAGCCCGCGCACGAAACAGTTGCAACCCAACAAGTAGCAACTCATCTACAAGATATGGGTTTGAGCTAGACCCGACCCGCGATCCGGATCCGAGCCCGTCCACTCCAAGCCGTTGAGATTTCTATCTTACGCATCCAATGGTCGCTGCCTCCACGCGCATCGAAGTTCGCTGCTCCCGTGCAACACCAAATCACTCCAATCCTCCCTACACCGTTCAGATCTCACTCCCACGTATCCAACGGTCGCTGCCTTACTCTCATCAAATCTCTGAGGCACCCGCTCAACACCACACCACCTATATAAGCCCGCTTAGCCAAAACCTAAACCTAATTTTCTCTTCTCTTCTCCTCTCCACCCGACGTAGCTCGCTCGCATCTCCTCTCTCGCCCCGACCATACCAGAGCCCTCTCCGCCACCATCTCTCCTTCCCCGACACCAACAAGTACCACCACAACAATCTTCAACGCCCTAGTTCGAGTTATCTTTCATTTAGCCTCTCTCTTAACCCTAGAGGCTATATTAAAGATAATTGGGGCTAGGGTTTCTCTTACATCAAATCAAGAGCAAGGGAGTCTCAGAACCGCAGGAGTAGAGCCAACAGCAAATTCAGAGTATGGGTTAGAGTATGTTTGAGAGTTTATTTTAATTTTAATTTCGATTTTTGAGAATTAGGGTTTGATATTTTGGGGGATTTTTGCATGTATAAATTGAAAGGAGTTGTGGATGTTTGAGGTACGCCTGGATTAGCCAGTGCAGTCATTTAGTGTTAATTTGTGTTTTTAGTTCTTGTAATGTTCTAAGTAATTTTCCAGGAGTTGTGATGAAACCCCGAATCTTCCGTTGAGCATGTTCATCTTTAGTTATGTTTTTGATGAATTATATCATGTTTTGATTAGTAGTTGATTGATGAAGTTTACAAACCTGTGATGAGTGGTACTGTAAGAAGACCACTCATACTAGGGGTTAGTTAACCAAATTAGTCAATAAACATCTACCTTAGACCTTCAAGGGAAGGCACAATGACATAGCTTAGGTTACACTGCCTTAGCATAAGTTCAGAGGTGGATTCACTACCCTGGTGTCTCCCAATTTGTCACAACATATCATTCTTTAGTTCATTGTCACTACAACTTAGCCGTTTCGGCAACAAAAACATTTGTGTTACTCATTGCCACTTGAAATTCAGTCTAGCAAACCTTAGATCAAAATCAGAGCACCACAAGTCCTTGTGGGATCGACCCGTACTTGTCGCGTCTCCGATAGACGCCGTGCACTTGCGGTATAACAAGTAGGTCATAAAAACATACACCTTTAGAGGCCTACCAAGTTTTTGGCGCCGTTGCCGGGGACTTGGCGCGTGCCCTGTGTTCATTGGTTCGCTTCACTGTTTTTCTTTACTACCCTGTATATATGTATTTGTATCATAGTGTAACTTAGCTTTTTGTAGTGTAACTTAGTTTCAGTTCATTGCGTTTAGTTCATTGCCTCGTAACTTAAGCCATTGTAGTATAACTTAACTTGTAGAGTAACTTAGCATTGTTAATTTTATCTCGCCTTTCATCTCGTAACTTAGCATATCATTTGCATCTCATTGCATACCCGGTATAACCCCGCATATAGTTTCACTTCAACCCCGCATATGGTTTGCTTTCCTCGTAATTTATGACTTGTTTTAACCTTTGCATCATAGCTTCCTTTTGTAGTTTCATAGCTTCTCCGCATCATTTCCCCGCATATTAATCCCGCCACCCAAGTTATTTTCAGTGCATGTGGTAAGGTCGAGCCAACCAGTCAGTGCTACCCATATTACCCGTGTGTTGTCAGTCTTTCCGAGCAAAGCCCGAAGTCGTTGAGCCTCGCAGCATACCAAAGTTAGTAATTGAACATTGTATGACCCCCGATAAGCTAGTTCACCTGGCTAGCCCTTGGTCTACCACCCGTATTGCCCTCGCGCTTTGTAAACCCCGAGCATGCCCTTGTAGTCGGGATGCTCATGTGAATACTTCTTTGATCTCGTGACCTTGCATGCTAGCCTCTGCTGAGCCCGCCGACCGCACTCACCGTTACATTAGATACCTTGCCAAGCAGCCCCCGTAGCTGTGAGGTTGGGCTTGGATAACCCAGCTTAGCTACAAGACAAGTGAGGTCAACCGAGATAGTTTATTCCTCATGCTTTAACCTTCATGTATGTTCAACCTTGTACTAGGCCTTGATATCTCGCCGAGCTTGCACCCGAGCATAACCATCTCGCCCGAGCTCCACCCCGAAGCCGTTGAGCCTCGGAGCATACCCGTGAGCCACCACTGTGCTAAACCGAGTTATTGTGTGGCCTGAGCTAGTCTGTGTTACCCTGTGCATATAATCTCAGCTCATCTGAGCCCTGTGCTGTGACACCTAACCTCCAGCCCCTGCAGCTGTGAGTTAGAGTTTGGATAGCCAGGTTAGCTGCAAGCCTTGTGTGCCATCTCGTGAGCCTGTTGCATCAGCATATTTGCATTTGAATAGTGAGACCCTAAATAGCATGTTGACTGGTTGAAGCTGCTGAGCCATGATCACCTGATGAAATCTTGAGCATTGCTGCCTGTGCATAAACTGCCAAGCAAGGCTGTGAAATCTCCTAAGGCACTTCTTTGTGCTTAGGCCCAAGAATTGGTGTGTTACTTTTTGAGTTTTTGTACTGAGTTATGTGTTAAAGTGTAGGAGTTTGGCTGTTATGTGCTTGCTCAGTTGCCAATTTGTGCATCACTGTGTCTTGTGCACACACACTTTGCAACTCAATCTTTGCTTAGCCTAACCAAGAGTCGCATCATTTTCTGTGAGTTTGCATTACATTGCATTGCTCTTCTCTGCAAAAACCTGCACACACTTTGGGTAAACAGAAACTCACAAACCTGGGCTGCAAACAACAGCCCACATAACTCACATGGGCTAACACAACCTGGGCTTTGCACACAACAGCTGGGCTGAAGCACATAAACAAAAAGCCCAATCACTGAGCTGTTCATTTACACAACAACTGGGCTGCCTAAACCGGGCTCTGCTCATTACCAATCTCTGCACAACCTGGGCCCACAACAGCTGGGCCTTGCACAACAACTAGGTTTTGCACATAACTTGGCCTATCTAACTGGGCCGTGCAACAAACTAGAGCCCACATCTGTTGGGCCGTGCACACAACTGGGCTGTGCAGTTTCACAAATCCTGGGCTTCAAACAACAAATCCCAAACAAACCAAAACTCACTAAAACCAAATTGAGCCCACAGCAACCTGGGCTTCCCACATAAACCAAAGCTCCCAACAAAACCAAATGAAACCCATTTAAACCAAACAAAACCCAATAAACCAAATTGAGTCCATTACAACTGGGCTTTGAGTTCAATTTGAGTGCTAAATCATGTCAGGATTTCGTTCTGCAACTGGGGATACAAACAAATCAATTAGAGAGCTTGCTTACGGGCATGTTTCACAATATGAACTCCCCACAGGCCATAGTGATTTTAGGGAATATTATGCACCTTCTCAGGGCCCTGACCTTGAATATTCATACCCTAATCATTATGACCACATGTATCATCAACCACCATGGGAGGATGAGCAATTCTATCCTCCAATAAACCCATGTATGCACTCAATGGAAAACCTCATAGAACAAAACAATGCTAGGTTTGAACCGAATGCAATGCATGACCATCCATATAGCAACATGTCTAGTGAACCTCATGCACAACCATGCACTGAATATCCATATGAAGCATGCATACCCACTAGTGAAGACTCTCCTTCAATAGAACAACTCACTATGATTCTACAAAGGAACCTGATTGAGTTACAAAATGAAGATTGGAAGGAATATTATGATAGGAGGTTTGTTATTCCTGACAATCATGAAAATAGTGTTTCTAGTCCTACTCATGCAACTAACACTGAATATGAACCTAATCTAGAGGTAGATGAGTACACTAAAAATGCTACAATTTTGAATGGAGAGATAGATTTTTGCTATGATGATGATGACGATGATGAATATGATATGTTAGAAGAGCATGTATATACAGAAAATATGATGGAATCTTTTGGTTCAGAGACGTTAGGCGTCTCTTCTGTGAACCCTATGAATGATACTTCTTCTAACATTCATACATGTGATATTAACTTTTAGCTTGGGTTTGTGAAATTCTTCAGTGAATGTGAGCATGCTTTACCACCTGTTTGTGACCTAGAATAGTCAATTGTCTCGCTGACACGATGATTCAATGCATATGCCTAATTCCATGCCTAGGTTACAACATGATATCTCTCCTGGTTATTTTGAGCATGAGAATAATGATGAATATGACATGGAGATTGATGAATTGTTCTATGCAGGTGAACATGATTTACCCTCTTCTGACTTTAGGAAAGTGTGTGATGGTGCAAATGATTTTATAAATGAAAACAACTTAGATGTGCCTACTTTCTCTCCTAAGTCGCAAATTGAAACTCTTCCACCAAACCTAGGTGTAGTTTGTCACGAAATTGCAAAACCAACTTTTCTGAAAATGCCTAACTTAGGCTTAGAGCTTTGTGCTTCCCAAGTCCTCTTGGACTATTTTGCATCAAAGTATGACACCTTTAGGGAACCACAGTTGGAATGTGTATGTTCCGTCATATTAGCAAAACTCATTTTGAGTTAGACCTTTTGCATGATGTACCTTTAAAATTGCAAGATTTTGTGCTCTCAAACACACCCGTTCACAAGTTTAGGTTTGGGGGAAAATCATTCCCATTTGCAGTCTTGCTTGCACTCTCATATTATATTTGTGTAAGACTCGTTGATGTTTGTACATATTTTCTATTGGGTTGATCCTCAACTCTTTAGATTGTTAGTATACGGTGAACTTTCTTTGTATATAATCCAAAGAGGACTTGTTAAATTTTTCTTTCTTGAATCGGTTGAGTCTTCTTGTACATATATTGTGCTAATCCGATATGATCTTCGCTGAGAATGTTGGATTCTAGCCTTGACTAGTGAAGCTCTACCCTTGCTCCCGCCGACATCCGGTAATCTCTTCCCTTTTCTTTTATCAGCATAGTTCTCTCGGTATGTGATTGTTTAAATTTTTCTATCTGTCGACACATTGAGGACAATGTTTGATTTAGGTTTGGGGGTGCATTTGCATATAGAGTTTTTAGTCTTTTTAATCTTTTATTTTCAAAAAAAAAAAAATCAAAAATCAAAAATCAAAAATCAAAAATCAAAAATCAAAAATTCAAAAATTCAAAAATTCAAAAACTTTTTGCAAATAAAAACCTCCAACTTTTAGAGATTTTAGAGTCACTAGCATGCTTCTAGCTATGTTTACATAGAGATTCTGACCGAAATAACATGTGGTTAGAAGCACCTGAGAACACAATCGGGTTTCTTAGTTGATTAGAGCGTTAAAGTTGGATTTAACCATACCGGAGGGCGAATTAGGTGTTTGTTTAGATATTCGGTAGTAGAATTGTGATCACCCATAGTGGAGACTACCCACTTTACATCAAGTGAGGCACCAACCTTCAATTTTTTGCAACTTTCTAGAAAAGTCATTAGAGTGTGTGTCACCGCACGTAAATTCAGGGTAGGAATGGTGAGCTACCCAACTTCGCACCAATTTCAAAGACTACTTTTGATCTCTTGAGTGCTAGTTTTTGTCAATCATGAGGGTGACGTCTAAAGATGAAAACTCCTTCTAAATACCGATTTGCCGTTAGCATCACTCTCTCTCTCAATCAGCAAGACCCATAGAAACACATCATCATCAGCAAACGGAGCATCATCAGAATATGGAAAGAAAAGTTGAGATAGTCCAAGGTTTATGTGCAACAAAGAAAAGAAAATAGGATGAGAATTAATAAAATTTATAAAATCAAGACAATACAAGTTGTGGAAAAATTGAGTGATAAAGTCCTTTGTCCATGGAGTTAGTTGTTTCATTATTTGTATTTTTATTTTCACTTATTGTAAAAAAAAAAAAAACAAAAAAAACAAAAAAAATCATCAAAAAAAAATCAAAAAAAAAATATATTGTAGTTTATTTTTGCTACCACCATGGTAAAGAAGAATTTAAAAAGAAAAATCCAAACAACAAGGAATTTGAGTAGAAAAGTTAAAAATTGTCAAGTTTTGTGAAGTTTAGAAGTTCGTCATCAACATTTGAAGACCGAAGACCGAAGATTGAAGACGTTTCTATGGTTTCTTATGAGAGAGTGATATTAATTGCCGATCGGGTGAGAAGTGAGTGAGTACTCCCACCCCTTACTAATGGTTGATTTTCCTTTCTTAGAGATCATTAGAAAAAGATTCTTTTGTCCACACTTTTGTGGAGTCTCCAGATTTTATTTCGGAAGGTTATCCTTCTTATCTACAACGTGTGCAGATTTCTTCTTTATTCCCGCCTCGCACACATGAGAGACTAAAAGCGATCTTTTTGAGTGCAATTATCATAAAACCCTAATGGTGAGGCGTGGTTGAGACTTATGATCACAATCGAATCCGAATTCTTTCATATGGTATGGTTACTTCTCGCCAAAGACTTAAGGATGAGAAGGCGTTCTTCGATAGTTCTAACTTCTCGTTACTAGCATGCGAAACTCTATGTCCTCATAGCTTCTTGGAGGCTTGAGACTCTTTACACTCTGGTTGGAGAAGGTTTTGTGGGTACACCTCTCAAACCCTCACGAGACTATAACTCGTCCACTAGGGACACCTAGGGGTTTAAAGGCTTAGTGCATACGCTAAATGCATTCGAGAGACCTACGATGCTGGTATAGTTAGGATTTCTTCATTTCTCGTTTCACTTGAGGACAAGTAAAATTCGTGTTTGGGGGTATTTGATGAGTGCCAAATAGTGCATATTTATACACCTTTTATTGGCATTTTACTCATCTTTTGCGCTTAGAAATCGATATTATCCCGTATTCTCGTGTTTTCCTTGTTTTCAAGAATAAATATTTGTATTAATTAATTTTGTGTTTTTAGGTAATAAATAAAGCTCTGAGAATCAAGAGCCCAAAGAGCGAAGAATTGGAGTCGAGCATCTATGGAGCAGAAGCCAAAGCTCGCGACGAAACAGCTTGCAACCCAACAAGTAGCAACTCATCTACAAGACATGGGTTTGAGCTAGACCCGACCCGTGACCCGATCCGAGCCCGTCCACTCCAAGCCGTTGAGATTTCTATCTTACGCATCCAATGGTCGCTGCCTCCACGCGCATCGAAGTTCGCTGCTCCCGTGCAACACCAAATCACTCCAATCCTCCCTACACCGTTCAGATCTCACTCCCACGCATCCAACGGTCGCCGCCTTACTCTCATCAAATCTCCGATGCACCCGCTCAACACCACACCACCTATATAAGCCCCCTTAGCCAAAACCTAAACCTAATTTTCTCTTCTCTTCTCCTCTCCACCCGACGTAGCTCGCTCTCGCATCTCCTCTCTGCCCCGACCATACCAGAGCCCACTCCGCAACCATCTCTCCTTCCCCGACACCAACAAGTACCACCACAACAATCTTCAACGCCCTAGTTCGAGTTATCTTTCATTTAGCCTCTCTCTTAACCCTAGAGGCTATATTAAAGATAATTGGGGCTAGGGTTTCTCTTACATCAAATCAAGAGCAAGGGAGTCTCGTAACCAAGCAGGAGTAGAGCCAACAAAGAAATTCGAGTATGGGTTAGAGTATGTTTGAGAGTTTATTTTAATTTTAATTTCGATTTTTGAGAATTAGGGTTTGATATTTTGGGGGATTTTTGCATGTATAAATTGAAAGGAGTTGTGGATGTTTGAGGCATGCCTGGGCTAGCCAGAGCACCATTTAGGGTTAATTTGTGTTTTTAGTTCTTGTAATGTTCTAAGTAATTTTCCAGGGAGTTGTGATGAAACCCCTGAGTCTTCTGTTGAGCATGTTCATCTTTAGTTATGTTTTTGATGAATTATATCATGTTTTGATTAGTAGTTGATTGATGAAGTTTACAAACCTATGATGAGTGGTACTGTAAGAAGACCACTCATACTAGGGGTTATTTAACCAAATTAGTCAATAAACATCTACCTTAGACCTTCAAGGGAAGGCACAATGACATAGCTTAGGTTACACTGCCTTAGCATAAGTTCAGAGGTGGATTCACTACCCTGGTGTCTCCCAATTTGTCACAACATATCATTCTTTAGTTCATTGTCACTACAACTTAGCCGTTTCGGCAACAAAAACATCTGTGTTACTCATTGCCACTTGAAATTCAGTCTAGCAAACCTTAGATCAAAATCAGAGCATCACAAGTCCTTGTGGGATCGACCCGTACTTGCCACGTCTCCGATAGACGCCGTGCACTTGCGGTATAACAAGTAGGTCATAAAAACATACACCTTTAGAGGCCTACCAGTAGTAGGAAGAGCAAGCTGACAAGTGCATTTCTGCTTTCTATTGTTGTTATATTTGCAGCGTTAGTGTTGGAGTGTTCATCTCGTGAGCAGCCCCAGTTTTATGCAGATATAACTAAGGTCGTCCTAGTGAATGATATATCGTAAAAAAACCCCGCTCAAATTTCATTGCTATTCAAGCGAAATGTTTTTGGAGACCAGACATTAACATATGGTCATGAATTTTATTGGACATTCGTAATAAATTGGTCATGGTCAACAAAATTTTGGTGTGATATGTCCTTTTATACCAAGAAGGAATCATTATTCACGGTGGATACCATGTATACGAGGCCCACAGAGAGTACCACGAATGTGGGAATGACTGCCATTATTTTGTTCGCAAGGATGGTGTGTATCGACGCAGGTACGAGAAGAAGGATTATACTTTTTATTTTGATCGAGTTTATCAGTTTCCATAACCAACAAATGTGGAAAGGGTATTTGCTGCTTGATCACAAACATCCTTTGGTTATCTATTTATTTTTGTAGGAGCAAAATGGCTAATTAGAAGTTTTAAAATGCTAGCTTTTCTTAGATTTTATGTTTGCTCTAATTTCGGTAGCTTTCTTATATGATTGTTGTTATTGAATAAATGTATATGTTGATCAAGATTCAAGAAATTATTAATTTCGTTTTGGTTCTCGCAATGGTTGGTTATGGATCAAAAATGCATGAGCAACACGCGGGCCAAAAAGATTGCGCTTTGATTATGAAAAGAATATATGTTCATCTAACTCGTTCAAGTCTATAACTTCCTCGGGTTATTGATTGACCTTTGATTATGCAGTTGATAAACTAACTTACAGAGCATGAATATGTGCTTTCTTAACCATAGAGCATGATAACGACATATAAAGTATATGCTAAATTAACTCATAGGTGAGTTACAAATAAGTTCAACTTAGCTTCGGATGATTCAACAAAGAATATGACAACAAAACATAGTGTTTATCTTCATAAAGTGATGTTCAACTATCACTTTTCGTGTTTTATTGTTCATCACCAACTTCTGAATGATGAAAGCAGTTTGACTGATAATTTGTTTCAATTGTTAGTTCAATATCACTTTCTAACTGTCATAAAATCCTAATTGTTTCGATATAAACCTAACGTATCAATGTATTTTTCATGAACGAAGAACATAATTTGTTTCTATTGTCAGCCAAATAACACTCTATAACTGTCATAAATCCTAGTTTTTTTGATCTAAACCTAGTTTGTTCTATTGTCTATATCAATACATTAACGAAAACAACATTAAGGTTCAACTAGTTTTATTTTTATTTTCTTACATTCGCGTGATTTTTATATTTATGTTTTAATCAAAACTTTAAAAAAAATTATAAATAAAATCTTTTAACTACTTGAAAAATATGAATTTTAAATAATTGAAAAATAGTATATATGATAAAGGTAGTTTTCTCATTATTAGAAAACAGTGGATAAGAGCATCTCCAATGGATCCTCGATGTGGTTCCTACGTGGATAGTGTTTAAAGACATCCTTTTGGAAAAAAGTGACAAGAATTCATAATTTTTCTGAAGTTTGAAATTTTTATCTCCAACCCAGAGTCTAGTTTTATTTGGGAATATAGATGGAACAATTTTATTGGCTACTATATTCTTTTAATTTGAAAAATCTATTTTGTGGAACAAATAACTAATTTTACCTTTTAAGAATCTTAAAAAAATATTTTCACATCCTTTAATTATCCTTTGAAACCAGAGGTTCTGTTAGAGGATGTCAATATAACCACCGCCAAATCAGCCTTCACAATATCACCGCACATTCCCGTTGGAAATGATTTTTAGGAAAAATAAAGCAAGCCTTAAAAAAAAGGAACCTAACATCCTCTCATTGGAGATGCTCTAAGGGTTGTTCTTTTACTATTCGGTCACTCTATTTTAACTTATTTAGTATGTCCCATAACACTTTTTTTTTCTTTCTAATTACCTATTCTAAGTTGGGCTATAAATTTGTCCAAGAATACACAAGGCAGCTAATGGGGGTACCATTTTGCTTGGGGGTGCAATTGCTTTTTTATATATAGTATACCCCCAGCAAAATGATGCCCCGCATTAGCTGCCTTGAGAATACACGTTTGAGCCCGGAGTGAATATATTAGATCGTGGTAATTGAATTTTTGTCCCTACTTTTGATGGTCTATACAAATATCCTTATCACATAATAATTTTGTCCCTCTTTATCTATAAGCCCATCAGGGGCCCATCAACAATTTATGGACTTCAAATATACCCCAACCTTTATACCTTATTGAAAGTATGGACTTCTTCTTATCTTCTTTATTTCTCATCCAGAGAAAAACTATCGAGCTCACCACCATTTTCATCTCCGTCGCCACCATAACGAACGCAACCAACACCAAAGAAGATTCCATCGTCACCATCTTCGTTTCTAGCACGTCGTTACACCACCTTAACCATCTTCTTCACTGCTAATTCGTAACCTAAAATCGATCTGGTTTATGTTACAATTTGCAACAGAATTGAATCTCTCTAGTTTCTTGTTGTTGATTGAAACAAGAAGACGATGGTGTTAAAATGGGTTTGAGGGTACTGTTGTCGTTGAATCAATTGAAGAAGAACCTTGGTTAATATCATTTCACATACTTCCGTGTAAATCACATGACGATCTTAGCTGCTGTTATTGCATTCTCGTTGATTACAAATCCGATCTAGTTACTTGTTCTTGGTAGTTTATTAGCAGCTTCGGTGTTTTTATGTATTCGAAACTATCCGTGTATGTTTTTATGTTGAAATTATAGATCGAGATCTGCTTTCGTGTTACGATTTATGGTGGTGGTGTAGCAAAATGACGACGGATTAGGTATGTTTCTTTCTTCAGATCGGTGATGTAGATAGAGGTGGTTTTGGTTGGAATGATAAAATTGGTGTTGGATTTTGGTTTTGGTTGTTTGGTGGTGGTGGTGGTGCTGGAGATGTGTGATTTTTTTGGTGGCAGTGTTGGTATGAGTTGTTGTTACAGAGATTGAAGCTTGTTGCTGAATGAAATATGGTGGTTATCTGGGTTGAAGCAGGCATTGATATTGGATCAACTATGGTTGTTGATCCATATATTTTGGATCAACTCCTGTTGTTGACCCAATTTTTTATTGGATCAACTATGGTGGTTTTGGTTGGAATGATGAAGTAGGTGTTGGATTTTGGTTCTGGTTGTTTTGGTGGTGGTGCTGGAGATGTGTGATTTGTTGGTGGCGATAAAGGTGGAGAGGTACGAATGAGAAATTAGTCATGGAAATAGTAGTAGAATAGTGGTTCCGGTTGTTGTAGCTGTCGAGATTGGTTTTGAAGCTGGTCTTGGAGCTGTTGGTGTTTATGAAGCTACATTTAATGAAATATGGTGGTTATCTCTGGTTGAAGCAGGCAGTGATATTGGATCAACTATGGTTGTTGATCCATATATTTTGGATCAACTATGGTTGTTGATCCATCTATATGGGATCAACTACTGTTGTTGATCCTTTGAATTTATGCTTTGTAGTTTAAATCATGTAAATTTCTTCCAATGTTGAACTTGTGGTGCAATGGTAGCATGGCTGACTCCATGTCAGATGATGCGTGTTCGAATCACGCCAAGTTCACTCCATTTTACATGGATCAACTTTCATTGTTGATCCAATTTTACATGGATCAACTTTCATTACTGATCCAATTTTAGTGGATCCACAATAGAAGTTTATCCACTAAATTGGATCAACTTCTACTGTTGATCCTTTTTTTTTTTGGATCAAATACTGTTGGTTCTATTTTTATTTGGATCAACTACTGTTGTTGATCCAAAAATATCTAAACCAAATACGCACGACATTGGCGCAGTGGTGTGCGCGCGGCGACTGGACTAGTGGTGGAGGAGGAGGACTGTTGGTGGTGTAATGGTGGTGGTGAAGGAGTGGTGGTGGCGGTTGGTAGGTGGTGGTTGTTGAACGGTGGTGGTGGAATGGTAGTTGAATGTTGGTGGTGGTGGTGCTAGTGGTGGTGGTGAAGTGGTAGAGGGAGAAATTTGTTGTATTTTGAAATAAAGAAAAATATTATATGGGTGAGGGTATTAAGGTAATCTAATATTAAATGGATAAAGTTATAAAAAAGTAGCGACATATTTATTGTTGTATAAGGACATATTTATTGGATGTAAAAAGTAGGGACATATAAATAATGTACCCGATTGGATCTTCTTCACCTTCCCACAAGATAAGTTTGGCGTCAAGACATTTTTTTTTTTTTTTTGTACGACACAGTTGCAAGTTTGGCGTCAGTTGGCAGTCAGCGGATCTTCACCTTGTCTCAGTAATGAATGAGTAATCGATAGAGGATCTTTTGACATGAAACCAGTAATTTGTTATTGAGAAAAAAAAAATTGTAAAGAATTTGTTATTGAGAATGGATAAGAAGGAATATATTTCTTCTTTAATGATGATTTTCATGATTATAATTCTAGGTATCCTCGGGAAGTAAATAGATAATGTTACCATATTATATTAGTCATATTGCATGCAATTCTAAAAATAAATGGGCGTGCATATTTCCAACCTTGAATTGTGATTTGTGTGTGTACACAATGTCGAAATGATCACAGTTCATATGCAGAGGGATGCAGTAAAACATAATGCACATGGCAATCTGATAAACTAACTTACAGAGCATGATAACGACATAGAAAGTACAGACAACTCACAAGTTGTGAGTCACAACCAAGTTCAACAACTGCCATTACAAACAACATTGCTTACAAACTCATTACTGACAGACAAACAACTTTAGGTTAAACATTCCTCATAGTCAGTCGAACCGTTTTTTAGACCTTTCTCTGTGCCTCGATTGTATACCGGTTTTTTAGAAGGCTATTATTGAGGCGTCACACTCCATTAGAGGGGCTTCACTTGGATATTTGGTGACCAAAAATCTGGTTAAGGGATATTTTGATTCCATAGCAATTTGTCAAAATTACCCTTCAATTAAAACTACTAAAAATAGATGAGGAAGAAGCAAATTGATCCTAGTGATGGTAATCAACAACTCAATCAACCTCAACTTCATCCTCAACTCATTCCACCGATTCAATCAATTGAAGAATCATGTTTTCAAACTCCTCAACAACAACCCATGGTGTATGTAAGGTAATAATCAAACAAACCCATCTTTTTGTACCCATTTTTGTGCTTTAATCGAATGAAATCGAAGTAAAATTAGGATTTTATTTACTTTCTGCTAGTGTTACGCGTGGGTACGGTACTAGATTTTTCAATCGTAGTTTAGTTTTTGAAGAACTTACGCCTAGGTTTAGTTCAATTCAAGCGTAAATGATGAGTGCCAAATAGTGCATATTTATACACCTTTTTATTGGCATTTTACTCATCTTTTGTGCTCAAGAATCAGATATTATCCCATATTCTGTGTTTTCTTTGTTTTCAAGAATAAATATTTGTATTAATTAATTTTGTGTTTTTAGGTAATAAATAAAGCTCTGAGAATCCGAGGAGCCAAGGAGCGAAGAATTGGAGTCCAAGATTTATGGAACAGATAGCCAAAGCTCGCGCGCGAATCGCTTGCAACCCAACAAGGAAGACATGGGCTAGAGCTACCCACGACCCGGATCCGAACCCGCCACTCGAGCCGTTGAGATCTCTATCTTCCACATCCAATGGTCGCCGCCTCCACGTGCATCATAGATCGTCGCTCCCGTGCAACACTAGATCAAGCCAAAACCGCTTACCTCCCGAGCCGTTCGTATCGCACCCGCCTTCATCCTACGCTCGCTAGGCCGCCTCATCATTCCCCCGATGCACCCGCTAACACCGAAGCCCCCATACCCTATACCCTAGTCGACTACCCCATTCTCTTCTCTTTCTTTCTCTTTCTTCTCTTCTCTCGTCTCCATCGCTTTGCAGAGCAACTCCACCCCCATACCCCGACACCAAACTCGAGCGTAGCCGCACCATACCTCTTCCACCTCCATCACCTCCCCGACACCGCCCAACAACAAAATGCAGCCACCTTCCCTCCTCTCTAGTGTTAGTTACCTCTCTCTTAGCTTCTCTCATAACCTAGAGGCTAATTTAGAGATAACTAAAACTAGGGTTCCAAATCAACAACCACGCATGGAGTTCGAAGACGATTAGACAAGAGGAGAAGCAATTCAGAGAAGTGGGTGAGAGTTATTTTATTGTAATTTCGTTTTTGAAATTAGGGTTTGGTACTTGATTGTGCATGTATAAATAGAAGAGGGAGAACATGAATTGAGTTCACGCCTGGATTAGCCAGTGCAGTCACTTTAGGTTTAATTTGTTATTTTTAGTTTAATTATGTTTTAATTTCATTCATCAAAAGTTGATGAAACCCCTAGTTTCATGCTAATATGATCAATGTTTAAGTTGTTCTTGATGAGCTTACAATGTTTTAGGATTAATGCTTAGTCAATGAATCAAACAATTCTGTGATAAGGTGTACTGTAGAAAGACATCTTATACTAGGGAAGAGTTAGTGAAGTTAGCTAATCCCAAAAATCCACCTGAGGCCTTCAATAGAAGGTTCAAGGCACAATAAGAACTTGATTTGCCTTAGCTTAAGACTAGAGGGTTGATTCAATCACCCTAGTATTCTTTTACAACCTCTCGCACTTTAGTTCAAAGTGTCACCATTTATCTTTGTTATGTTTTAATTTAGTTCACAGGGGGTGTTTTGAGGAAACCCCGACCTTAATGTGAAGCATGTCTGTTTGGTTTGTTGCTTGTCATGTGCTAAAATGCTTAAGACTAGTAGTTAATTAAGGAGCTTACAAACCCGTGATGAGTGGTACTTGTAAGAAGACCACTCATACTAGGGGTGAGTTAGCAACTTTAGTTAGTGAAAATCCAATTAAGACCTTCAAATGAAGGCACAAGATCATTATTCAACCTACATTGCCTGAGTAAGAGGTCAGGTGGTGGAATCAACCACCCTTGTGCTTTGCAGTTTACCTCAGTTGCCTTAGTTTAGTGTCACAACCTTCAGCTAGTCGTTTCGACACAACAAAACCTCAATAGTATTGTTACATTCCCCTGAATTTAGTTTAAGCAAGCCTTGATCACAGATCAGCACCACAAGTCCTTGTGGGATCGACCCGTATTTGCCACTGTCTTCATTGAAGACACCGTGCACTTGCGGTTTAGACATAGTCGTAGGATAAAATACACTTTTAAAATCCTACCAAGTTTTTGGCGCCGCTGCCGGGGACTTGGCGCGTGCCCTGTGATCCATTGCTTGCTTTGCTAAGTTCATATTCCCCTGTACATATTCACTCTGTATCTTTCCTTTTAGTTCTGTTGTATAACTTAATCTGTCTTTTGTATTTTTGATTTTTAATCTTTTGATAGTGTAACTGTAGTGTAACTTGTAGTTTGCTGTAGTGTAACTGTAGTTTGTTGTAGTGTAACTGTAGTTTGTAGTATAATCTTGAGAACTGAACTGAGCTTGTTGAGCTAACAGGTGCTTGATCTGCTGTGCTACTTGGCTGCTGCTGCTGAGCAAGCCAAAGGAAAGAAGCAAAGGAGCAGCCCACTGTGGAGTGCCTACAACCCAAGATTGCACCGGTGGTTTGTTCTCTAAACCTATTTTTACCGTGTTTATGCATGATTCAGTGCTAGATTTTGAACCTCAAGCCGCCTACCATTGCTGAACCTCAGGCACTGAGCACGCCTTTTGCATCTCAGTGCATATTGTTGTCCTGTGTTGCTTTGCCTTGCCAAGCCCCCGATCTTAGCCGCAAGCCCCCGTAGCCGCAAACGTAAGCACCTCTTGAATAGACCAAGGTTGAGACCAAGCCCCGAGCCGACTTGAACCACCATTCCTTGTAAGCTTCTGTTTTGGCCGAACCGCAGTCGTGTAGTACTTTGCCTTGCTTGGCCCTTGTATGTACTTGCTTTGCTCAGCATTTGTGTGTACTAGCATTACTCAACATCTAAGCATTTAAGTGTATTTGCTTTGCCATCTATATTGCCTTGCTAGCCCCCTGAGCTTAGCTGCAATCCCCTGCAGCTGCAGGCTATAAGCCACCATTTGGATAGCCTAGTTGGTTGAAGGCTCAAGTGAGATTTTGTGTTAGTTCTCATCTCGAGCATTGGTAGAGGCCTCGTATTCTCGTGGTACACAAAACCCAACTACCGAGCTCGAGTTTGACATCAACTCACTCTTGATATCCGAGTAAGTTGATGCCACAAACTCAATCGAGCCGCCTTGACATCAACCTTGGGCTAATTTCACAACCCCGCCTCAGCTTTAGCATGTTTGTGTATGATCTCTAAGACTTGCCGCCCGAGTTGAGCATGTTATGAGCAGCTAACTAAATTCATTTGTCACTGAATTTTATGTATGACCCGAATTTGTGTGAAAAATGGTGTGTGAATGATCTCGTTGAGTATCAAGATTTGTGATTAGTTAGATTGTTTTTCAAAAACAACACAACCCTGCACAGTGCTGCACCATTGAGTGAGCACAACCTCTACCTGTGCACCATTCACAAAAATTTTGATTCTTTGCCTGTGTTGTGCTGCACTCTTTGTTGATTGCTCAAGCTTGCTCTCCTGGGCTCCACCGAATTTTGTGCCGTGTTGAAAGCACAAAGCCGCACCGATCTCGTGCAACAAACCAGGCCGTGCACACAGCCCAAAGGCGAGTTGCCAACTCGCACCAAATGCACTCCGTGGCCTCGCAAACTTTCTCACCACCGGCCCGCAATCTTTCTAAGCCCCATCTCATTGGCCGAGCACAAAGCTTTAAGCCCACCGCCCATAACTCCGGGTTGAACATTTACACTCGGGCCGGATCTGGCTTACACCAAACCGAGCCCACAAGAACACAAGCACCCCGGGCCGAGCTTTCACTGGACCGCTTAGGCTAAACCTATTAGTCAACTGTGCAGCCAATTGAGCCCACAAAACCTAGGCTTTGCACACAATTGCTGGGCTTCCTACAAAACCAAACAACAAGCCCACATAAACCAAACCTTACCCAACAAAACCAAATGAAACCCAATAAACCAAACCAATCCCACCAAAACCAAATTAGATTGTGAGTTCAATTTGAGAGCTAGACCATGTCAGGATTTTGGTCTGCATCTGGGGATGGAACAAATAAATCCCTTAGAGAGCTTGCTTACGGGCACCTTTCACAGGATGAACACCCCACATACCATAGTGACTTTAGGGAACTTTATGGGCCTTCTCAGGGCCCCGACCTCACATACCCTAATCATTATGATCATATACATCATCCACCACAGGTTGAAAATGAACAATTTTCTCATACCCAGTCATCACTTTTAGATCAATTAGAGGCTCGACTATCTGCTTTAGATAGGCAATCTGCTTTAGAAAGGCAATCTGTCGAATCTAGTTTTTCTAGGCAATATGAAATGCATGCTTGCACCTTATGTGGTGGCTTAGACCACCCTGCTGAGTACTTGTTATATTTTGCATGCTTTTAGACAGTCTAGGGAAAACCATGATAATCCAATGTACGAAGTGTCTAGAAGTGACTATTGGGACCATAATCAACCTGCACACATGCATCATTCACCACAGTGGGGAGATGAACAATTTTATACTCCCCCAACTCCTAGTTTGCAATCACTAATGGATACACTCATGGAGCAAAATGCTAGGCTTGAAATGAATGCAATGCATAACCATCCACATAGCAACATGTCCGAGCATCCCTTCTCTAGTGAACCTTTTGCACAACCATATACCGAATATGAACCTAATCTAGAGGTCAATGAGTACACTAGAAATGCTACAATTGTGAATGGAGAGATGAACTTTTGCTATGATAATGATGATGATGAATATGATAAGTTATAAGAGCATGTGCATGCCGAAAATATGATGGAATATTTTGGTTCGTAGACGTTAGGCGTCTCTTCCGTGAACCTTATGAATGATACTTCTTCTAACATTCATAAATGTGATCTTAACTATGAGCTTAGTTTTGTGAAATTCTTCAAATGAATGTGAGCATGCTACACAACTTGTTTGTGACTTAAGAAAGGATGAATCTTCTTCATGACACTAATGTTCTTTTGGATCATAATATTATTTCGTGTCCGATTCCCGCCCATGTCACAATATGTTGCCTCCTCTCGATGAATTTGACATGGAAATTGATGAATTGCCCCGTGAAAATGACCATGATTTACCCTCTTCTGACTTTAGGAAAGAGTGCGGCGGTGCAAATGATTTTACACATGAAAATAACTTAGATGTACCTAACCTCTCTCCTGAGTCACAAATTGAAACTCCTTCACCCAACCTAGGTGTAGTGTGTCACAAAATTGCAAAACCAACTTTTCTAAAAATGCCTAACTTAGGCCTAGAGCTTTGTGCTTCCCAAGTCCTCTTGGACTATTTTGCATCAAAGTATAACACTCTTAAGGAGCCACAGTTGGAATGTGTATGTCTTCCCGTAATTAGCAAAACTCATTTTGAGTTAGACCTTTTGCATGATGTACCTTTAAAATTGCAAGATTTTGTTCTCACAAACACACCTGTTCACAAGTTTAGGTTTGGGGGAAACTCCTTCACATCTACAGTCTTACTTGCACTCTCATGTTATATTTGTGTAAGATTGTTGATGGTTGTACATATCGTCTTTTGGGTTGATCCTCAACTCTTTAGACTGTTGGTTTATGGTGCATTTTCATTGTATATATCCAAAGAGGACTTGTTAAATTTTTCTTTTCTTGATTCGGTTGAGTCTTCTTGCACATATATTATGCTAATCCGATATGATATCCGTTGAGAATATTGGATTCTAGCCTTGACGAATGAAGCTCAACCTTGCTCTTGCCGACATCCGGTAATCTCTTCCCTTTTTTATCTTATCAGCATAGTTCTCGTGGTACGTGACTGTTCAAATTTTTCCTATCCGTGACACATTGAGGACAATGTTTGATTTAGGTTTGGGGGTGTGATTTGCATTTAGAGTTTTTAGTCTTTTATTTCACCTTTTATTTAGCAAAAAAAAAAAAAAAAAAAAAAAAAATCAAAACTCTTTTTGTAAAAACCTCCAACTTTAGAGATTTTAGAGTCACTAGCATGCTTTTAGATATGTTTACATAGAGATTCTGACCAAATAACGTAACTTGGAAGTACCGAGAACACAATCGGGTTTCTTAGTTGATTAGAGCGTTAAAGTTGGATTTAACCATACCTGAGGGCTAATTAGGTGCCGTTTTAGATATTCTAGTAGTAGAATTGTGATCACCCATAGTGGAGACTACCCATTTTACATCAAGCGAGGTACCGACCTTCACTCTTTGTGACTTTCTAGAAAAGCTTTTAGAGTGTGTGTCACCGTACATCAATTCCGGGTAGGAATGGTGAGCTACCCAACTTCGCACCAATTTCACTACTTTTGATCTCTTGAGTGCTAGTTTTTGTCAATCATGAGGGTGACGTCTAAAGATGAAAACTCCTTCTAAATACCGATTTGTAGTTAGCATCACTCTCTCTCTCAATCAGCAAGACCCATAGAAACACATCATCACAAGAACCTGAGCAGAATCGAATATTGAAAGAAAAATTGATATAGTCCAAGGTTTATGTGCAACAAAGAAAAGAAAATAGGATGAGAATTAATAAAATTTATAAAATCAAGACAATACAAGTTGTGGAAAAATTGAGTGATAAAGTCCTTTGTCCATGGAGTTAGTTGTTTCATTATTTGTATTTTTATTTTCACTTTTTGTAATCAAAAAAAAAAAAAAAAAAAAAAAAAAAAAAAAATCAAAAGTCAAAAAAAATATTGTAGTTTATTTTCTTATTTTTGCTACCACCATGGTAAAGAAGAATTTAAAAAGAAAAATCCAAACAACAAGGAATTTGAGTAGAAAAGTTAAAAATTGTCAAGTTTTGTGAAGTTTAGAATTTCGTCATCAACATTTGAAGACCAAGACCGAAGATTGAAGACGTTTCTATGGTTCTTATGAGAGAGTGATATTAATTGCCGATCGGGTGAGAAGGTAAGTGAGTACTCCCACCCCTTATTAATGATTGATTTCCTTCTTAGAGATCATCGTAAAAGATTCTTTTGTCCACACTTCGTGGAGTCTCCAGTTTTATTTCTAAGGTTACCCTTCTTGCCTACAACGTGTGCAGGATTTCTCTCTTATTTCCTCCCCGCACACATGAGAGACTAAAAAGCAATCTTTTTGAGTGCAATTATCATAAAATCCTAATGGTGAGGCGTGAAGTTGAGACTTATGATCACAATCGAATCCGAATTCTTTCATATGGTATGGTTACTTCTCGCTCAAAGACTTAAGGATGAGAATGCGTTCTTTGGTAGTTCTAACTTCTCGTTACTAGAATGCGAAACTCTATGTCCTCATAGCTTCTTGGAGGCTTGAGACTCTTTTACACTCTGAAGTTGGAGAAGGTTTTGTGGGTACACCTCTTGTAAACCCTCACGAGACTACAACTCGTCCACTAGGGACACCTAGGGGTTTAAAGGCTTAGTGCATACGCTAAATGCATTCGAGAGACCCGCGACGGTGGGTATAGTTAGGATTTCTTATTTTCTGTTTCACTTGAGGACAAGTAAAATTGTGTTTGGGGGTATTTGATGAGTGCCAAATAGTGCATATTTATACACCTTTTTATTGGCATTTTACTCATCTTTTGTGCTCAAGAATCGATATTATCCCATATTCTCGTGTTTTCTTTGTTTTCAAGAATAAATATTTGTATTAATTAATTTTGTGTTTTTAGGTAATAAATAAAGCTCGGAGAATCCGAGGAGCCAAGGAGCGAAGAATTGAGTCCAAAGATTTATGGAACAGATAGCCAAAGCCCGCGCGCGAATCGCTTGCAACCCAACAAGGAAGACATGGGCTAGAGCTACCCACGACCCGATCCGAACCCGCTCACTCGAGCCGTTGAGATCTCTATCTTCCACATCCAATGGTCGCCGCCTCCACGTGCATCATAGATCGCTGCTCCCGTGCAACACTAGATCAAGCCAAAACCGCTTACCTCCCCGAGCCGTTCGTATCGCACCCGCCTTCATCCTACGCTCGCTAGGCCGGTCTCATCATTCCCCTGATGCACCTGCTTAACACCGAAGCCCCCATACCCTATACCCTAGTCGACTACCCCGTTCTCTTCTCTTTCTTTCTCTTTCTTCTCTTCTCTCGTCTCCATCAGTTGCAGAGCAACTCCACCCCCATACCCCGACACCAAACTCTGAGCAGAGCCGCACCATACCTCTTCCACCTCCATCACCTCCTGACACCGCTCAACAACAGCCGCCTGCAGCCACCTTCCCTCCTCTCTAGTGTTAGTTACCTCTCTCTTAGCTTCTCTCATAACCTAGAGGCTAATTTAGAGATAACTAAAACTAGGGTTCCAGTCAACAACCACGCATGGAGTTCTGAAGACGATTAGACAAGAGGAGAAGCAATTCAGAGAAGTGGGTGAGAGTTATTTTATTGTAATTTCTGTTTTTGAAATTAGGGTTTGGTACTTGATTGTGCATGTATAAATAGAAGAGGGAGAACATGAATTGAGTTCACGCCTGGATTAGCCAGTGCAGTCACTTTAGGTTTAATTTGTTATTTTTAGTTTAATTATGTTTTAATTTCATTCACTGGGGTGTTGATGAAACCCCTAGTTTCATGCTAATATGATCAATGTTTAAGTTGTTCTTGATGAGCTTACAATGTTTTAGGATTAATGCTTAGTCAATGAATCAAACAATTCTGTGATAAGGTGTCTTGTAAAAGACATCTTATACTAGGGAAGAGTTAGTGAAGTTAGCTAATCCCAAAAATCCACCTGAGGCCTTCAATAGAAGGTTCAAGGCACAATAAGAACTTGATTTGCCTTAGCTTAAGACTAGAGGGTTGATTCAATCACCCTAGTATTCTTTTACAACCTCTGCACTTTAGTTCAGTGTCACCATTTATCTTTGTTATGTTTTAATTTAGTTCACAGGGGTGTTTTGAGGAAACCCCTGACCTTAATGTGAAGCATGTCTGTTTGGTTTGTTGCTTGTCATGTGCTAAAATGCTTAAGACTAGTAGTTAATTAAGGAGCTTACAAACCTGTGATGAGTGGTACCGTAAGAAGACCACTCATACTAGGGGTGAGTTAGCAACTTTAGTTAGTGAAAATCCAATTAAGACCTTCAAATGAAGGCACAAGATCATTATTCAACCTACATTGCTCGAGTAAGAGGTCGGGTGGTGGAATCAACCACCCTTGTGCTTTGCGCTTTACCTCGCTTGCCTTAGTTTAGTGTCACAACCTTCGACTAGTCGTTTCGACACAACAAAACCTCAATAGTATTGTTACATTCCCCTGAATTTAGTTTAAGCAAGCCTTGATCACAGATCAGCACCACAAGTCCTTGTGGGATCGACCCGTATTTTCCACTGTCTTCATTGAAGACACCGTGCACTTGCGGTTTAGACATAGTCGTAGGATAAAATACACTTTTAAAATCCTACCAGTAAACTTTGATTTGCATGTCGTTTACGTCTAGGTTTAGTTGATTTCCAGGTGTAATTCCAATTTACGCCTAGGTTTAGTTGATTTCCAGGCGTAATTCCAATTTTACGCCTAGGTTTAGTTAGTTGTTTTCCAGGCGTAATTCCAATTTTACGCCTAGGTTCAGTTGATTTCCATGCGTAATTCCAATTTTACGCCTAGGTTCAGTTGATTTCCATGCGTAATTCCAATTTTACGCCTAGGTTTAGTTGATTTTCCAGGCGTAATTTAGGACGTAGCTAGGTTTAATTAATTAAACTAAAGCCAAACAAGGGTTGTTTAGTCATTACACAATTATTTGAGATAAGGGATTTTTGAAATTACTTACGGGTGACCCGTTTTTGTCCTATTAGGTGACGCCCCTCTAATAGAAGGTGACGCCCCAATAATAGCCTTCTTTTTTATTAGTAAATAAGTTTATTAAAAACTATATACATATATACATATAAAGAATTTGGTGCTGGTGAGTTTCGAACTCAGGTAACTGGTATCATCACCCAATGACTTTACCAGTGTACTACAGTGACCACGGTTAAAAATTATATTAATAATCTTTAATGGTGGTAGTGAAAGAAGCAGTGGGTGGTGAAAACAGTGGCGGGTATTTGTGAGTGGTGGAGGTGGTAACATTACTGGTGGTGGAAAAAATAGAGGGCGTGGCTGGTTTTACGTATGGTGGTGGATGTTAGTGAATAGTAGTGGACAATAATAGTTTTGTGTTTTTACAAAATGAGCAATATTTTATTGTGATAGATGTAGTTTGTTGTTTTTAGCACAACTGGTAAGGACAAAACACAAATATTTTGAGGAGGATACTAAATCGTATAAGACAATATGATCATGACCGATGGATCACCCAAATGAGATCCCAGTTATTCATAGTACCTGATTGAATAAATCACGGTTTTTAGTATTAAAATAAAATTGATTACATTTGCAGAATACAAAACAAAGTTTGGACAAGTTAGGCTATTAAATTGATAATTGCAGAACATAAATCTACTGCTATAAATGATCACATTTAATTAAAATTTAATAATAAATGTTCAATTGATAATTCATAATAAATGTTTCTTTAATTAATCAAATGAATATATTTTTATTAATACATAATAAATTTATTTGATATTAACCATATCAGTATGCATTAATGGTGGTTGTGAAGGTGGGCAGTGGTGAGGATAATGGTGGTGGGTATTAGTGAGACTGGTGGAGTGGTGACGATAATGTGGTGGTGGAAGAAGTAGTGGTAGTAGGGTGAGAAAAGGGGTCCTAAGATGGGTAAATTATGCATTAATGGTGGTTTTGATGGTGGGTGGTGGTGGTGGTGGATCTGCGGTGGGGATAATGGTGGTGGGGGAGTGGTGACGATAATGTGGGGATGGAAGAAGTAGTGGTAGTATGGTGAGAAAAGGTGTCCTAAGATAGGTTAATTATTTAGTCACCCTTGGTTAATTTTTTCTTTATTTTGTTTTAATTTGATTTTAGTTTTCAAATTACCTTTTTTCTTATTTGTTAAAATTAAAACAATTTTTAAATACCAGATTTTTTCAAAAAAAAAGAAGATGTTGTGATTTTAAGATTTGCCGGGTAGGGGGCAGGAAGAAAAATGAAACCTATAAAAAAATCGACCAAACACAAGGATACACGCGAATTAATTGTAATCGGTTCAGTTTCTCACATCTCTCTTTATTTCCTTTTTTTGTCATGGTTACTGTTTCTGTCATTATTTCTCCCCTACTTCATGGGATTATGCAAGGCTACGCGTGAATTAATTGTAATCAATTCAGTTTCTCACATCTCTCTTTATTCCTTTTTTTTGTCATTTCTCCCCAACTTTGTGTAATTATGCATGCTTGAAAAATAGTTCATGATAACATTGTTCAAAAACCGGCCGGCCCTACTTCGGTCACCATTAAACCTATGGACCCAGTCACCTTTCTGGGTTGGGCCATTAATGACCCAGTAAATTGATAAGAAACCGTTTTCTTTTGTGAAAATCGGGTGACCCAGCCGAGTCTGTACGGTTCCAAATGGGTTGATTTATGCAAGGCTACGCGTGAATTAATTGTAATCAATTCAGTTTCTCACATCTCTCTTTATTCCTTTTTTTTTGTCATTTCTCCCCAACTTTGTGTAATTATGCATGCTTGAAAAATAGTTCATGATAACATTGTTCTCGAAACTGCCCGGCCCCCTACTGGTCACCCCATTAAACCGTGACCACATCACCTTTTCTCGGGTTGGGCCATTAATGACCCAGTAAATTGATAAGAAACCGTTTTCTTTTGTGAAAATCGGGTGACCCAGCCGAGTCTGTACGGTTCCAAATGGGTTGATTCGTTTGTTTTTTCGCAAAAAGAATTTGTGACGGTAGGGAGAGTTGATCCCATCACCTATTACTCCTTCAAGACACAACTAACCATTGAGCTAATTGTTCTTTGGTAATTATTATGCATATAAATAGTATATAATTGAATTAAACAACAAAGCATAAACAAAAAATATGTACACATGTGACCCAGTAAACCCGAGTTGAACCACTTGTTAAACCGTTTGACCCTGACCCGGTAACTTTTCCGGTTTGACGCCCGGGCCGGTTTTCAGAACATTGCATGATAATAGGTAAAAAGACAAGAAAAAATATGGATCAAGAATTAAATATCATTATAAATTTTAGGAAAATGAATAAACACAAATCTATGTAACTTGGGAACCCAACAATTTATATCAAAGAGAAAAATTAAATTCTAATGCTAACAGATTTTGCAAGATTAATCTAATTGATTTTAAAGTAAATTTAGGGGTTTTTAGTTTTGTGACAAGTTTGGTGAATGACCTTTGATGATATTTTTTTTGAAGTAGTGAACGAAGTAATGTTCTACTGCCCATAGGATTTGCTCTAACGATTACCTATGTTTGTCCCAAAGGGTTGTATGACTTACATACATAATATTAAAAGATTTGAGGATAAGGACATGTTTATTAACCAACTCCTCAAAACATTTAGACCTAGATCGATTGGTTCGATTCTTCTCAGACAATTACGACATGTATGAATGGATGGATACATTTGAAACACATATCCTTGCCCGTACCGTTACGGCGCGGGTTGAGACCTAGTATATGATAAAAGGTAGTTTTCTATTTACGAGAAAACGGTGGATATACGATTGTTCTTTTACTATTTCGGTCACTCTATTTTAACTTATTTAGTATGTCACAGAACACATTCCTTTTTTCTTTCTAATTTCCTATTCTAAGTTGGGCTATAGAATGTCCAAGAAGAATACACGCTTGAGCCCAGTGTAAACATATTAGATTTCCTAGTGCAGTCAGTGGATCTTCTTCACCTTGTCACAAGATGAGTTTGGTGTCAGCCCGCCTTTTTTTTTTTTTTTTTTTTCTGATACGGGCCATACGGCACAGCTACAAGATGAGTTTGGCGTCAGTCAGTGGATCTTCACCTTGTCTCGGTAATGAGTGATCGATAGAGAATCTTTGACATGAAACCAGTAATTTGTTACTGGGAAATGGATAAGCAATATATTTCTTCTTTAATGAGAATTTTCATTGATTATAATTTGAGGTATCCTTATTAGACGTATTGCATGCAATCCCGAAAAAAAATCTGGGCGTGCATAATGCTAACCTTGAATAGTGACAGAGAATGTCGAAATGATCACAACTGGCACGTAAGCACAATTTCCCTATTTATATGCATGTAAACACAAAACTTGTTCGTCAAAAAAAAAAAACAAACTCCAGAGAGTATTCATTGTTTTCTCGTCAAACTTACTAGTAAGAGATGCTGATGATGATGAGTGGTAGGAGGAGCAAGCAGACAGCTGCATTTCTGCTCTCTCTTGTGGTGATATTTGCAGCGTTAGTGTCAGAGTGTTCATCCCGCAGGAGTTATTATGGTCTGATTACGGTCTACCTAGTGAATGGAATATCAGAAAATACCCTGCTCAACTATCATTGCTATTCAAGCGAAACAGATTTTGGATACAAGACATTAACATATGGACGTGAGTTCCTTTGGAGATTTAGGATAAATTTATTATGGACAACAAAATTTTGGTGTGATATATGGTTTTATAATGAACAAGGAACCCTTGTTCACGGTGGATATAATGTATACAAGGCCAAAAGAGAGGACCCTATATGTGGGAATGATTGCTATTTTGAGGTTCGCAGGGATGGTTTGTATCGGCGCAGGTATGATGATGATACTACTTATTTTGATCGGGTTTATTCGTTTGCATAAGCAGCAAACATGGAAGGGTATTTGCTGCTTCATCACTTTGGCTCTCTATTTATTTCTGTAGTAGCAAAATAAGTTTTAAAATGATGGATTTTCTTATATATCTGTTCATGTACTCTGTCCAAGTCTGTAACTTCTTCTGTATAACAGCAGCTACACCCATAAAGCTGCTCACATCCAGAAATTTTTCTGTATGTATATCTACAGGACTTGAATCTGAATAATAAACTCTAAATTCACAAAGATGTGGGCGTAGATATTTATCAGCAAAATCGCAACATACAAACTTTAATTGGGAGAAACCATAAGTCAGAACACTGTAAATGAGCAAATGCAAGATGTATTCATATGCAGAGGGATGCAGTAAAACATAATGCACATGGCAATCTGATAAATCACAGAGCATGAATTGTATGCCCATAGAGCATGATAACGACATAGAAAGTATAGGCTAAACTAACTAACAAATCGCGAGTCACAATCAAGGAGACTTTCAAAGTTGAAACTTCAGAATCAAGGAGTGTGAGAATGTGTGTATATTTCATTCATGCCCATTTCTTCTCCTCCTACTTGATTTTTTTTTTTAAAAACTTTGATTTTAAAAAAAAAAAAAAGGGTGGACATAAAGACTCATAAATTGAGATTTTAAGATTCATAGCAAAGGTTAAGAAAATAGGACAACAATAGTAACTACAACCAAAGTTATCAGTGTTTGGAGATACCCTGCACTCAGCTCAGTGCTGCCACCCTCATATGGCTCTATCATTGTTCCGAACCTGCAAGTCTCTGTTGACGGGTCTCTTGTAACCACCATTGAAAGGTTGCCGAACTTGCAAGCTCTATCGAGCTGATTTTGGATCTGATAGTAACTGTTGAATGCATAAGAAATGTTACCTCGTGTATCTAAATTCCCACATGATGTTCCATAGCCAAGGCTTGTGCAATCAGCAAGGCTGCATGCGTAGCTCACACTCAATGCAACTTGTGGATCATCAAGACTTGCTTTTGGTGTCATGACACACCATTTCCTTTCCAGATACACCACTCCCCTAGCTGGAGCCAACATTCCTGTGTTAGTTGTTCCGAGGTTGAGCGGGTATTTCGGCTTCCCATCAAAATAAAATATACCCCAATGTCTTTCAAAGTTTCCTGGACTGATACTCTTGGCGTCCTCATCAATCAAACTGAACAAATATGCATCGACGGGCCACTTCTCATTGGGGTCCCTTTTCCAGTCGCAATGTGAGTCATAAAACCTTGATTAAAACGCTGTGCATACATGAGATTCGCGTTCCTATCTCCATCAGTAGGCCACCCAATCTCTCCTATGATGATGGGCATATTTGCAAAGCCATTCTTCTGCAGTGCCCATACAAGTGTGTCATGATTTGCATCAAACATGTTGGTATAGGATATTCCACCATCAATAATTGGTGTCCCATTCCCTTCGAAGAAAGCATAGTCAACTGGGAAATTTGCATCAATGTAGAGGCTTATGAAGGGGTAGATGTTGACAGTGAAGGGTGCGCCATTATCATTCAAGAACTTGGTAATGTCAATCATGACCTGATGGATGTCTGACCGAAAGTCACCACCAGAAGGGAGGCCTGCTTGAGTCGTCTCATATACATCTGCATTTTGTGGGCAAGTAACCTTAACCCTGCTGCCAAGACCAGCTTTTATGAGGGCTGCCTGAATATTTCGAAGCGGGGAAAGGTTGTTTCAAGGAAGGTTCCATTATAAGTCTGCAAGAATGGCTCGTTTCCAACTGCAACATACCTGTATAAAACAGTAGGTGCTGATGAGCTAACAGTGGGATCACAAAGTTTAATTATTATGGCATAAAAATTTGAAAGAACAATTTCCATCTAGCAGTCTTTTGTAGCATGACAATGTTTTATGATAAATCCTATTAACCTACATGTGGAGAATGAGTAATTTGAAATACGGTTAAGGTGTAGAGCAAGCAACAGGAGGATGAGTAACAAGCACACATGTTCTTGACACCACAGACTGAACTATTCATAATGATTCAAGAGCAAACTGAATTGATATGGATTGGTCTACTGGGAAGAAATTCATGTGAATAGCTCAATACAGAAGACAGGATACAGTAGTAGGTTAAGCGCAAACTTGTCGATGGCCTTCATTATGCCATCATAACTGAATTACAGGGTAATAAAGAAAAAGTGGGAATCAGATAGTGAACAGCTATAACAGACAAAGCTCAAATCCAGAACACAAGCGACTCTGATCATCTAAAAACTTTCAATTCTCTCTTTGTGCAGTGAAAACTGAAAATATAATATTCTCACACAATCATGTTCATCCATTAACAATATAACTAAGCTGTGACCGTGTCGAGTTCTGGTAGCCTATTCTCTCCAACTACAATAGGATACCTAAGATCTCCATCTCAGACCATAAGAGACTAATTGATGAAACTTAAAATGACAACAACACTTGACAGTGACAAACAATAGATTAGACACAAAATGGTACTTAAATGTGAAGTAAGAATTCCTCGTTACAAGTAATTGATGATGAATTTAAGCACATCAAAAAGAAAAGCAGAAATGGCAAAATGGGAGGTTCTGAGAGTGTTTAGACCTGATTAATACGCCTTTGTCGACATGGTCAGACACATTTTGCTTCACCCAATTCACAGCTGCTTTCATATTGGTAGCAATACCATACAACATGTCATTAGGGATACCCACCATCACCTCAATCCTAGAATTACTAAGAGCATTCAAAGTATCATAATCTGCATCAAACAGCTTTACCTTTTGAATCCCATTTTCTCTTAACATTCTCACCACAATATCAGGTGGTACAGGATGAGTTGCCTGTGTTCCCCAATTAGCACCAATACCACTTACTACCCCAACCCCCATGGACAAAACCAACAAAGAAACAACCACATGAAACACACATAACATACCCATCTCTCTGTCAAAAGATTTAACGCAAATACAAAAGAGCTCTGAACTGACTTGAAGGAAAAACAACAGATCTAACTAAGAAGCAAAGAAACTAAGAACACAACTTGGGTTATCTTCCAAACATCAAAAAATAGCTTTTCTAAAGTGAGAAAAGCAGTTCAACCCAACCCCAGTAAGAAAAAAGTGAACAAGAAGATGAAATAATGGAGCTCAGAGAGTATACAACATAAATGAACAAAAGATGACTTCAATTTCTACTTTACATCA
Source organism: Papaver armeniacum (assembly GCA_023531295.1). NCBI lineage: Eukaryota > Viridiplantae > Streptophyta > Magnoliopsida > Ranunculales > Papaveraceae > Papaver > Papaver armeniacum. Next base: position 372,254 of record JAJJWW010012377.1, on the reverse strand, counting down.
CTCAGTAGTACTTCAATTAAAGACCCTTTCAGTGATTCACACAGAAAAAGAAAAATGATGAAAAGTGGTAAACTTGAAGAACAGAGAGAGAGTGAGAGCTGCTACACCTGAAATGGGAAAGTGATAATAGTAGTATTAAGAAGAAGATTTATTACAGAGAAAGTGAGATTTATCTTTTGGCTAAACTTGTTGAGTTAAGAGAGAATCTGACATGAAAAGCAGAGATTAATTACAAGAAAAGAAGAGGAAAACAAGATTAAAAACTGGGGTTTGGTCGTATATGGAACAAATCAAAAACAAACAAATACGGGGTTAACTAAGATTAATTAATTGATTGATATTATTTATGTTTGTCTGAACTTTAAGCTGTGTTCAGTAACTCTGACAAATATAACGCCGTTTATATACACAAGAGCAGAATCCAAAATCCTGAATTGGTAAACCTTGTTAGATTTGCTCTTTGATAGACGGTCTTCAGAAAATCATAAATGCGCACATAGATTGTTGTTAAAAATCGGAAGAAGGCTATCTTTATCTGGCTGGTATTGAAATTTATCAAGAAGGGGGCTATATTAAGCTAAAGGTCAATGTAAAGTGTTTTTGGTGCTGTTCCTTTATTTATTTTTATTTTGCCAAGATTGGAATGAATTCTTCTTTGTTGGATTGGACCAAATTCGGAATAACCTGACCACACATACTCTAAACTTGTACATTTGCTAATAAAATTTGATGATTTAGAATAACAAAGTTGAATTTTTATTCGTGATGTCATCAACAACAGACTCCACCGTGTATTTCTGACGCTTTGAAATTTTATAACCGATCATTTGGGGAGTCTCAAGTTAACAGTTGTGAAGAATCTAATATTCAACATTGGTCAAGTGTGAAGACCCGGAAATAATAAAGATTTGCAATAATTAAACCCAAAAATTAGGATTTTGTTTTGTGTTTAACTTTAATTAAATTAATATATACTACCAATACAGACTGGTACAAATCCAACTAAAAGCTCTTGAGTGATGATGATGATACCGTCACATACACACACACTGACAATGTGTATCAGCTCACGGATGCGCACTTTTCTGCCTTCCATGCTTTGATTATTATCCAGATTCCAGACCGAGAAAAAGAATTAATAGATTTGTTAATTCTGAAAGACATCACGCTAGGTTGTCGTCATGGTTTGCCATATACGAATCGGGATACTTTAATACCGATTCATGATTTTTAGTTTGTTTGTACCGCCGGTCGTGAAAAATCATTTAAACGTTAGGAGTGACGCTGATGTTAATCAGCTTTTAATGTAAAACTACTTGAATTCATTTGGAACAACAACTAATAAATATGCCTCATGAGACACAACAACTACTCGTAAATTATAATAAGTGTTGTCATGTCATGTGCAACATGTATCTTAATATTCTAATCGGGATGTGTACCATACAGTCATACTTCGTAGGCCTGATGATCGTATGAGGTTGAATAGTCTTTGTCATTCTGAGTTGGCAAAACACTACTCTTACTCAGCTACATATGTAGAGTCGCAAGACAAAGATCCACGGTTGGGACTTTGGTCTACCCCAGACCTAGAGTCTAATTAGAGCTGTCATCTCAAGCTCATCTTCTTTCATGTTTCATCAACCCCATTTGCTTTTTCGTCGAGAGAGTCATAAATCCGCAGGGTCTGCTTCTAAATTTCGATGAGAAAATGATAAGGAATTGTAAGGTTTAGAAGGGTACTTTTTGTAATGTAGAACTAATAAGATGAATGCAATGCGGAGATCGCAGAAGATACGAAGAGAATGAAAAGGATACGAAATCAGAGAATGAAGTTAATAAGATGGTGAAAAGAAGATTGCAGGAAGACGTTCTTCAAAGTTTTAATGGTAATAATAACTGATGTCTAAACTTGAAACAAGACTCGACTTAAATAAGCTTAACATAGCCGACTTGAAAACTAAATAAAGAAGTTTAACTAACGTTGTTTAACTAAAAATATAACTCTTAAAACTATAACAGGAAAATAAGAAAAGACTAAGCTTATGCTGCAAGACATTGTGCATGTTGTACGGCATCAGTCCCCCCTTCTTGAATTGAGCTCGTCCTTGAGATATGTGGAAGCAACAACACCTCATTATCTCCATGGAAAGTGAAAACTTCTTGAACATTGAACACATTGGATATGTTCCAATCAGCTGGAAGATCTATGACATATGCATTGTCAGTGATACGTTAAAGACTTTAAATGGACCATATTTCTTCATTTTGGTTTTATTGTAAGTACCAACTAGAAATATCTTCTTGCGTACGTGAATCATAACCAATTCTCCTTCTTTAAAAATCTTAAGGCGTTTGTGTTGATCTACAGCTGCCTTATACTTTGCATTTGACTCCTCAAGTTTGTTCTTAACTTCATGATGAAGTTGAGAAGCTCGTTCAATCATTGCATCGGCTTTTGTATTGGAGTTCTGTAACTTAGGAAGCACCACAAGGTCCAAAACATGATTAGGAACTTTAGAATATACGATCTCAAAAGGAGTCTTACCAGTAGATTGATTCACAGAGGTATTAAAAGCAAATTCCATATGTGGAAGGAGAATATCCCATTGTTTGCAGTTGTCCATGCACTTGGCTCGAATTAAATTTCCCAAAGATCGATTAACTACTTTTGTCTGACCATCTGTCTGTGGATGAGAAGTAGTACTAAACTGTAATGCAGTTCCAAGTCGCATCCATAAAGATTTCCAAAAGTAACTCAAAAAATTTGTATCACGATCAGAGGTAATTGATTTTGGTACTCCATGAAGACGAACAACCTCCTTAAAGAATAAAGAAGCAACATTAGATGCATCTGTAGACTTCTTACAGGCAATAAAATGTGCCATCTTAGAATAACGATCAACCACCACCATGACTGAATCAGTACCCTTAGCAGTATGAGGCAATCCCAAAATAAAATCCATACTTACATCTACCCAAGGTGCATCTGGAACTGGCAACGGAGTATATAACCTATTATTTTGAATAGTACCTTTAGCTTGCTGGCAAACCATGCATCTCAAAACGTATTTTTGAACATCACGCTTTAAAGAAGGCCAAAAATAACGGTCTTCCACAAGAGCAATAGTCTTGTCACGGCCAAAGTGTCCACCAAGTCCACTTCCATGAAGTTCTCTAATAAGATGAAGACGTAAAGATCCTGGAGGTATGCATAAATGATTACCCTTGAATAAAAAACCATCCTGAATAAGGAAATCATCTACATTATTAGTTGTAAAACCACATTTTTCCCGTATGGACTTAAAATCTCCATCCTCTGCATAAATTTCTTTAATATAATCAAAAGCAAATCACTCATTACGAATGGATGCAAGTAGATGAGCTCTCCGACTTAATGCATCAGCAACTTGATTAGTCTTCCCACTTTTGTGCCTCACAGAAAATTTATATTTGTTGATTGTAGATAACCAGCGATCATGCATTCTGTTAATCTTGGCAGAAGTTTGTAAAAACTTCAAAGCATGGTTATCGGTATTAACAACAAAGTCTCTATGGATTAAATAAGTATGCCACTGTTTTAAAGCTTGAACTAAAGCAAGCAATTCAAGTTCATATGCAGACCACTTCTTTTGAGTATCTGTATACTTCTCGCTGTGAAAAGCAACAGGATGGCCTTCTTGAGATAATACTGCATCAATTCCAATGATTGAAGCATCACAATAAATCTCAAAAGATTTAGAAAATCAGGCAAAGCTAGAATAGGAGATGTACATAATTTTTGCTTAAGAATATAAAAACTTTTATCAGCTACTTCAGTCCAAACAAATTTGTCTTGTTTGAGACATTAGTAATTGGTGCTGCAATAATACTGAAATTTATAATAAATCGTCTATAAAATGAAGCCAGGCCATGAAAACTTCGAATATCTTTAACTGAAGTAGGAATAGGCCAATCTTGAATAGCTTTAATTTTAAAAGGATCAACATGAATGCCTTTATCAGATACCACATATCCCAAAAATGTAACCTCGGGAGATAGAAAGAACACTTCTTAAGATTCACAAACAAAGTATTATCTTGTAACACCTTAAATACTTTAGAAAGATGAAGAAGATGTTCCTTTTCACTACGACTGAAAATAAAAATGTCATCGAAATAACAAATTGACCAAGGAAAGGGTGTATAACCTGATTCATAAGGCGCATGAAAGTACTTGGAGCATTTGATAATCCAAAAGGCATAACAAGCCATTCATACAACCCTTCTCTTGTTTTGAAAGCTGTTTTCCATTCGTCTCCTTCACGAATACGAATTTGATGATATCCACTTCTTAAATCAAGTTTGTAAAATATAACAGAACCATCTAACAAATCAATCATATCATCAATACGAGGAATATGGAATCTATAAGGAATAGTGATTTTATTCAAGCCTTTGCAATCAATACACATTCTCCAACCATTATCCTTTTTGGGTACCAAAAACGCAGAACAAGCACAAGGATTGTTGCTGGGTCGTATTAATCCTTTGGCTAACAAATCATTAACCTGTCCTTGTAAGATCTCATGTTCACTTGGGCTTAAACGATAATGTGCTTGATTAGGAAGAGATGCACCAGGAATGAAATCAATACAATGTTGTATATTTCGTAAAGGATGTAAAGAAATAGGTACCTCATCAAGAAATAAAGAATAAAATCGAGATAATAATGGGTTTACCTTTTCTGGAATATCAATCATTGGTTTAGCCACTACATGAGAACTCAAAGTGTGAGAAGTATGTAAAGAACGAGCAATAGTAGCCACCAAGGCACTAGTCTTTCTATCACAATGTTCACGAATCACAGAATAAAATTGGATGGACATAAATTCTTCAACTTCCCTTGATGAGTAAAAGTATAAGTATTGTGAAAGCAATTGTGTTTTGGTTGAATGTCATATTTCCAGGGTCTTCCAAGTAAAATATGAGAAGAAGACATATCAATAACATCACATAACACAAAGTCTTTATATCCAGGGAAAGAGAAATCAACAACACACTGATGAGAAATTCGTTGAGTAGAAGAACCATTAACCCAACCAACTGAGTAAGGATGTGGATGTGGAGTAACTGATAAACCAAGTTTTTCAACCACATGAGCAGCGACATAATTTTCCACACTTCCACTATCAATGATCATATCACATACTTTGGCACCAATGGTACACTTAGCTCGAAAAATATTGTGTCTTTGAGAAAGACAAGGTTGAGTGAGTAAAAGTGGACGAATAATACCTACCAAATGTTCACCATAAGCATCATGAATTTTCGTAGGTTCACCTGTATCTAATTCAGTATCCCAATCCTCATTATCTGGAGAATCGTCATTATGCTTAGCATATCCAATAAATCCATTAAATTTACGGCAATCAGCAGAAGTATGTCCAGTTTGTTGACATCTATTACACTTGTCTCCGTGAAATTTATACTCCCTCCGTTCCAATTTACTTGACGTTGTAGAGTTTTTCACGGAGGTTAAGAAATATCAGAGAGAGAAAAATCTTTCCAATAATACCCATATTAATTCCTACTTAAAGAGTTAAATAGCCTAGTTTTGTGTTTCAAGATTCTAGGAAAGTTATCAATCCCATAACAATTTACTTGGGATGTACTACCAAATATTCCTAGATTGAGTATATATTCTCCATGGGGTATATTTAAAACTTAAAGTAATTTTTTGTGTTGATTACGATGAGTATTAATTCTCTGGTGTGATTCCAAAGGAGGGGTAAATTAGTGAGAATTGGGGAAAAATACTAAAACTATCATCTAATTTGGAACACAAAAGAAACCCTAAAAAAGCAAGTAAATTGGAACGGAGGGAGTAATAAATATTGGTTGGTTTGGAAAGAGGAGGAAAATGTTGTGGATTTCGATTTGAAAAACGAATAGATGTAGGCTTGGGTGGAGTTTGTTGAACAGGAGAACTCTCAGCAGGATATTGCAGAATAGGTGAAGAGTTTGCAGGTAAAGGTGTTTGAGAGTATGAGAAATTAACTGGAGATTGATGTTGATGTTGAGATGGAGAAATATCTTCCTCATAATAACTATAATTTTGAGCAGAAGGAACAGTATTATCACGATAAGTATTACCTGAAAATTGTTGTTGTTTATAATTGGAACTATAACGAGGCTGACGAGGTTGAGGAAGTCTAGAAGTACGCAAAAGACGTTTTTCAATCTTGATAGCTTGTTGTATAGCATAAACCATAGTGAACACATATTGTGTCATGTTGTTTTGAATCAACCTATGTAGACCTTCAATGAATCAAGCCACCAACTGTTCTTCAGTTTTTTGTATTTCATTACGAGCAATCAAATTGTAAAACTCAGCAACATAGTCTTCTACAGGGTGAGTTCCTTGATGACAATTCTGAAGCTTGACAAAGAGTTGTTGTTTGTAGTCTTGAGGTAAAAAAATTTCTCGAATCAATTTACGCATGCGTGTCCAAGTACGTACTGGAAGTTTAGAATATTTGATTCTATCTTCACGAATCTTTTCCCACCATGCAGCAGCTCCACCTTTAAGCTTGTAAGCAACAAGTTTAACTTTCGATTCCTCAGGGACATCTATAAACTAAAAAAAAGGCCTCCACTTCATAAAACCAATCCAAAAGTTCTTCAATTCTGAAACTTCCATTGAAGGTTGGAATATCAGCCTTTAATTTATATTCTGGCAAAGAACCATAAGGGTTTTGACTAGTTCTAAGGCGTCGTTCTTCAGTCCACCTCAGGTGTTCTTTTTCCTCCGCAGAATCATCATCATCACTGCAATGTTGTAAAGCAGAACTTTTCTTTTTTGGCTTAGGAATCGCAGTTTCCCTTTCTTTGGTCTTGTGTGAATTCTCGAAGCTTTTATCTGGTATATCCTCCGTGTAAATAAAACCAAAAGGTTTAGTAGAAGATTCAGCATCCTGGTTTGGTTGAATATGCAGGAAATCCATCAATCCAAATAAGAGTGTAAGAAGCATATCTAGTTTAGCTAATCTACCATTAATAGTTTTTTTGGAGTAAAAACTGATTCTGCTATTTTTGGTAAATTTGGGTGTGTTGATGAGAAACGAATTCACACCCTGAACAAATACACTGCACGGGAATACTTTTAGATTCGAGAGATCAATCTGTAAGACTCTGGCCTAAACCAAGAAATGGCTGTTCCAGATTCAATTCGATCACAAGGTGAAGGAGAAGGGTTGATCTTAGGGAGGGAAGCGAAGAAGGTGTTCGAGATCAGAACGTTGAATTATGAAGGTGTGGCTGTTTTTATGACTTGTATCAGAAAAATGGTTTCTGGCTACTTGTGTTGATAACACTTGTCCTTTTTTGGAATAAGTTGAAAACCTATTTATACAAGTCATTGAGCGCACACTGATCTCATAGGAAGTGGAGGAAGTTGAGTAGTGGAGAAGTGGAATTGTGCAGAAAATGGTGATCATCGTGTTTCCGTTATGAGGGAAGACTGGTCACACTTTCCCCCACTAATCTCATTACTTTCAATCGTCCGTCTTTTCTTGACACTTTCTCGTAATGGGCGTATTGCACGATGTAAACCGCCAGACCAATACCCCAGTGAGCATCCCCCAGTTTGTGACATGTTTGATCTCTCGAGTGAATGGGTCAAGTCATGTGACTTGCCGCTAAAATCAGCACATAGTGCTTTTAGGTTAAATGATAAGTTATTCATGAAATCAATATTTGTATAGCATTGCTTATAGTTGATGTATATAAAGCATCGCTTTTAAATAAGCAGCTGAAAAATAATCGATGTGCTAGAAGCATCGTTATTTTAGAGCTCGATCGAATCAGTCACGAATTGAGCGTTTTAAAAGTAGCACGACCGGCCATCTTTGGGTGATCGTTTGAGGACCCTATGGGCGAGCTATCACTTGGTCGATCGCTCCATGTGGAGGAGGGGTGGTCGGTGATCACAATGCTACTTTGTTGGTTTTCTGAAACTAAATCTACACCATCCAAATAGGATAGCGAAGTTGGATGGACGAGATGATTTCGGCAGTTGTTTATTGCCATTAATGTAATTTTAGGGGTTTGGAAGCCGTGCGGCCAACCCTGTTTTGGCTGAATGATTGAAAGCGATGGGCGCTGATTCGAACAGGCCGATTGGCCATGTGCAAAGACGAGTCGCTGGTGTGCACGCCGACATCTCTTGGGCCATCTAAAGTTAGATCTAAGCCACTCAAATCGGCTGGCGAAGATGGGTGGTCATGATCGATTTGCGACCGTAGCATACTGCCGCAAGCACCAATAAGGGTTTCAAAGAAGCCGCGTCCGCCCTAGTTCGGTCGAATGATGCGATCGTCATCGACTTGCTACGAGCAAGTCGATCGACTGGGAAGAAAGTTGGGCCGCTGACGAACACATTGGCACCTCTTTGATCGTTCGAGATGCGATCTACACCGTCCAACTAGGCCGGTTAAGTTGGACGAATACGATGGATTTTGAAAGTGTTTTTGCCGGTCTTAGCTCGTTTGAGCTCGTTTTTCCAATAGTGTGATCACCCACATTGGGGTTAGCGTTCGACAATGTTGGAGTTTGCTAGATTGAGTCCGACTGGTTGAACATATGGTCTGGCGTGGCATGTTGACATGGAGCAATTTGCTGACGTAACACACTGATGTGCTGACGTGGGATGTTGGCGTGGCATGCCTGCATGGCACTGATGAAGTGCATCTCCTTAATATGTCTTGGATTTCTGCTCATAGGCTTCTATGTATAGTGCTTGTGAAGCCTAGTGAGCCATACTTGACTAATATGAAGAGCATATTAGGCCCAAGTAAGCCCATTTCTAGTGTAAAATATTAGGGTACAAATATCGCCCCCTCTTAATCCATAATTTGTTATGGGTTAAGAAGTTCGGGTTCCCCAATTCTGCTTGCGACTGAATTTCGTATTGTTCTGGAGTGTTGCATAAATCGCCCCCAAGCGCGTTATGGCGTGTTATGCAACTCGTCCCCAGGTATTGTTTTGTTTGTGAGCTGAGGTGTTATATATCTCGCCCCCAAGTTATTGAAGTGATATAAAAATTACCCCCAATATGTAACTGTGTCGTGTTGCTCAATGGTCGCGCAAGGATGCACTTCCTTACTGCATTTTTCTCGCGCATGAGAATTTATGTTTTTCTGCTATATTGAATTCGCGCAGGGGGCCAACCCCACTATTCAAGATGTGCGCAGAGTTGATATGTGTACATTTTCCCATGTCTGGACAGGAGAAAATGTTCGCCACATTTGTTGACGTCCCATATGACGGGGGTACATTTGGAATATGGTAAAAAATGCTCGAACTGTGCATTCAACATATCTGCAAGGTATTTGAGATGTTGACAGCAGGCTCGAACTGCACTGCTTTGTCATTTGGGACTGACTGCGGATTCAAACCATCCGCAGAAGTTTATAATTAAACACGAGCAATTCTGATATAATGTGGAAAACCAAGATAATATTGAATTAAATATCAGAATATGAATAACAAAATAAGTATCTACTGCCCAACAAAAACTGCCTCGTTAAAACCTTTGCGTGGAAAACCTAGAGGGATAAAACCATCATAAAGGAAAAAGAGTGCAGCGCAGCAGAATTTGAATGAAACTACTCCTATGCGAATTTAGATAATGATAAAACTTTTACAAGTGGAACGAATTCCATGGCTTCCATGGTTTTGAATCTTGAGTACCATCGAGGTTCCTTAGTTAGTACGAGCCACGAGATGCGGGCTTGTCTACTATGTATGGACCTTCCCAATTCGCTCCAAGCTTTCCACAGTTTGGTTCCATTGTGGCTGCTCGAGTTTTCTTCAGAACATACTCCCCTGGCTTAAATGCTCGTTCTTTGACCTTTCGGTCGTAATTCAGCTTGATTGCCTGCTGATATCGAACCAACTGCTGCAAGTTTGTTTCTCTTTGTTCTTCCAGCAGCTCTTTATCCAAGGCCAGTATACTTTCATTGTTTCCAGATTCGACGACACGGGTCTTAGTGGTCTTCAGGTGTACTTCAGTGGGTATGACCGCCTTTGTTCCATAAGCCAGTATGAATGGGGAGAATCCAGTGGATCTTTTCGGGGTTGTCCGGTAAGACCATAAGACTCTAGGGAACTCCTCTGTCCACTTTCCCTTCGCCTTTTCTAGCCTTTTCTTGAGATTGTCCATAAAATCACGATTTGTTGCTTCTGCCTGCCTATTGCTTTGAGCAGAATATGGAGCAGAAAAGTCATGGCGAATGTTGAGGTTCTCACAGAATTCTTTGATCATTCCGGAATCGAACTGCTTTCCATTATCTGACACCAACTCGTGTGGGATTCCAAATCTGCAGACGATGTTCTCCCATATGAACCTTTTTACGTCGTATCTGGTAACATGTACCAATGCCACTGCCTCAACCCATTTTGTAAAATAATCAGTTGCGGCCAGTACATATTTCACTCCTCCAGGAGCTCGGGGGAGTGGTCCGTCCCCACTTATCGAACGGCCAGGGACTAAAAACTGGATGCAATTTGTTGGCGGGCCTTTTAGGAATTGGAGCGTGCTCTTGGCATATCACACATTTCTGCGCGTATTCTTTAGATTTTTTCTGCATGTACAGCCAGAAGTACCCCTGGGTAAGTATTCTGTGTGCGAGACCGCGCCCTCCAGAATGGTTGCCACATATTCCTTCATGAGCCTCTGCCAATATCTGTTGTCCTTCCTCGGCTGATATGCATCGCAAAAATGGCTCCAAAGCTACAGGTTTGCGGTATAATTGTCCCTCGATCATTGAATATCTCCATGCATTCTTTTTCACTTTTGAAGTGAGTTGCTCATCTTCTGTGAGTTCACTGGTTGTCAAATACCGAATATAAGGTTGACGACAGTCTGAAACATTTGCAGCAGGATTGCCTGAATCGTCTATCACTGGACCGTCAACATCCATATTGTTGTCAACGTTTTTGATATGTTCCTGTGCTGATGTAGTTACCCTCTCGCCACCACTAGCGTGTTCGAGAGCCAGAACAAAGTGGTTGTCGGAGATGCTAGGTAACTCTTGGAAATCCACTACAACGAAACGGGTGGTATCAGTTTCGACTGCGGAAGACAGATATTCTAAAGCATCTGCGTGCCTGTTTTCCAACCGTGGTCGCTACCCAATAGAGAATTGGTCGAATTCGTTTACCAGCTCTCTCATACGATCCAGATATAAGGCCATCCTCTCTTCTTTTGCTCTGTAGGTGCCAAGAAACTGATTAACTACTAGCATGGGATCTGTGATTGATAGAAACATTTTTGTGTCTAAATTGATCTCAATATTATATATTGTTGGCACTCGATTTTGTACTTATTTTGGTTTTTTGTGTGTTTGTAGGTATTTTTGGGAAATAAACATTTTTGGAAAAATCGGCTCGAAAAATTTACTCGGAGAACCCCTAGAGGACATCTGCTATTCGGACTCCCACTTTGGATAAGGGGCAACCCAATTGCTAAGGGGCAACCCAATTGTTATTTGCACCCCACAGCTGGATAGGGGGACACCATCTTCATCGTTTCAAAAGAAATTTTGGCGGGAAAGTAAGATATTCACGGCATAAATTAGGGTTTGGTGTTGGAAGGTGTTGGAGATAGATTCAATTGCTGGATTCGGTTTGGATGGGCCTGTTTTGGATTAACGTGCTTGGTATAGCTCGTTGATTCGACGGAAATCGGTTAGAATGTCAGTTTTAAGTAAAACAGGAGTTGAGCTTTACACGGGTTCTGTTAACACTTCCCGTGTTTTCTGTGTGGTTTTCGGTGTTTGAGGTGTGTCTAACTCGATCAAGGGATGTGCAGAAGTGAGCTGGAGAGATTTAAGATGGCGTAATCGCGTCAGAAACTAAATCAGGGAAGATATTCTCGTAACCTGCATGGAAATAAAACCGAGTATTCTTGATTGATTGTCGGGGGATTTGGGGATTAATTACGAGATATTATTAGGCCTGTGGAGTATAAAAGGGTAGCTGGTGTCGAAAGGAAGGGGGATGGAGAGTTAGGGGAGGAAACAGGGTGTAGAAAAGGAAGTTGCAGAGCTTGTCTCTGCTGCTGCCATTGAAGGAGAGAACGAAGAACATAAGACGCCAAATAACCGTCGTTCATCAACAGTGACAACGACACAGACTAAGGCGTTGTATTTGCTACAGTGACAGTGGCATTTCCATATATCGTTCTTTGTAACAGTTTATTGCAACACCCTTGTACCATTGCAAATCTCTGTTTTCTATTATTTTTCCAATAAAACACCATTTGAGCTATGAGTTATCTTTTTGAGTGTGTTTTCATCATGAGAAGCTAGACCCCTACACTGGGTCGACGGAGGAAGCAAATTTTCACGATTGTGGTAAATGAATTAATTCTTTATATGACTTTTTGCATAGATTTAATTGTTTTATGATTTTTATTATTGTTATTTTGTCTGATGTCGCATGCTTAGTTTAAATTACTTTTGATGCGTCATGCTTACAACTTACAGATAATGTTTTATGAAATCTATTTTTGGCAAGGAATTAGAGTCACAACTTCTTTTTGTTTGAGCTATATTGTCTAGAGTTAATGACTGAACCACAAGAATATAAAAAGTAGTGAAATCCTGCGTCCTAGTGACTCTTCATCCTGTGACAATATTTTGTGTACATATCCTCTTTATTTTCGTTATTTAGTTTTAAAACAAATTCTCAACAAGTCTGAGTGAACGACAACCTTTCTTACTACAACATCATTGAAAATAATCATTATTTTTTGGCGCCGCCGACGCGGACTTGTTTATAGATTTGCTTTTAGGTTTTATTTTTATTTTTATTATTTTTGTTCTTTTTACGCCTTTTGGTATTTCTTGTTTGTTTTCAGATTTGGAATTGAGCTAAAAAAAAGGGAGAAAGCGCTGAAAACAAAAGCGAAGCCAAAGAAGGAAAGAAAAGAGGAATCCAAAAGGAGTGAAGAAGAAGATTTTGTATATTATTTTATTTTTATTTTTTTAGAAACTGTAATTAAGGTTTTTATTTTTGTAATATTTTATTTTTGGACATTTTTTTTTCTTTGGGACATTGAACATTGTACTTTATTTTTAAAACCCTAAAGAAGGGTTGGTTTAAATATAAACTGCACAGGGAAGGACGACAGTTACGATACTGTCTCGGCCCCTCGGGTTCGTACATGACATAGGAGTTGTGGCCCGAGTCGACCTCAACGGTTCATCCCCCGTCCGGAACGGGAGGTAAGAATTCTAAACACCCGCGAATCCCCTGTCAGCGGGTTTACTGGATGATTTTGTATGCATATATGTTGAGGACCGAAATCGGATTTAATTTTCTAGTAAAGGGCAAGGCCTGGCCATATCAAGATAAGGACTCGGATTTCATCACCGTTTCCTTCTTGCCCGCCTTAGGAACACGTAACCTTCGCGAACCTAAGCCTTAAAATTTGGACTAGAACGAGACCGATAGGGTAATGAGCTTAATAGGAAAGTCATTCGAAAAAATATTGGTTACTCTTTTAAGCATACTTCGAAGTTCATGATGGTTTCTGTGAGTTGAATGCGTGACTGCGCCGCCTTGTAATGCGGTGAGGCCTTGGGTATCAAAGCTCCACGTAGATTCCCTCGCCTCTATTCAACTTACTTTGACTCGGATTGATTCCAGAGGGGTCTGCTTAAATTGTAACGAATTCCCTTTCGAAGGATTAGAAGCTGGTCTAGAAACAATCTAAGTGGAGCCATCATGCTTTTTGTTTGCTAGAAATCAGTAGGTTTGTTGTGGTCGAGTCAGCCTTGTTTGTGTTTGTGTTGAATTCCCTTGCAGTTAGGATGTCAAACTGGTATTATGACAACCAATACAATGATTATCCGACTGAGTTTCAAAATGGACGTTACTACTTTGACCATAGTGTGAATAGTGGTTGGGAACATCAGCCTTTTCAAGGTTATGGCTCATACCATGATGTGCCCAATTACTATCCACACACACACGGGCATACGAGCAAAATTCTTATGTTTCTCCTTTAGAAGAGTCTCTCAGGAAATTAGAGGAGACGACACGTAAGTTAGCTAAGATGAATAACTTAGTTTATGACGAAAGAAAACTTTCTATAGAGGAATCCCTCAAGATAATAGCTGAGACGAACGAAATAATTGCTCGAGATAATCTTAATTTCCAATACAGTGTTTCCAATAATACCCATGAAAATGAGGATATTTATTTGCATAATCAAGATGACGAGGTTAGAAATGGTAACATTACTTGTTTAGATGAGGTTCAACCATTTTCATGTTATGATTATGATGAGGATAGTGTTGATGAAGAATTTAAAATATGTAGGCATAGTGATCATGAATTTGTTACTCCGATTGAACTTTATAATGATAGTACTATTTCTGGCTCAAATCCCAATAATTTTAATGATTATTCACCTATTCGACAGGACGAGGATTTGACTAGAGATGCCACCGTTTTAGACGATGTAGTTCATGATCCTTTAGCCTGCAATATGTTGGATAATCCATTATTTGATGTGCCTATAAGTGAATCGGAGTAAGTAACTATGATTAACACCTTAGTTACCGAGCCTTTACTAGAAACTTTCGCTGATAATCCTTTATATGATTGTGATGATGGTTTAGAGGAAAGAGTTTACCCTGAGAATACTGTGTTTAGAGTCTAGTGATTTAGAAACACTAGTCTTAGAAGACGATAAACTCGTAGAGATGAGTAAGGATGCATTACCCGATAATAACTTAGAAGAATCAATTGACCATTTTCGGGATTCTCGATGTTCTAGAAATTAGGGAAATTGTGACTAGTCTATCTAGAGACACCGAAAACTCTAAGTTTGGGGGTGATTATCACTCTCTTAGTGCCTTACCTTTAACTCTCAGAAAGTCCCCTCACTTAGGAATGGACATCCGTGCCTCAACCATTTTACAAGATTATATTCATACATTTATGTCCATAAAGAAGTTCAGTTGTGTTTATGGGTGAAAACTATTCCTGCAGAATTTGGTAATTTAGGGTGCGGATGAGGAATGAATCTAAACCTTAAACAAATGCACTGCGCGGTGAGTTCTTGTAGATTCGAGAGATCAATCTGTGCAAGTCCGGCCTAAACCAAGAAATGGCCGTTCCAGACTTGTTTCGGTCACAAAGTGAAGGAGATGGGGTTGATCTTAGGGAGGGAAGCGAAGAAGGTGTTGAGATTGTGAAGGTGTTGGCTTGCTTATGACTTGTAACGAAAGGTGAGCAGGCTTGTGATTGATGCAAGCAAGCTCGGGGTGTTTGAATACGTTTTGTATTAACACTTGGTTTTCTCGTCTCGTCTGGAGTTGTGTTGTTGTTTGAAATAGGGCGGAGAACCTATTTAGACAAGTCATTGAGCCTTATTCACGTCTCTCGTGGGAAGTGGAGGAAGTGGAGTGATGGAGTAGTGGAGTTGTGCGTCGGTGCCACACGACCAGTCTTGCCCACTTCTCCTGTTCATCTCTAACCGTCCATGACTTCGACACGTTCTTGTGATGGCGCGTTGCACGCCGCACGCCGTAAACCGCCGGACCAATACCTCGCATGTATCCCCCAGTTTGTGACATGATTGATGTCTGGATTGTGTGGATCGTGGGTCCACGAAAGATAACATGTAATGCTGAATTGAATAAATGTGTTATTCAGGAAGTCGATACTTGTGAAGTATCGTGTGTATTTTATGCAGGTACTGCATTATGGTGTGGTAAAGTGATGGGTAATGACGCCTCACTAACCAAATAACTCCCGACCGGGGTTGTATAACCAAGTCGGTGAAGTTGGACGGATGAGATGATCTTTGAGACACTCATCTCGCGACCGTTAACGAATATTAGGGTTTTTTGAAGAGGTGCGCAAGCATCACTCTTCACTTGGTCGAAACCAAGCATGGAAAGAGATTTGGAGAGGACCGACCGGGCATGTGTGTAGACACACATGCCGGTGTGCACGTCCATACCTCACTGTCCCATGAAGGCGCGATCTAAGCCACTCAATTTGACCGGTAAAGTTGAGTGGTTGAGATCGGTTTGCGGCAGAAATCCGTTGCCGCAAAGGAGTTGGAAACCGCGTGACATCCCTAGTTTGGGCACGTGTTTCAAGACGACCCATCTTGGTCGGTCTTGGTCGATCATACCAGCGTGTAGGTGGTAGGCTGGTGTTCACACCTATACCTGACTATCCCATGAAAACGTGATCTAAGCCACTCAATTTGACCGGTAAAGTCGAGTGGTTGAGATCGGTTTGCAATTTGGGAAGTGTAACCACGCAAGTTTGGGTGGACGGTTTGGGATAGCCAGGCATGGTATGCCTTGGCCGATCACATGAGGAGGTAGGTGGGCCCACGGTGGTCATGCTGGTATGACCGGACCTGCTTAATATAATATTTGAACCTCTATTCGTGCCGGAGAAGATAGACGCGCGTGATGGCTTGAAACCCTAATTTTGGCTTCCAAAGCCGTGCGCCATGCTCCCTTTGGGCGTACGAATTTGTTGCAACCAAGCATGGTTGGTCTTGACCGATTGGTCAAGTGTGTAGGCGGGCCCACGGTGATCGTGTTGACATGCTCGGGGCCTTTGAGTCTACATCTACACCCTCCATCTATACCGCGAAGATGGATGGTTGAGACTGTTTTGCGACACATGTAATATGCCGCAAACCCTAATTTAGGGTTGTCTGTCCATAATGCTTGGTATGAACGGTTTCTTGGCAAGCTAGGCCAATGACCGACCATGCGGGGTCGGCCATGGGTATTCCATACCTGCTTGGGGGTGATGGAATTGATCCGGGGTCATCCAATCATGCTTATGGAATTGGATGATCTGCGATCGTATCGTCATCCGGCCGATATGGTCGGTCCGGATGCTCAATCGGGCTAGTATAACACACCGAGAGGGGCTCAATCGGGCTAGTATAACACACCGAGAGTCGGCTGTTCGGGTATTTCGTACATGGTTTCATTATAGTGCTTGGAGGTTCGTGTTACTCGCAAGAGCAACACTCGCCGTCATGCCACACGATAACGAGTACCGGAAATACAAGGCCGATATGAAATTCACAGGATGGGATTGTTGCTACATGCTCCAACTCCTGAGGAATTTCATGTATTCACGAGAATGGGATTGTTGCTACATGCTCCATTCTTGGTGAATTAAGTGAGGGAGTATCCAACACTTATAAATGGCTTTATCTTTTACAAGATGTCAGCGCATGATTTTTCTCTCGGTTTTTTACAAATTTAACCTTAAACGAAAATCCACCATCAACATTAAGTCCCCCGCCTAGCACATAATGGTTACACTATTGTGTGGTAGGCATGAGATGGTGACATACATATATACCGAAATGACCAAAGCTAAAGTAGATACATATTTAGGATAGTCGGGCGTTGCCACGGAACCGGTTGGTTCTGATTAAGGATGCGAAGGGAACAGGACTTGATCTGGTGAGTCGCTTTGGTTCCTCTTGTACATATCTGAGCTCGGCCGCTTCTTCGGGTGTACTTCTTTCATCATACACGGCTTTCCTCAGGTATATCTGATAAGCCTCGTCGATTGTTATCCCGAATAAGCAGCCTTCATAGGTGGCAAGTAAAGACTTCTTTTTCTTCTGGGATTCCGTCGACTTGTGAGATTATAAAGAATCGTCTCACGTGGTCGTTTATTCTATATCTCGTGTGCGCTCTGACTTTCTGATTAACTGATCGATGGATTTGATGATCTCCTTTTTTTTTGTGCTCATAACTCCCTCTCCTTTGCAGTTTATCATGGAAGCGGTGGACGCTCATTCTGTTGCTTCCCCAGAAAGAAGTTTTAAAGTTGACAAGCCCGAAAACCATGCGCACGAAGAAGTAATGGCTAAGATCGATCTTCCACTTCGCGAAGTCGGCCGTGCTATACAGGGGATGTCTATCTCCCACCTTCGTATTGCCATAGCACGTATCTGTGCACTTTCAGCTGCGATTGACATGGAGGAGCGGTGGAGGCGCGAGGAGACGCTGCAGACACTAGTAAGCGCAAGGGCAGAGAGATTTGCAGCGAGGTTTAAGAGGCGGAGAGTTGAGCATGAACGACCTCCAAATGAAGGCAAGTGTGATTACCCGGTTCAGGACGGTGTGATAATTCTTGACTCCGACACAGAGGAACCTGAATATCTGAAAGCAATTGGTACGGCTCCTAATGTTGATGCGCTTTTTAATGCTCCGCCGGTGATTTTGGGATGGAGTGTCTTCTTTGCGGAGGTGCACGATGCGAGAAGTTGAGGTAGATTCGGAGGAGGAGCATCAACAGTGACGGCGACGGCGTAACCCGAGCAAAGGTGCGGGCGATGTCGATCCTCTTGACGACTAAAACCTTTTTTCTTTTTTTCTTCTTTCCAAGTATATTTTGTATACTCGAACATCTTCCTTGTACTCGGTGGCGGCGGGTTCAAGGCTTTTCTTCCATTTGATTGTTTGAATAAAGTTTTCTCTTATAACCCTTTGTCAGCAACCGAACCTTCTCAGGTGCAAGGATGCGCCTTCACACATAATTCTTAGTGATAAAAGAAACAATATTATAATGGAATATCCACGGACCTGTGCTTCTGATGCAAGATCTTCCTGGCTTTGCTGGGGCAGATGTCTCAAATTATTTTCCTTTTGTGCACACGTTCTATTTCCTTCTTCCCGTGAGATGTTTGCTTAGGGTTTCCTTTCTTGCTCCAGTGGGTTGATTTAGGCTGACTCATGACTTTGTGTTTTTAGGAGTAAGGAGGTTCTCAGATGAAAATGATGCTTCAATTGAAAATTGAAAATTGAAACCCTAACTATGAATGCAAGTATTGCAATCATTTTCTGGGGAATTACAAATATGACATGAAATTGTAAAAGGAAACACGCTGGAAAATAGCACGAGACGTTTTAAAAAGGGTGGAGGATGCTTTGGAAAGTGGTAGCACAAAGATCTTAAGTTCGGTAGGGTTTGAGCCATTTTGAGTGAATTGTTATGCCTTCTAGTTTATCAGCGTTGATGAGCTTGCAGTAGCCGCCTAGGATAACATCTGCTACTGTGTGCGGTTTCTCTTCTCTTTCGATGGGTGAGTCAGGTGGAGTGATCTTTTTCACCATCATGCTCCCAACCTTGAATGTAGTCGTCTTCGTCACCAGTCTCCAATTCCAAACGGGTTTGGTCGTGCGTATACTTGGACCTTGGCCTTATCGTCTTTGACCAAGACAGCCTCTACGCTCTTGATAAAACGTTTGAAAGGGCCGGCTTCCCATTCACATCTCCTAGCCTCGGGTTGGTTCGTTGGTTGGAGTCACCCCAGGACTTGTCGAACGAGGGGCGGCAGGTTGTAAAGAAGGTTGCGTGGCGAGACTTACTTGAGATCGGAACTTTTCAACGTATGCTTTGACAGCTTTCTCCGGAAGTTGTGTCACATTGGTAAGTTGTTTGAGTGCGGCAATAGACAACCATCGGGAGGTCCAGAGGCGTGTTGGATATTCTTTCGGTATCGAAACCGGCAGAGGACATCTCCTAGTATTGCTTTATTTTCGTGCATCCAAGGGCGTCCCGGATCATGTCATAGTTGGGGTGATCTTTGACTATGTAGAACTTTGCTTGCGTCGAGGCATCACCCAATTTGACTTCCGAGATCAATATATCCGTATGCATCTCTCGCTCTCTGCGTCGAATCTTTAACCACAACGGGTGACGAGTAGCTTCTCGCTTCGAAATCTTTGCCGCTCTCAAGGTCTTGACAAGAATGATGTTAAATTCGAAAGCCGTATCAATCAACACGCTATCGAATTCAACGTTTCTCAAACAAGTGACGGTTAGAGTCCCAGTTTCCATTGCTCATGTCTTTCGGGAAAGACTGGGTTCTGGACTGCATCGGATGCAAACGCCTTCCCGACACAACGTGGTTGAGGGCCGCAAATATGTCTTGACGCTGTCCTTTGGAGAATTACAAGATTTCACATATGTGCTCCATCATAGATTGTACGGTCTTGCGAATGTAATCCCCGAAATCATGCGGTTCGATAGGTAGAGGGTCTCTATGAACACCTTCGTTTCCAAGCCGGAGTTCCCCGTCTCTACCTTTTCCCCGAATATTTGTTTCAACCTCGTTGCAATCTTTGGTCGGATGATGGACGAACTGTGGTAGCAACAATATCTGGGATCTGCCATTTATTCCTCGGTTGGAGGACGTCTGATAGGGGGCAGCTTTACGGCGTCGTCTTGGATCCACGCTTCTAAGAGCTCTATCACTTCATTCATGGGAAAAAGAAAACCCGTGTCTTTAGTGTTTTGTGCAGGACTTTTGTCTGCTCCTTTTCGAGACGAAGTCTTGTGTGCCGGGATGTCCGCTTGGTTTGTTGTTCCGTCACCGGAGCTTTCCTTTTCTCTCCTCCGCCCACTACACTCACAGGAGAAGGACCAATGTTGTATTGCTTGTTCGTGAGGCGCCGCTCCCTCGACTTTTACGTGAATCTTCACTTCGAACAACTCGGTTCTTTCTAGCAATGCTTGGTGCGCTTGTTCTTTGAACGCTTGCGCTTCATGGAGTTCGAGAACGTTTGAAAGCCCGATTCTCTAAAAGAGCGCGGTATATGGGTATCATCCCGTTGATGCACAACTCCACCAATTGTCGTTCGGTGACGTTCGGGTTATGACAATCCAGCGCTTGAGTTCTGAACCTTTTGACGAAGTCGTTAGGATGCTCGTTGTTCCGCTGAAGAATTATTCCTAGATATGAAAAGGTGATTTGTTCGGACACGAAGAAATACTTTCTCAGAAAGCACCGACCATCTCGCTCCCGATTGGATATCTTTGTTAGGCGCGATGTTGTTGTACTGTGTGTACGCCCTCCTCGTAAGTGATTTTGAGAATTCTTTCAGCGCGCGAACATGATTGTATTCATGTTCCCCCAAGGATTCCAATAATCGAGAGACATGTTCACGAGCATTACCGATGTACCGTCGTAGAGGGAGAACTGGGGAGAGGTGTAACCTCTTGGAAGAGGGATTCGTTGCATATCTTGAGGGTATGGAGGTTGGTGTTGATGTGCATCCGTCGATTTCCTTTGCCTCGGCTTTGAAGGAGTCGTTCTAGATCCTCACGTGTGATGAAGTTGGGTGTCCGGTCCCTTTCTCTTGAACATTCGGGAGAAACACGAGCTTCTTCACTCATGTGGGTCCGAGTGGAAACGCCCGCTCCGGTGAATTGAAGGCATTTCTTGTTGGCTCCAAAGATTGACGTGAATCTTGCGGCAATCGTTCACAAGGTCTTGAGGAAAGTGAGTACCTCCTTATGAGTTGCGGCCATATCTCGTTTGATTCTTAGCAAGAACTTCCCGTTTCTCCATCAAGTCTGCAATGGTAATAGACGGTGGTCCTCCTCTTGTGCCTCCGGCTCCTCGCCCGATGAGGGAGTGAAAGTTGTTGCTCGGTGACCACCGGAGGCGTTACACTTGAGGAGATGCCGGGATTTGCGGGCGCTCCGCTCGGTGATGGGAGGCGTTACACCTACGGGGATGTCTCCCTCTCCGCTAGTGTTGGTGATAGAGGTAACGGCTCCTCGAGATGTGTTGGCTACGGTAGCTCCACCGACAGTGTACTTCGACACCGGATTGTTATCCACACTAGCCCCATCGTAATTGATTGCCGATCCGGACCTTAATTCCACCATCTTGAAATGAATTGTTGATTGAATTGATTCTAAGATCTACCCTTTTTGAAATTGATAAAATTGAATCGGATTGGAAGAAATTGACTTTACAACCGAGAGATTAACCTCCCACTATGGTCGCCAATTGTTTATGGGTGAAAACTATTCCTGCAGAATTTGGTAATTTAGGGTGTGGATGAGGAATGAATCTAAACCTTAAACAAATGCACTGCGCGGTGAGTGCTTGTAGATTCGAGAGATCAATGCGTGCAAGTCCGGCCTAAACCAAGAAATTGTCGTTCCTGCACTTGTTTCGGTCACAAAGTGAAGGAGATGGGGTTGATCTTAGGGAGGGAAGCGAAGAAGGTGTTGAGATTGTGAAGGTGTTGGCTTGCTTATGACTTGTAACAGAAAGGTGAGCAGGCTTGTGATTGATGCAAGCAAGCTCTGGGTGTTTGAATACATTTTGTATTAACACTTGGTTTTCTGTCTCGTCTGGACTTGTGTTGTTGTTTGAAATAGGGCGGAGAACCTATTTATACAAGTCATTGAGCCTTATTCACGTCTCTCGTGGGAAGTGGAGGAAGTGGAGTGATGGAGTAGTGGAGTTGTGCGTCGGTGCCACACGACTAGTCTTTCCCACTTCTCCTGTTCATCTCTAACCGTCCATGACTTCCTCGACACGTTCTTGTGATGGCGCGTTGCACGCCGCACGCCGTAAACCGCCGCACCAATACCCCGCATGTATCCCCCCCAGTTTGTGACATGATTGATGTCTGGAATGTGTGGATCGTGGGTCCACAAAAGATAGCATGTAATCTTGAATTGAATAACCGTGTGTTATTCGGAAGTCGATACTTGTGAAGTATCGTGTGTATTTTATGCAGTGCGCATTATGGTGTGGTAAAGTGGTAATAACGCCTCACTAACCAAATAACTCCCGACCAGGGTTGTATAACCAAGTCGGTGAAGTTGGACGGATGAGATGATCTTTGAGACACTCATCTCACGGCCGTTAACGAATATTAGGTTTTTTGAAGAGGTGCGCAAGCATCACTCTTCGCCTTGGTCGAAACCAAGCATGGAAAGGGATTTGGAGAGGACCGACCGGGCATGTGTGTAGACATCATGCCGATGTGCACGTCCATACCTCACTTTGTCCCATGAAGGCGCGATCTAAGCCACTCAATTTGACCTAGTAAAGTTGAGTGGTTGAGATCGGTTTGCGGCAAACCGTTGCCGCAAACGAGTTGGAAACCGCGTGCCATCCCTAGTTTGGGCATGTGTTTCAAGACGACCCATCTTGGTCGGTCTTGGTCGATCATACCAACGTGTAGGTGGTAGGCTGGTGTTCACACCTATACCGACTATCCCATGCAAACGTGATCTAAGCCACTCAATTTGACCCTAAAGTCGAGTGGTTGAGATCGGTTTGCAATTTGGGAAGTGTAACCACGCAAGTTTGGGTGGACGGTTTGGGATAGCCAGGCATGGTATGCCTTGGCCGATCACATGAGGAGGTAGGTGGGCCCACGGTGGTCATGCTTTGTATGACCGGACTCGCTAATCTAATCTGTGACCCTCCATTCGTGCCGGAGAAGATAGACGCGCGTGATGGCTTGAAACCCTAATTTTGGCTTCCAAAGCCGTGCGCCATGCTCCCTTTGGGCGTATTTAATTTGTTGCAACCAAGCATGGTTGGTCTTGACCGATTGGTCAAGTGTGTAGGCGGCCCACGGTGATCGTGTTGACATGCTCGGGCCCTTTGAGTCTACATCTACACCCTTCATCTATACCTGCGAAGATGGATGGTTGAGACTGTTTTGCGACACATGTAATATGCCGCAAACCCTAATTTAGGGTTTTCCGTCCATAATGCTTGGTATGAACGGTTTCTTGGCAAGCTAGGCCAATGACCGACCATGCGGGTCGGCCATGGGTATTCCATACCCGCTTGGGGGTGATGGAATTGATCCGGGGTCATCCAATCATGCTTATGGAGTTGGATGATAACGATCGATCATATCCGGACCGATATGGTCGGTCCGGATGCTCAATCGGGCTAGTATAACACACCGAGAGGGGCTCAATCGGGCTAGTATAACACACCGAGAGTCAGCCTGTACGGGTATTTCGTACATGGTTTCATTATAGTGCTTGGAGGTTCGTGTTACTCTGTAAGAGCAACACTCAGTCGTCATGCCACACTGATAATGAGTACTGGAAATACAAGGCTGATATGAAATTCACAGATGGGATTGTTGCTACATGCTCCAACCCGGAGGAATTTCATGTATTCACGAGAATGGGATTGTTGCTACATGCTCCATTCTTGGTGAATTAAGTGAGGGAGTATCCAACACTTATAGCTGGCTTTATCTTTTACAAGATGTCAGCGCATGATTTTTCTGGTTTTTTACAAATTTAACCTTAAACGAAAATCCACCATCAACAAGTTGTTAGAAACCCATCCTTTGGTTGATGTGGTTAACCCAGGCTATGATACCACGATTGACTTTGTTTTCCCACTAAAAACCTTCCTTCCAATTGTGGGAATGTACATGTTTCAGATGTGTCAATTATTAAGTTTTAAGACTAAACCTAATTACTTTAGGATATTAGGGTCGACACATTTGCTTAAGAATGACCCGCATTGTGGTCAACCGTGTGAGTCAAATTTGATTGACTTAGAGGATCCCCAGTTATTAAGGTTATTTTTATGTGCTTCTAAGTTCTTAGTTGAGTATTTCCAGACTCTAGAACCTGATCTTCAGATCCTTCCTTTGAGGAAATCCAGTAGATGAAAACTTTTTATCTAGACCCTTTTATAGAGCCTGAACCCGAACCACAACTAGATGTAGGTTTCTTAAACAAAAAAATAGATAAGGGTGTGTTGGATACCTTCCTGGTCTGTTGTAGTCTCCTCTTCTTGTGGTTAGCACTTTTTGATCCAGATGACCCGCAGTTATTCCGGCTATTGCTATATGATTCTTCGAGGTGACTAATCCTTTCCAATGTCTGGCTGAAGACTTTTTAAACTTAGCACTACTTGGGAGGTAACCCATGCTCTTGCAACACGGTAATATTTTTCCTTAACTCTTTTCTTCAAGTGGTAACAGTTTCTCATTGTTCATGCTTTTAATTTCATCTTTAGAACATTGAGGAAAATGTTAGATTTAAGTTTGGGGGTATGGGAGAAACTTTTTAGTTGCAATAAATAAACTCCAGAGACTAGAAATTTATGCTTATCAAGGTTGGCACTAACTAATCTAAGTGGATGGGAACATCTTGGTTGTAGGAGTTGAGGAACCAATCTGATTAGATGTAAACATCTAGAAGAGTCTATTCATAAAAGCACATAGCTCAGGTGTTAGAAAAGAGAACATGGTAGTTTCGCCATAACCTCGTGATGGAAACATCGAAAGAATCCTGATCACTTCTTTTTTTCTTTTTACCATTGCTAGGGTGAAATAGAATGGCTGAGCTTTATAAAAAAAAAAAAGACCATACCACCAAACCAACCGGAATAAATACAATAAAGTCGACCACCGGTACCCTTGTATATGCCAAATGAGTTGACCTAGAGTTAGGATTATCGACCACTTTGGTTCCCTTGTATATGCCCGGTGTGTTGATATTAGTCCGCACCAGTATCTCGATCCATTAGGATAGGTTCACCTTAGTCAACATAATCTACGTTTTTCTCTACATCCATCTTCTTAATCTATCCATGTGATTGGTTGACTCCGGTTTATGATGTCCAGAAACTATCTGAGTAGAGCTCTGTCACTTTATATCAATTTTAGTATGCTTGAGTGCAAGCTCGCGTACATCAATTGGAATTTCGCATCAGGGTTCTTCCTCATGTAGTCAATGAGAGTATGCCAACCAAGGAGATTCTTTAGTGCCGTCCAAGGTTCTACGTAGATAGCTAGGGTACGGAGTAAAGGTTTTGTGGGTACACCTCTGGTAAACCCTCCGAAGACAACACTCCGCCACTAGGGCCACCTAGAGGTTCAAATGATTTTTATTTTCTGGAATAAATTTGCTCGAGGACTAGAAAATAATAAGTTTGGGGGTATTTGATAGAAACATTTTTGTGTCTAAATTGATCTCAATACTATATATTGTTGGCACTCGATTTTGTACTTAATTTGGTGTTTTGTGTGTTTGTAGGTATTTTTGGGAAATAAACATTTTTGGAAAAATCGGCTCGAAAAAAATTACTCGGAGAACCCCTAGAGGACATCTGCTATTTGGACTCCCACTTTGGATAAGGGGAAACCCAATTGCTAAGGGGCAACCCAATTGTTATTTGCACCCCAAAGCTGGATAGGGGGACACCATCTTCATCGTTTCAAAAGAAATTTTGGCGGGAAAGTAAGATATTCACGGCAGAAATTAGGGTTTGGTGTTGGAAGGTGTTGGAGGTAGATTCAATTGCTGGATTCGAGTTTGGATGGGCCTGTTTTGGATTAACAGGCTTGGTATAGCTCGTTGATTCGACGGAAATTGGTTAGAATGTCAGTTTGAAGTAAAACAGGAGTTGAGCTTTACACGGGTTCTGTTAACACTTCCCGTGTTTTCTGTGTGGTTTCCGGTGTTTGAGGTGTGTCTAACTCGATCAAGGGATATGCATAAGTGAGCTGGAGAGATTTAAGATGGAGTAATCGCGTCAAAAGCTAAATTAGGGAAGATATTCTCGTAACCTGCATGGAAATAATACCGAGTATTCTTGATTGATTGTCGGGGGATTTGGGGATTAATTACGAGATATTATTAGGCCTGTGGAGTATAAAAGGGTAGTTGGTGTCGAAAGGAAGGGGGATGGAGAGTTAGGGGAGGAAACAGGGTGTAGAAAAGGAAGTTGCAGAGCTTGTCTCCGCTGCTACCATTGAAGGAGAGAACGAAGAACATAAGACGCCAAATAACCGTCGTTCATCAACAAAGGACAACGACACGTACTAAGGCGTTGTATTTGCTACGATGATGCGGGCATTTCCATATATCGTTCTTTGTAACGATTTATTGCAACACCCTTGTACCATTGCAAATCTCTCGTTTTCTATTATTTTTCCAATAAAACACCATTTGAGCTATGAGTTATCTTTTTGAGTGTGTTTTCATCATGAGAAGCTAGACCCCTACACTGGGTCGATGGAGGAAGCAAATTTTCACGATTGTGGTAAATGAATTAATTCTTTATATGACTTTTTGCATAGATTTAATTGTTTTATGATTTCTATTAATTATTTGTTATTTTGTCTGATGTCGCATGCTTAGTTTAAATTACTTTTGATGTGTCATGCTTTACGACTTACAAATAATGTTTTATGAAATCTATTTTTGGCAAGGAATTAGAGTCACAACTTCTTTTTGTTTGAGCTATATTGTCTAGAGTTAATGACTGAACCACAAGAATATGAAAAGTAGTGAAATCATGCGTCCTAGTGACTCTTCATCCTGTGATAATATTTTGTGTACATATCCTCTTTATTTTCGTTATTTAGTTTTAAAACAAATTCTCAACAAGTCTGAGTGAACGACAACCTTTCTTACTACAACATCATTGAAAATAATCATTAGTGATCATCTTCACGTTCTTTGGCTCCAACTGTTTGACAGCTTTTAACCCGATAATCGCTGCTTCATACTCAGCTTCATTATTGGATGCACGAAAACACAATCTAGTCGCTTTATCGATCCTTGATCCTTCGGGAGTAAGGATGACACATCCAAATCCAGCTCCACCAACATTTGATGACCCATCAGTAAACACATTCCATAGCGGCTCGGTGTATCAACCTCCATTGCGGATTCGACCCGGTCGATTTTTGGTTGACTATATGGGTTTGTTCAACAACTTATCTTATTCTTCGGTCACCGTTTCTATGTCGTCCACAGGAAAATCTGCTAACAGTGCATCCAGAGCGTGTCCCTTCTCTGCAGTTCTGGTTTCGTACTTGATCTCATACGCCCCGTAAAATTCGACCATATGGCTAGTCGGTGGAATCATCGCACGTTCCAGGATTCTCTTCGGGATACTCGAGTAGACTACGATATGTCTCCCTTGGAAATACGGTTTGAGGCGAAGAGATGCATGCAACAGTGCAAGTGCTATCTTTTCAATTTTTTGGTACCATGTTTCCGCCCCCGTCAAAGATTTACTGACGAAGTAAACAGGCTTTTCATGTGGATCCATAACAAATAGCACTGCACTTACAACGTTCTCTGTTGCAGCAAGATAAACTCCGACAGTTTGTCATGTTTTCGGACTTACCGATACTAGGGGAGTTGACAAATATTTTTTGATCTCATCGATGGCTCTTTCGCACTCATCCGTCCAACCAAAATTCACTGCTTTCTTCAAAACGTCAAATAATGGTTTGAATCGATCCGACGAGCATGAAATGAAACGATTTAAAGCTTCTAATCACCCCGCTAGCTTCTGGACCTCCTTCTTCGTTCTTGGAGATGGCATCTCTCTGATGGCTCTGATTTGCTCCGGATTCGCCTCGATTCCTCTGTGTGTCATCAAGTATCCAAGGAACTTTCCCGAGGATAGCCCGAATAAACATTTTGCTGGATTGAGCTTCATACGATATCGCCTCAAGATATCGAACGTCTTCTGTAGATCGAGAAAATGCAACTCATTTTGCTCAGATTTTACTACCATATCGTCGATATATACTTTCATCGTCTTCCCAATCAAATATTTGAACATATGGTCTACCAAATGCTGGTAGGTCGCCCCTGCGTTCTTTAGCCCGAACAGCATTACAGTATATCAGTAAACTCATATGTCAGTCACAAAGGCAGTATGCTCTTGATTTCCCTCGAACAAAGGTATTTGGTTATACCCCGAAAAACCGTCCATGAATGACAGTCTCCCGTACCCTGAGGTTGCATCCACTAAATCTTTGATCCGCGGAAGTGGGTACGGATCACTCGGACATGCTTTATTCAAATCAGTAAAATCGATACAGACACGAATTTTACCATTCTTCTTTGGAACCGGAACGACATTGGACATCCATCGAGGATACTGTACCGGACGAATAAAGCCTGCTTCCAACAGCTTCCCGACTTCTGCAGCACTCCATCCTTTTTGTTTTGCGCCATATTCCTAACTTTCTGACGAACTGGATGGAACTTCTCATCGATATTTAGCCTGTGGCAGGCTATGTTCGGATTTATCCCATGCATTTCAGCAAAATTCCATGCGAAAACGTCAACGTTTGCCCTTAACAATGTAATCAAACCATCACGTTCGTGCGCGGGTAGATCTTCCCCTACGAACGTGGTTTTGTGATTCTCGTCCCCAATCTGGACCTCGATCAGTTTCTCGACTGTTGGGGGTTCAGCTGCGTCCTCTCCCATATATGATTCTGGCGGGAGAGGATTTCGTAATTGTTATTTTTGTTCGAGTCGCAGGATATGGTGCCCGCTAACTTCTGATTTCTTATATTCATCCATAGCATTCTTGTGAGACTTGTGGGCGGCCATCTGGTCGCTTCTAACTTCACGACCCCTTCAGGGATAATAAACTTCAGGCATTGATGATACGAGGATGTGACTGCACCGATCGCATGCAGCCAGTCTCGTCCTATGATCGCATTATAGGGAGCTCGACAATCCAGCAACAAGAAACTGCCTAGAACGGACTTGTCAGCCACTGTTATAGGCATCTTTACTTTCCCAATCGCCTTTGTAACTTCGCCACTAAAGCCGATAATTGGATTTTCATCCTCCTCGATCAAGTCGTGTGAGAGATTCATATTGGAATAGGCTCTTGAGAACAACACGCTCACTGAGCTTCCCGTATCCACTAGAATACTGTGTACACGGAACATACCAATCCAAGTTGTTATAACGATAGCATCATTGTGGGGAGCATATACACTTATCATGTCTTCTTCAGAGAACTCGATCTTTGTGCATCCAAGCTCCCGAATTTCTGCTCCATTTCCACTGACAAAATCGACATGATTTGTCACGTACCATTCCTTTAATTGCCTGAGTTTTCTCCTGGTCTCATCTTCTGATGCCCGTCTGGTCATTGAATGGATCCTGGCGTGACTGACATTAATCACATGTGTTGTACCAAATTTTCCCGAAACTTTCCCAAAATCCCTTTTCACGTACTCTTGTAGCTTTCCAGCGTCTATCATTTGTTGGACTTCGAACTGTAAGGAGCGGCAATTCTCAGTCATGTGACCAATGTCTTTATGATAATTGCAGTATTTTATTTTGTCACATTTATCACGTGTCTCCGCTGGAAGATGCCGAGGGGGGCTCAAATCTTTGCTTATTTTCTCATACAACTTTGTAAGCCGTATGTTCAATGGTGTCAGCTTCATATCATGATTTTCTGATATCCGGTTTCCATTCGTTCCCCATGATTTTTCTCTCGAACTTCACCTCGATCATTATGTTATCCACTCGAATGGTTCTTTGACTTGTCTTTCTTCCCATTATTTGGATGATTGGATGATCTGTTAACTTCTCTTGTCTCTCGAGCTTTGGAATCATCCTCAACTCGAGTGTATTCAGTTCTTCCAGAGTCTTTGGTGGTCTCTTGACCAAGAAATCGTATACACCTCTTTGGTCATACTGGTATGCCTCTTTGTAAGCCGCGATGACGACTTGGTCGTTGGCACCATCCACATCGGCCAACTCTTGCTTAAAGCGTCGAGTAAATTGTCTGATGCTTTCCTCCTTCCGAATTCCCAGAAGGAACAATGCGTGGCATCCCTTCCGATCACGTCTGTTGTATTTGTAGTGAGAGCAGAATTCGTCAACCAGCTTATGGTAAGTCCCGATCGACTGAGGGGGGGTTGATTGAACCACGTTATTGCTCCACCAGTCAGTGACTGTGGAAACATCTTGCACATCAACTCATCGATGTACTGCCACAGAGCCATGGAAGTTTCACAGTGTAAAACATGCTGATCTGGATTATCTATTTTCTCATCGAATTCTGGCAGCTTGGGAACTTGAAAATTCATTGGCGGCCGGAATTCTCTGATATTCAGTTTGAAAGGAGCCCCTGCGGCTCGATGCAACCTGTCTATCCTTTCCTATCTGGAGCGCTATTTCAACATTAATTTTTCGATCATCTTGCAAAGGCGAGCATCCGTTATTGCGCTTACGTCGCCATTAGAGGAACTGTCTTATTGCTCATAGTCATGATCTTCTGGAATATCAACTTTAGATCTTATTCTTTTCCTCTGGGGTCCAGTGGATTCTCTACCTTGATCCGAACGAGCATAGTAATCACGCGAAAATTCTCTCTTATCTTACCGATCTCGAACTTCATCTTCATTCCTTAGGTGTTTTGAGCGGTTGGATCTGGCCGTACTTTGTTGAGTTGTAGTTGGTCGTGCTCGGGTTCCCGCTCGCAGGTCTCGTACACGCCTTCGTCTAAGTAGATATCCAGTGACCAGCATATTTTTGCCTAGTCTATCAAGATCGATCACTTTCATGTTTTGGTCTGCATCTCGCGGGCTAACTCGACTTCCAAGGCTCTCCCATACAGACGGACCCTTCTGGTTGTTCAGATTACCAGTCCTTGGTCGAGACTTGTTATCGCGTTCTAATCTGAGGAGAGCGTTCTCTTTTTCCACCTTGTCCAGCTGACGGCGTAACAGTTCTTCCTCCGTACTAGGAGTCGCGGTTCGTCCATCTCACATGTCATGTCGATCGTTATTCCTCCTTGACAGGCTACCGAATACATGCCCTCTGTCTGCTCGAACTCGTGGGTTTCCTCCATCATATATGGAGTCAACATCCAATCCTTCGTCTTCGATCATCGGTTGTTTTTCGCTTCTCCGGTTATTCAGATCTGGGGTTCTGTCACGAACACGATCTCGATCTCGACTACGATCTGGGGTTCTGTCACGAACACGATCACGATCTCGACCACGATCCGGGGTTCTGTTACGGACACGATCTCGACCCCCGTCTATTTCCGTAGGCACCGCAGTTCGATTGGGTACCGAGTATCGAGGATTGCTAGCAGAAACGATCTTTCGTGCAGTCTGTCTTAGTTTTGCCATAATCTCGATTCGGGAAAAAAACACGATCTCTTTTCTCGAATCCACTTGGGTCGGCGCCAATGTTTGTAAGGTAAAATATTTTCACCTCAAAAAACGAATCTGATGGTGATTTGTTGATGATCGAACCGCTGCCTTTCTTTCCACGTGAACAGTGTTGGAGGGGTACCTGCAAAAAACCCTCTGATGCTTAAGTGAGCTAGATTTTTTCACATGAGTTTTAGTAGTCAAGATTGCATACCTTTTAGGGTTGTGAACCCCTGTTTTTATATGTTGCGAATTAGGGTCTTACTCTAATGAAACATCTTAACTTCCCATGCATGCCTCCTGGCATAAATTATATTTAATTTTCCATGCATTCCTCCTGGCATTAATTTGCCCTGCATGCCTCCTGGAATATTCCAGAACATTCTCTGTCTAGATATTTCCAGAAGCTTCTTCTAAGGTTATGGAATTAGATAACCAAAAATTGAGTAAATGGCCAAGCCCAAGCAAATAGACATAATGGGTTAAGCCCACGAAGTGGGGCTGAGAAATCCGCAAGGCTAATCAGCATAGGGTGGAAAAATAAGCTAGTCATTGGCTTGGATCAGTTGGCAACTCAGTCGACTGATCCAACTCGGCTTGGATCAGTATGGCGCAAACATCCGGCAGTAAAAAGTAGCGGGGCGGAAAAATCCCAGGATCATGGGGATAAGTTGCGTCGCGAAGTACACGACATTTTCCGTTGCCGAACGAAACTTGGTCCGGCCGCTGGCCAACTGTTGCGGACGCTGCCGGGAAACTGTGATGTGATGCTGACATCAGGATGACACAATCAACGGAATATACTCACGGCGTCCGGAATATGCTGACGTCGTTATGGCATGACAGAATATTCTGTGAATATTCCTGATGGTGACGGAATATGCTGATGTCGTTAGTATCTGCTGACGTGGCACTGACATGGACTATAAGCTGACGTGGCGCATTGCAGATTCCCTTTCTGCTGACGTGACATACTGTTGTGCTGAAGTGCATCTCTTTAACATGTCTTGGATTTCTGCTCATGGGCTTCTATGTATAGTGATTGTGAAGCCTAGTGAGCCATACTTGAAATATATGGAGTAAACAAAGTGATTTGTAATCACTTAGGAAAAGACAATTGTGCTTAAACGTTATATCTAACGAAAGCGTAAAGCATTGACTAAGGTGGAAAAACATATCATATGATGATTGTAGTTATTTGGACTACAAATGGGAAATAACAAAGATGTGCGGATTGAAAATCTACTTATCTTACCTTTAGGGGGAGTATTAGCTTTGTTATTTAAATGTCAGTAGCGGCATTTATGGATTGAATATATGCAGGGTATTGTGCTGTTGAAATTTGGAATCAAGCGTATGTATAATGCACTTTTTGTAATTTGTTTATCCATATGTATTAAGAGCTTTGTCACTAAAGTTGACAAAGGGGGAGATTGTTAGAGCATAGCTCGGTTGAACCCACCAAGCGTTGGTATGTCAAGTTTGGTTGTCATATTTTAGTGAATCAAAACTCAATTAAAGAGACGCATGATTATGTACTAGAGACAACTTCGTATTGGTTAGGCTAGAAAGATTAGGATTATAAGACATACAAGTATTACTCGAAGACTTGAAGAATATGAAGAAGTAACAAGCTACATCGACGACATCATCCTTCCTCTTGAGGTTAGTAATATTATGACTTGAACTGTTTCATTCCTAACGTATCTTTCAAGTCGTGCTATGTTGAAAACATAACTGCGAAGCTGTGAATGATTATACTCTAGTAGACATAGTGTTAAGGAATTAGAATACGAAGTATAACGCCTATCTTTTGAACTTCGTATATAAGACATCGACATAATCGTATGAATTCTATTGTGATTATGTGTATGGGTAAAGGTGAAGATTTCATCCTAGGAAACAATGTTTATATTCGTTTAAAGGAATTACATTCATGAACTTGTTTTATGAATCGAAAGGGAAATCACTAGGCTTATTGGTATTGTTATTCATTGCATATCTTTGGATTACCAATATGTGTAAGTTAGTAAAACTAGTCACAATGCCTGACTTATGTATTGGTATGACTTTTATTAGTGTAATTGGTAATTGGTGTAATCGATCCTGGTAATTGGTATGACCGATCACAAAAGAGTTGCAAATCGATCCTTGTAATTGGCGTAACCGGTCCTGGTAATTGGTATAATCGATCCTAGTGACTAGTGTAACCGATCACAAGTAATACCATGAGAATATGGTAACCGGTCCTGGTAATTGACGTAACCGATCCTGGTAACTGATGTAACCTGTCCCAATTACCATATTAAGGTAGAACTGATCCTTGTGTTTGGTAGAACCGTAAACCCGTGATTAGTGTATTCATATTTGATCAATCACATAGTTCTTGGAAATCATATGAACCAGTTCTAACTTGTTTGGAAGTGTGGTATAATCGGTTCCAAGATTGTAAATATGAAAAAGGATTTACAAAGAAATAAGATGTCGACATACTTTGAACATGTCCAGTAACTCGTATCGTTTATTGTTCAAAGATATTCCTTAATAACTAAAGGAGATCTCGGGCCGAAATAAGTTGAGAATCTTTTAATTAAGGTTGTTAATTTTATATGCTTTTAATTACCAAAGAATTAAAATGCATATCTCTCGGAAAATAAAAATTGGTAATGTGCATTTACTAATTGGAGATTTTCTAGTGAGATTTCGGTTAATTTTGGAAAGAGCATTTCCAGGAATTATGAAAACCGATTTGGAATATATTGCATATCTTAAGAATATTTCATTTTTGGAGATTCCTTGCTATCCAGACTTCCTTGGTGTCCAAACTTCCTTGGTCTATAAATACCCAAGTTTGCATTTCGAGCAAACTATCTTAAGAGCCAGCAAAACTACCTTGTTGTGTTGTTACTGGTGGAGCCGTCTATTCGGAGAGGAAAGTACCATAATTAGGCGAAATCTCTTACGACCGCTCGTTTAAAAACTTATGTGGGATCAAGAAGCTCTACGAGTACCGTGGGTGAGAAACTAGATAATTGCAGTATTATTAGTTTTCGATTTGATTTGATTGACTAACGGTTGTTGAACTTTGATTGCACCTAGTTTGTTTATTCTTGAGAATCTTCTCTTCTGATATAAGATTCACTCAAACTAGATCGAAGTGTCGACGGGATCTTTAAAACTATTTGTAGATCTAAAGACGTCTTGTGATAATCCATTATTAACAGACTCCGTTCTGTGCATGATTGATCACAAGAGATTCAAGTTGTGGTGTGCAGGTATTTATTGAAGATTTAAGAAGATTTGAAGACAGAGAAGATTTCTTATTGGGTTCATAATCTTTGGTGTGCACAAAACTTGATCGGTTTGGATCCAACTATAATCGATTTATCTTTGATAACTTTGATTGATTAGTTGCGTAGATCGGCATCATTGTATAGTATCTTGACAGATCATATTTTTGATTGCATTATCTAAACTCTACTACTTTGGTAGTTGTTGGATAAATAGATCTAAACCCGACAAAGGAGTTTATTGGATTAAACAGAAGAGCCTTTGTCTAACTCATATCACTGAGATTGCATAGAGTTGTTACCGAACAGATTTGTTTTTCCTTTACTGTTTGGAATTAGATCCAAAGGAATTGTTCCAGTGCGTGCACTTATCGAATGTCGGAAGCGCGGGTATACTGAAGAAACTAGGTGAACTATAGGTTTAGTTGCTTGGTCTCAACTATACGAAGTTGGTTTGATTTTGTATAACGGTTTAATTCTGAGAGTATTCAATTCTCGACTAGGTCTCGGGGTTTTTTCTGCATTTGTGGTTTCCTCGTTAACAATATCTTGTTGTGTCATTTACTTTTGTTTTGCGCAATTATAATAATTATTATTATAAGTTAAAGTAAATTACACAAACGTTAACTCTGTATTACTTTATAGTGATCCTATAGAGTTTGGTTAAGTCCGAACCTAGCTATTATCAAGTAATCACACTTTGATTGTTGTATTGTCTCGATCTCGTATCCATAGAAGATCACACAAAGTGTGAATACCGATTCGTTGTATTGTCTCGACTCAGTCCATAGACAATCACTTTCGGTAAGAGGACTTATAGGTGGAAAAGTTTAAGATAATGGTATATTTGGGTACCCTCGTATTTTCACTACCCCCTGCCCGTGTTTCCCCAATGTCAAACTTTGCTAATTTTTCCTCATGTTCGGCCATGTCCCTGCTCCTAGGCGAATATATAAAGAATAAGTTAAGGCAAATTCCAAAAACTTAAATTTTCCACTTTTGCACCCACTATGGATATGTCAAAGTGGCAAATATGTGTGCCAATGTGTCAAATATACCACTTAGGCATACGCAATAGAGTTTCTAGCGAGCGATAGAATCTCCATCGTTATATGGTTACAACATCGCTCGTCGGTTTGTCCAGTCCCAACGCTAGTCAAGCAGTCGCTCGTTAACCAGATCATCGCTCAGCAGTTTCTCATCCAACGGCTACAATTTCCCCCTCTATAAATACCCAAGTCCAAATTCATTTCAACTCACACCATCTCAACTTCAAATTCATTTCAACATGCCCAATGCTCCCATAAACGACGTGGTTAGTGCTCGATTCACTCGAAAAGAAGATGTTTCTCTAATTCGATGTTGGGTTTCAGTTATAAGCGATTGAGATTTCAATCTAATAACTTTTAATTTATGGGACACTGTGTTTCAAAGGTTTATGACGTTAAGTCATGTAAATTCAAGAAGAAGAAAAGAGTGTCTTGAAACTCGTTATTGTTTCATTAATAACGAAGTGAGAAAGTATACGCAAATTCTGTGAATAATAAAAGGGGATCATCCCGAGTTATCAATCGAATAACTAAAAATTAGAGCTCATACCAAATTTGCTGAAGTAACAGAAGATGGTTTAATTATGACGAATGCTGTGAACTCTACAAGATTAACGTGCAGGGACTTAATTTTCATCAACTATTATGTATTGCAATTGCGGTTAATTTTTAATTAAATGTTTGAATTTAGTAAAATGTAAAACCAGTTTCGATTTGAACATTAATCTAAAGATTGTTTTCATTGCTTAAAACAAAAAAATTACGTTAGAAATATTAAAACTAAATTTCCATAAATTATCCATTTCCCCGACCAAAGATCCAATTGCAAGTGCTTTCTGGATCAAGAGTGTTTTTCAACATATCACTCATTATGCCGGCTTGAGACTGACTTAGTGGTTGAGTCTCTTCAAAATCGTCATAACCTTGAAAAGCAACAGGTTCACGAAAGGGGCATGATAAAAATCTTGAAATGGGTGTGGATGAGCTTGAAATGGTTGAAATGCTGACGTGGTTGAGGCAATTGGGGTAAACAGAGTCGTTTTTTTAATTGCTTCAATGTTCCAACCACCACCAAGAGTCATAGCATCGGGTAGCAATTGGTTAAACAAACCTTCACGTACTAATTGAGTATCTAAGACTTCATTTGGAGTAGAACTTTCTGGTACATTCCTATGCATAGATGAATTTTCTAACTACTTCTTTCACTTTTATGACTTCCATAACTTCGCTGACTTGATCCACTAGGAATCATACCTCTGCCACCACAACTCGTACCGCCACCACCACGACTCATACCTCTACCACCATGACTTGAGTGTACACTAGGATTCGAACCTCTACCACCATGACTTGGTCATGTACCACCATGACTTGAACCTCCTGTACCAGCATGACCGGAATATCCTGGACTCATCTCAAACATCATGATTTCCCTCATTCTTTGCATCTGAGTCAAGTTGAAGTTCTGAAATCCTTATAGTAGATCATTATTATTGTTCAACTGGTTCTTATACTACTCTGGTGTAGCATCTAACCCCGGCATGGATAAGTCCGTTCAAGTGTACTAGGAACAATCAGATGAGTAACAATATCTCCAGATATAGATACAATATGTATGTCCCCAAGACAATGATGGCATCGACGATGAACCTGCTTGAGTAGGATATGCAAAATCATCGCCCGTCTGTGGTGGAGGTTGGGAAGGAAGAAATTCGTTACCAAGTGGCATCCTACCTAAAGATGGGAAATCCATCCGACCCAAATTTTGCGGTTTCATAACAATATTGGTCTTGAAAATAGTGTTAAACTAATAAAGGTAATCAGCTTTAGAGCTCAGCTCCCGGATCAAATTGTCATCTACTTCCCAATCATGACCATCCCTTATCAAGTTATCCCAATCATCTCGAGAAATCTCTTCACTTGGATAGGGGTTGATGGCTATCACTATTTTTCTCTGCAACTGAAAATGTAGCCTTTCACCGTAATACCAAACACCCTTTTCAGAAATAAGATTGTATAACACAATC
The DNA here is from genome assembly GCA_023531295.1 of Papaver armeniacum. Lineage (NCBI taxonomy): Eukaryota > Viridiplantae > Streptophyta > Magnoliopsida > Ranunculales > Papaveraceae > Papaver > Papaver armeniacum. The sequence continues at coordinate 334,096 of JAJJWW010012377.1, read as the reverse complement.
CTCCTAATAGCAGTTCCTATGCAATGAAAAAATCATAGATTTGTTCATTTTGATCCCACTATGGACTCAACAAACATGAAAAACGGATGGGCAAACCAACAAATTTGTTGGTTTGTTCAGTGAGTTTGATCATTAACCGCGAGTTTAATGAAGGGCCACGAGTTCGATCATCAACCGCCGAGTTTGATCATCAATCGCCCGCGGGTCTTCCACAGCCGCCAACTACAAATCCCGTTTCCAAACATAATATTTTCCTATTCTTTATTCACTTTATCCTATTTTATCTCACTTCATCCTATTTTATCTCACCTAAATATTATATTTTATATTTAACTTTATCCTACAAAATAAATTATATTAAAAGAAATATTAGTGGGGCCCTGGAAACCAAATCTGTTCATTTTTCTCTAGTTTTCCATAGTGGAAACGCAGTTTGTTCATCCACGTGGCTCAGCAAAAAAAAATTGATCATTGCCATAGGAACTGCCTTAAGGCTTAGCTCTAGCATTCTCTGGGCTTCTCCTTCTTCGAAATCAGGGATTGCTACATATGGCATGAAAAGAAGGTTAAGGCTTGTTCTACACAACTGTTGAATCCTATGAACAATGGCAGTATGTTGACCATCTTCAATTTGTATTTTTTTCCCAATTTTCGGCATCGTACGTCAGTATGACCGGAAAAACGGTGGTATTGAGAATACATGGTTCACAAATACTAAAAATAATAACGTTGTTGGTTAGTTCATTTACCATGTCAAAATAATTCATAAATATTGTGAAAATATTGGTTCTTACCTCAAAGACTCCCCAAAAAGCATTAAAGCTATCTTTGGTACAAGTTGAGCAATTACTGAGGGCTATGTAAAGTTTTGATAAAATTGGAGACCCCAGTCATATCTTGGTGGTTTCTCTAAATCTTCTGATGCTTCGAGAAAAACCAATTAACACCACTAAGCTAGCACTTGGAAATAGACAATGTAATATTGTTCATAACACAACAGACGTTCGAGATCCTCATAATGCTCAGGGAATAGATATGGTTTATTATATCTAACCTCAACTCATTCATTTTCCTTGCATAACGTTGTAAAAAAAATAAAAAAAAAATCAACCCAGCCACTTTTAACCCATATGCTTTTATTTGTGTGTATATATATATATGCCTTATTTCCTTCTACATCATTTGAGTATAAAGGAAGTCTTCCTTTCCATCTATCTTTTGATAACCAATTTAGTCTGTTAAATGGAAGTAAGTTTCCTTCACATGGAATTCCCGTTAACATGTACGCATCTAACGGTGTAACTCTTATTTAACAACATATTCATAATTAGAGTTTGTTGAATATTATAAAACACAAAACATAATCTAAAATTTAATTACAAGAAAAACTAACTTACTGCATTCAAAATAATTGGGGAAAAAAACATATTTCTAGTCTTCCACCATTGTTCGTATATAACTTGAATTATTTGAGTCATATGGTTTCTAGGTTGTATATAATATAAATGCCACCAAGGATATCTTCAGACTCTCTCTTGAACAATAGAGGGTAGTAACTAGAACACCGAAATGGACCTCAGACCACCCACCTCTTAGATTGACTGAATTAACTCGCTCCGGATGGCCAAATGTGTGCAAAGAGAGTGCACCATCACCGTTTAACTTGAAACTCATATTCTTTATCCACAACATAACTTAATCCACTGGTTGGGTGCTAGTAGATCCTTTGAGTTTTCTGTTTCTTTTTCTTTTCTCACTCATATTTGTTTCGGAAGTAACTAAAGAGAATTTTGTTTCAGTGAAAGAAGAGAAGAGTATGAAAGGAAGGTGCGAAGGGGAATGAGAGGGGTGGTGAGGTATTTATAGGCGCTACAAAGTCTATGGTTTATTATCGAGCGATATTAATGAATATATCTAGCGATATAGTCTTTATCGCCAACGATTTTAATAATATCGCTCGCTATGAATTATATAGCTCAGTTGCTTTCCCATAGTGGCACAACTCATTTGCCATGCCACCTGATATGTCGAACAAGGTTTTTTAACCTTTTCTGCATAAGAATAGGCCAAAGGAATCAACAATTTTGCATTTTTTTTTTAATTTAAGCATGGGATAACAATTTTGTAGTTTTTTTAATAGATTTTATCGACGGAAGAAGAGTTACGGTATGGATACAACTTCTTTTTGTATTTATGAAGGATGATAAATTATTAATTGGGTGAAGTACTTAAATTAGTATTATCCTCCAGAATCTTTTCAACTAAAAATTGTGGAGGAGTATCATACCAAGTACCTGACACCATAAAATTCCTAGCATGTTTGGCCAACATATCTGACGGACCATTATATTCCTTAATGGTATGTTTACATGCCTAACTTGAAAAACTACTTAAATAAAATAATACTCCCTTTGTCTCTTTTTATTTGTCCGTTTCGACTAAGTCAAATTATTAAAAAGACCGGAGAAAATGTCATGACTACCCTTATTGAAATCTAGATTATTACTAAAATTAAAACTAACATGTGTAACATATAAAAAAAAACATACATTGTGTAATTTTATTACTTTTGGAAATTTTTAAAAGAAGATAAAAACAAATACTAATTTTGGCTATATTATCAATCTTGTTTTTGGTTAGATTATAAATATTTTTATTAAAAAAATTAATGAAGATTGATGGGAAAGATATTAAATAGATTTGTTTCTTTATATATGGATATACTGTTTTAAGATTTTTGGATTGGGTTTATATTAAAAATATATTAAAACTGATTTTATAAATATTAAAAATAATTTAATAATTATGAAAAGTAAGGGTATATTTGATAGTTTAATAAGAAAATATGTCTATAAACAGAAGCGGACAAATAAAAAAGACATACCAAAATATGTCTACCTACATAGTAAGAAGAAGTAGATAAGGTGAAAATAGGTCACGTTGTCTAAGTCCCCTTGTTGGTTTAAAAGAAGTACAAGAGGAACCATTGAGCTGAATACTTATCTCTAAATTACTGATGCATTCGTGAACTTAAGCACACCAATTTTCATCAAAGCCAAGTTGAAGCATAATATAATTTAGAAATCCCCATTCAACCCTGTCAAAATCTTTTGACATGTCCAGTTTTAGAGCCATTTATTCTGTTTTTTCCTTTCCTCCTCTTCATACAATGAATGATCTCCTGTGCAAGAGTTATAATACCTAAAAAATTTATCCCAGAGACATAAGCAGATTGCATCAGTGAGATAATCTTGTTGATGTAGGTCTTCATTTTGGTGGCTAGAATCTTTTTATAAGTTAATATGTGGTATTACACACATCAATGGGTCTAAAATCACCAGGTGACTAAGGGAGCTTGATCTTTGGAATGAGTATGAAATTAGTTTTATTCATACTTTTGAGTAACTTCCTTGTTGTGAAGAATCTTTAAACCATTTTTACTACATCATCACCAACTATATCCCATTGAATTTGATAGAATCATGGTGGAAAACCATTAGGACCTGGATCTTTCCAATGTTTCATTGATTTGAGGGTTGTGTAGGTTTCTTCTACATCTAGAATTCTTGTGAGAAGAATATTATCATCAGCTATAATGCTTCTTGGAAGAAGATTCGGGAAATCAAGGCTAATCTAGGGATTTACAGAAGTATTGATGTTTAAGAAATGATCACTTAAGAGATCCAGACCAATTCTACCACTACGCCAGTTCCCATTTTCATCTTTAAGAGATTATATTCTGTTTTTGCATCTTTTGAAGTTTGCTTGCATGTGAAAATGCTTTGTGTTGTTGTCAGCTGTTAGAAGAAGTGATTCTCCAGATTTTTGTCTCCGGTATTATGTTTCCATATGATGACAGTCATCAATTTCAAGCTCAATATATAGTTTGAATTCCAGCAGTATTACTTCCATTAGTTCTTGTATATTGAAATTTTTGCAGATCTTCATGGAGTTGCTTTATATTATGGTGAATGTTGCCAAAAGAGTCCTTATTCCATCTAGAAATGTTGTTTTAAGCATGTCTAAGCTTCTCGTATAACTTGAAAGATGGAGAGCCATTCACAATTTTGTTCCAAGTATTTGCAATTTGATCTTTACAAGAATCATCTCTTAGATAACATTCAAAGAATTTTCATCTTTTCTTTCCAGTTATTGTTGATGTTGTAAGATTCAGAATTTTTAGACAGTGATCTCATACTATTTGAATGAGATGAACTAAATAAGAGTCTGGAAAATGCGAGAGTCGTTGGGCACTAACTAAACGTCTCTCAAGTCTGAATTTAATTTTTCCAGTAACAGGATTATTGGAAAAAGGATTACCATTGAAAATGAGAGGGTACCAAGTATACCAAGTAAACTGAATTTAAATTCAGTAACAGGATTACTGAATTTAATGCGAGACAAAATATTACTAGTCCATGCAAAAGGATTACCATTGAAAATGAGAGGGTACCAAGTATACCACTAACTTTTTCGTTCGGAAACCTGTATAGACAAAACCTAATACAGCTGCAAGTAGACCAACTTAATGATCCATGATAATATGTATATAGAGTTTATATCTCTATGTCTTCTCAATCATAAAGTCTAGACAATGGAGTCCGTGAACCCGATAGTTAAGAATAGTTGGAAAATCCCCAAAATCAATCGGAATTCTACCAAGTATGAAACTTGTTATCTATCTTTCAAGATACGAATTCTACAAGAACGAGTCTCGTAATTGATCACAACTAATATGGACATATCTACTGATATTGAATACGTACTACTTGTGTAAATCTTATTAAAAAGATAAACAATATAATACGGAAAAGGAAAAACACAAGACACCAAAAGTTTGTTAACGAGGAAACTACAATAGCAGAAAAATCCCGGGACCTCATCCAGATTTGAATACCAAACTATATTAAGACTCTACATATACTAGCCTACTATAATACTTCGGACTGTAATGTAGTTGAGACCAAATCCACCTTCCAAGAGATTCAGTTACAGTCGCGCTTCTTACGTCTCTTGAACCTCGCAAGGCTCTAAGCAATTTATTCCCTTAGCTGACGTCCTTTACGGGCTAAGAGTTGTTTCAACCTAAGTGAAGAATTTTGATACCAATCTGCCTCCAACAGATAAGCCTATTTGGTTTCCCTTTAGATCAAAGATCAAGGCTTGGAAATCGGTTTGCAATAGACAAATCTAGCAAACCTCACAAATCTGGAACGCCCACATTCAGTTAGCTGAGAATCCTAGATTTCTAATGACCTCTGGGTTTCTAACAACTGAGCTTCTTTCTGGACATTAATAGGTTCTGGAAAACGTGTATGAAGATAATCTTGTAAAATGGTTGAGGCACATATGTCAAGTCCTAAGTGAGGGAACTTTATTTGAGTTAAAGGTAAGTCACAAGGAGAATGATAATCACCCCTAAACTTAGAGTTTTCAGTGTCTCTAGATAGATTATCAGCAATTTCCCTAATTTCCAGATAGTCAGATTCCCAAAAATGGTCAATTGCTTCTTCTAAGTTATAATCAGAAGGTGCATCCTCACTCATATTTAAAATCTCTACAAGTTTATCTTCTTAATCTAAGACCATTGTTTCTAAATGGTTGGACTCCAAAACAACATTATCAGGATAAACTCGTTCCTCTGAACGATCATCGGCTTCGTAACTAAGAAGTACTATCTACACATCCTCTAAAACAATGGTATCTCTAGTTAAATCCCCGTCCTTTTGAATGAGTGAATATTCATTAAAATTATTAGGATCTAAACTAGAAATAACATTTTCATCATGAAGCTCAACTGGATTAATAAATTCCTCATCACTATGCCTACATATTTCAGATCCTTCATCAGCATTATCCTCATCATCATAATCATAATAACATAAAGATGGTAGAACCTTATCTAAACAAGTAGTGTTACCAATTCTAACCTCGTGATGTTGATTATCTTTCTTTATAATAAGGGACCCAAAACGCCACATGGCACAGCCACAATCAATCTGCTACGTGGTGAAGCCATGTCAGCATTGCTATACATATCATTGCCATGTCACTATCGCCATTTCACATATATTTACATATGTTCCCAAAGTTGACATGAGTCTCAACTTTTCCGGCTCTCCACAAACTCATCTGTTCACTTGCCGTTTCATCATCCAGATTAATTGAACATGTGATCCGATAGAACATTAACAGTCACGTTTGTTGAAAAGAAATCCAACAGGTACCTTCCCATCACATATATATAACCAATAAGTTGTGATAAATGCATCATTTTTTTACATGAAAAGTCACATTTGTTCACCTAAAATACATATCCACTCAAGCATTATCTTTCACTCGGTGAGGCAAACAACCTTTCATTCTTTGAGACATTCCCTTTGAGAGTAACATAATTTCACTCCTTTCAAAAAAAAGAAAAAAAAAACAGAATTTCACACTTCGTAACACAAAGTTTAAATAATTATGCATGTTTGGTAGGGACAAATCTCTTACTTACCGAAAATAATTACAAGGATGCAGCTACATTAACAATCCTCTATTTTTTCATAACATCAACAGCACCGTGTCATCAGTTTCTCATCACAAACCTATTCACAACTAAATAACATAAGTATGTTTTATTATCCCTTTTCAAGAGGAAGGTTCAAAAAATATTCGTGGTACATTCAGTTAAGAGATACTTATTCACACTGTAATTTTGATCCTAGAAGAAAAGCCACCTCACTTCCAAAGTGACACCTCGCTTTCCAAACGACCTCTTGGTTGGGATGTAAGTATAAAACACGTTACGGTATGTAGTGTAGTGGTAGTTCGGATGGCAAAGTATGCGAACTTGGAGGGGTTAAAGCAGAACCTTCTAATTTCAGTTTGTTAATTTCATGAAATTCTCTTGCTAAAAAATCTCCATCTACAAAATTAGATTTCTGTTGCATAATTTCTTTTGGCTTTTGTAGAAGGTGATCTTTCGTGGTGATTAACTAATTGCGAAGAAACCAATTCATATGATTCTTTCATAAAACAAGTTAAATTTTGAACAACTAACGACTTATGTAATTAAGATCAGGTGATTGTCATAACTTACGGATTACTGATGCCTTACTCCTTTGGATATATAGGTTTGATGAAAAGTAATGCACTAAATACTAGAACAGAGAGAGACCTCGAAAGAGCAAGGAAGGGTGAACCGTGAGTTTAGTGATGGATACTATTGTTGTTTATTTACTGACAAAGAAGAGAATATAATTAGAATGGTCTACAACTGATAGAGATCTGTATGGTTTGAATTCTGTACACGTTTTGACGCAACGTTCAACAAGCAAACTAATAGAAAAAACGTTTTTACCAATCAAATTCTATTTCTCTTTCTATTAGAATTGTGATGCATGGGAAAAGAAGACGATGAAGATTCTTTTAAGATGTACTCGGGTTGTTCCAAAAAATATCAAAGTCAATGTAGAACAATATAGGCAGTGACCAATGGAACTCCTGCTGCTAATAAGTGAATCTGTTCCACGAGGTAATGGTAAAACATGGATTTTGACCAGCCTTATTTAGTTTTGTAAGATTTTGCTTTGAAATAAGTTTTCTGTAAGGTTTAAGGTTCATTGACCATGTGATTAGAATTCTATATTTCAAAATCATATATAAATAATTAGATTCATGCTCAAGGATCATTGAACTGTGTATCAGTTTCATATTTGGCATACTCCCTTTATTTATTTTTCTTGCCAGATAGAGAGAGTGAAAAGAAACATAAAATGCAACACATTGATACTACCGTGACACATATGCAAGGTGAATGATAATAAATATGACTAAAGCTATCTTTAGTGGAAAATGGATAGAGATATTCTATCCAACCATGGCATCTCAGTTACTCATCAAAGGGTTATAACTTAGTATCCAGCCATGGCATCTCAGTAGTAAAGCGGATGATAACGATTTGGATGCAAAAATAAGAATGAGATTAAAGATAAAATTAAACTGCAAATAAAATGAGATTCATCTCATCATACAATTCGGGTATGCCGGTGCGTATGCACCGGGTTAGAAGCTTGTATAAATAATAACTATACTCATTTTCATGGGTGAAATTGGGAACACTGTATAGCCAATTAAGACTATTTTGAGAAATTCTTTCATTTATCCATAACTCAAACCTATGAGTCGACTTAGCTAACTCCCTAGGTATCTTCTAAACAATCAATAGAATGATCTAGCTCTCATGACCGGTGGGTGTGCGAATAGTAATTGGGATCACCATGGTATGAGCCATAAACTTCAAAAGGTTGGTGTTCCTAACCACTTTCACACTATAATCATAGTACGAATACTATCCGCTTTGAAACTCAGTTGGATATTCATTGTATTTGGCTATTGTAATACTAGTTTGACATCCTAACTGCAAGGGAATTCTCAACAATCACAAACAAGGCTGACTCGACCAAATCAAACCTATAAAACTAGCAAATAATAAGCATGATGGTTCTACTTATATTGTTTCTAAACAACTTTTACTCCCCCAAAAGGCAACAAGTTACAATTTTAGCGAACCTCTTGGAACGATCTGAATTAAAGTAAGTCAATGAGAAGCAGGAGAAGCTCAAAAGATCTTGAATACGCCTACCTGTGTGGCGACGTTTCCTTGGGTTACAATGTGGCACGATTCAACTTATAGTAGTCATCCTGAACCTCGAGTTAGGCTGACAAAGTAACCAATACTTAAAATCCTTTCGAACGACTTTCCTACAAGCTCTCCACCCTATCGGTCTCGTTCTAGTTAGTATTTTAAGGCTTACGTTCGCGTCAATAACGTGTTCCTAAGGCGGGCAAGAAGGAAACAGTGATGAAATCCGAGTCCTTATCTTATTTTGGAAAGCCCTTGCCCTTCACTAGAAAATAAAACCGTTTTCAGACCTCAACATATATGCATTACAAAGTTATCCAGTAAACCTACTGACAGGGGATTCACGGGTCGTTAAAATTCTTACCCCCCGCTCCAGACGGGGGATGAACCGCCGAAGAAGACTCGGGCCACTAACTCATATGTCAGTGTACGAACCCGAGGGACCAAGACAGTATCATAATTGTCGTCATTCCATGTGCAATTTATATTTAAATCAACTCTTCCTTAGGGTTTTAAAAATAAAACTGATGTCCCAATGTTTAAAAGTCCAAAAATAAAAGATACAAAAAATAAAACCCTAATTACACAGTTTCTAAAAATAAAAAGGAATAAAATCTAAAAATTAATAAAATAATAACACTAAAAACACAAGCTTCTTCTTCACTCCTTTTGGATTTATCTTTTGTTCCCTTCCTTGGCCCTGCTTTTCATTTTAGTACTTTGTATCTTTTTTCTTTAGCTCCAAATCGAAAAATAACATAAAATACCAAAACGTGGAAAAAAGAACAAAAAATAATAAAAATTACATTTAAACAAAAAAAAGGACATTTATTTGATTACGTATCAGGAATAGTACATAATAAGTTGGTGGGTAGCATGTCAACAAGCTGGGCACCAACACCCTTTTGAATAGCAAGTCCTATTCTATGGAAAAGTGTACCACCAATCTTATGATTAGTGTCATGGTTTGTGATACAATTCTTCAACCTCTTCAGAAAAATTATAGTTTCTTCACCTAATTCACCCGAAGTGGAAAAAGCCAAAACACTAAAACCATAGCCATAGAGAGAACACTTGTCGAGGTATTTGTTCTGTTTACGTGATGGTATTTTCAATGATGTTGTAGTAAAAGGTTCGTTGAGACTTGTGAAAGCAGATTTTTAGACTTAATTTTAAGGCAAAAATATAACAAACTCAAAATTAAAAAGGGTTGTGAAAATTATGGAGAGACTGGGGCTAGGGATTTCACCCAACAACAATTTTATGCGGTTCAAATATCAATTCTAAACAATAAAAGCTCAAATGATAAAGTTTTATTGACTCTAGTTCATTGCCTAAGGTAGATTTCGAAAGTAATGGGTGTAAAACTAAAGCATGGGACATCAAAACATCTAAGCTAAGCACGACCCATCAATTGTAATCACAACCATTCAATGAAACTCATAAATTAATTGAATAATAGTGCAAATAGTCGTAACAAGAATTGATAGAGTTACCACATTTGTGAAACTTGGCTTCCTCCGTCGCCCCAGAGGATTGGGTTTAGCTCATCTTGATGGAAACACGCTCAAAAGTAGATTTCATTGCTCCAATAGGTGTTTACAAGGATGAAATATAGAGAAAATGGTTAAAACCGGGTGTTTGCAACGTTTATAATTGTTGCGAAACACTGTTACAGAGACGATAAAAGGTTACTGTCGCTGACACTGTAGCATATACGACTGCCTATCCGTTGTCGTTTTCACTGTAGAAAATACGACTATTTTTGTGCGTCTTATGTTCTTCGTGTTCTTGGTGCAGCAGCAACAGAAAATAATTCTGTAACTTTATTTTCACGATTTGTTGATGCTTTGTACCTCTCCCCAAACTCTCCTCCTTTCTCTTTTAGTTCCGTAACACCCTTTTATACTCCCAGGACCCCCAAAATCCTTGTAATAACTCCTTAATATTCTCTTTTATTTTTCATGCATGCTACGGGAATAATTCCCATTTTTATCTGTTTCTCGTGTTGAAATGATACGAACACGCTCCTGATATGTTGAATCACGTCTTTTGCATATTTCAGTTGGAGCCAAACTGCCTGAGGCCACAAGCAATCCACAAAAATCCCGTGAATATCTCCCTTTTAAACGTGACTTGCTCTGTTTTCTTCTAACTCGAGTTCTAGCCAATTTGGGTTCAATCAAACGACTATACCAGGCCTATTTAGGCCTAAGAAGTAAACCCAATCAATTTTAGCCTTTAAGTCTCTCTAAAACTAGATCAAAATCCCAACCCTAATTCTGTGTTTTGTGCTGCCATTATCTCCCGCCGAAAACAGAATTTGAAATGTTGAAGATGGTGTCCCCTAACCAAATCAAAAGTGCGAATAGCAGGTGCCTAACCGAGGGTGCCCCTTATCCAAAGTGAGGGTGCCTTTAGTACTTTTCCCCGGGGGTCCAAATAGCACTTTTTGAACAACTTTTTCCACACAAGTGCATTTCTCCAAAAACACCTACACAAACATAAAAATACCAAAATAAGTACAAAAACCAAGCACTAACAATAGAGACATTGAGGACAATTCAGACACAAAAATGTGTCTATCAAATACCCCCAAACTTATTATTTGCTAGTCCTCGAGCAAATTTATTCTAGAAAATAAAATGACTACACTTAGCACGTGCAGCAAGCCGTTAAACCGCTAGGTGTCCCTAGCGGCGGAGTGATGTCTCCGGAGGGTTTACCGAGGTGTACCCACAAAACCTTTACTCCGGACCTTAGCTATCTACGCAGAACCTTGGAAGGCACTAAAGAATCTCCTTAGTTGGCATACTTATTGACTACAGGAGGAAGTACCCTGATGCGAAATTCCAATTGATGTACACGAGTTTGCACTCAAGCATACTAAAATTCATATATAAGTGACAGAGCTCTACTCAGATAGTTTCTGTACATCATAACCGGAGTCAACCAATCATATGGAAAGATTAAGAAGATGGATGTAGAGAAAATGTAGATGATTTTGATGTTGACTAAGGTGAACCTATCCTAATGGACCGAGATACCTGGCCGACTAATATCAACACACAACTGGCATATACAAGGGAACCAAGGCGTGATAATCCTAACTCTAGGTCAACACAACTCATATACAAGGGCTCCAGTGGTCGACTTTATTGAATTTATTCCGGTTGGTCTGATGGTCTGGTCTCAATTTTTTTTTTTTTTGGATATCTCAATCACTCTATTTCACCCAATCACTTATAAGAAAATAAAAACTGAAGGTGAAAAGGATTCAACGAGATATGGCAAAACTACCATGTTTTTTTTTAATACTAACTCCTGAGCTCTGTGCTTTTATGAATAGACTCTTTAGATGTTTCCATCTAATCAGATTGGTTCCTCAACTCCTATAACCAAGATGCTTCCATCCACTTAGACTGGTTAGTGCCATCCTTAATAAACATAAATTTCTAGGCTATGGAGTTTTATTTATTGCAACTAAAAAGTTTCTCCCATACCCCCAAACTTAAATCTAACATTGTCCTCAATGTTCTAAAGATGAAATTGAAAACATGAACAAGGAGAAACCGTTACCACTAGAAGGAAATGAGAAAAAATATTACCGTGTTGCATGAGCAATGGATAACTCCCAAGGAGTGCTAAGTTTAAAGTCTTCAACCAGACATCAAATACCTCAAAAAGGATCTTCACCTTCCAAAGTCATACACCAATAGCCGAAATAGTTGTGGGTCCATAAGACCAAATAGAGCTAACACCAATATCAGACAACTGCACTGGTTCAGAAAAATGAATAGAAGTAGCACATTCTCATATAAGGTTTATGTCAAGACAACTGGGTTTATTTGGGGTGCATGATTGAGCTTCATATGTGTGTCTCGATAAATAGATTCATCCGAAAAAACGGGTCTCTAGTGCTTGGGTTACCTCCTGGACAGTATCAGGAGGATCGGGTTGTGGAGTCTGAATAGACTCTAGTAATATTTCAGACGCACATAGCTCGATTCCCAAGTTAGGGACGCTAATTAGGGATACATGACAATCACAAGAACCATCACTACCCCCAAACTTAGGGATTTCACTACTCATAGCCAAACCTCTAACTATTGCTTGAATTTCTGGATCCTCAGAGTCCCTAAAGTACTCAAGAGATTCTTCTAGTTCTTTACCCCCAAACTTAGGGTCATCATTATTCTCAGAAAGACCTAACACTATTGCACTGGATTTATGGGTCCGTAGAGTCTTTAAAATACTCAATAGCTTCTTCTAAAGATTGATCACACATCTGGTCCAAGAGAATGGTTTACTCAAATTCATCTAAAGAATCTCCCAGTAAAGTGTCATGCCAATTATGATGAACTAAATCCCGAACTAAAGTGTTAATCATATTCACTTCTTCTAAATCATCATTCTCAGAAGGTTGTCTAGTAACATTAAAGACATTTAGTTCAAATGGTCATATTACCAAAGGATATGTTCATAAGCCCTAAGCCTACAATTGATGACAACGTTAGTTGTGTGGCTAAAAATGGGCGACCTAGAATCACCGAGATTTGAGCACTTGGGTCCTGAATGGGTTGGGTGTCTAGAACAACAAAATCCACTGGATAAATAAACTTATCAACCTCAATCAGAACATCCTCTATGACACCACGAGGAACTTTGACAGACCTATCAGCTAACTGAAGTGTCATTTTGGTCGATTTCAACTTACCAAGTCCTAGTGGGGTATACACATGGTATGGGAGTAAGTTAACACTAGCTCCTAAGTCAAGTAAAGCTTTATCGACCATGTGATTACCAATCGCACAAGATATGGTGGGCATCCAGGGTCCTTATACTTAGGGGGTGTTTGGTTCATAAGAATGGAACTTACTTGACCAGCTAAAAATGCTTTCTTTTGGACATTAAGCTTACGCTTTCGTGTACAAAGATCTTTAAGGAACTTGGCATAAGCAGGCATCTGCCTAATTGCTTCTAACAAAGGAATGTTAATGTTCACCTGCTTAAATGTTTCCATTATCTCGTTGAAATTCTTTGTTGGGGCTAACAATTGTGGGAATGGGGCTCTGGGAACAAACTCGGGCTTAACAGGAATTTCTTGGGAGTCCTTAGAGGTTGTTTCAGTTTCCTCAGCTACGGGTTCCACTTGTTAAGTAGAAGGTGGAACTATAGTATGTCCACTAGACATGGCTACCTTATTGTCTACCGTTTTACCACTCCTAAGGGTTGTTATTGAATTCACATGATGGGATGGTATTTCACCTACTTGATGAACTCCTCTAGGATTGGGCCGAGTTTGACTAGGAAACTTACCTTTTTCCCTCGAGACTCATTTATCCGACTAACTCCGGGTTTTCAACTCGGAAATAGCCCGAGAGTTAACATAACCTATACTCTTACTTTCTTCTATCCCTTGCGCAACCATTTGGTTGATCTTTTCAGAGCTTTTAATAAACGAGGCGAGAGTCTCTTCTAAACTTGTAATCTTTTTATCCGAAGGGTTCTGAAACTGGGGTTGACCTGAAGAGTTCTTAACATAACCAAAACCTGGGGGAGGTTGAGAATTACTAGACTGACATTGATTCTGGCCCTTAGACCAAGAAAAATTAGGATGGTTTCTCCAACCAGAATTGTAGGTCTCTGAGTATGGGTCAAACTTCTGACGGTTCTCAAACCTATCATTGTTATAGACAGCATGAGCTTGCTCTTCACTAACCTGACCTTCCCAAAATGAGTTATCGGGCTCTATTCCACAACTAGAGACTTGAGAGGCTCTATTAGGTTCAACAAGGGATCTATTTTTAGATCGACCCATTTCCAAAGCTTCTAACCTTCTAGTCAAAGAAAGCAAAACTTAGTATTCGACGCAAAACTCGTATCTACCATATTGGTGCTACTTCTATTAACCAAGAGTCTTTTAGGGGTTCAACACAAGACTCCCACTTGTTGGGATTTTTCAAACGACAACTCCTAAGAAGGGTAAAAGCATCATCGCATTTTTACTAGTGAACTCACCAACGCACATAGACTCGACCATGGCTTTGGTCGAATAGTCTAAACCATCATAAATAATCTCTACGAGTTTCATCTTATCAAATCCATGGTGAGGACACTGGGATAGGAGATCATTGAATCTCTCTAAAAACCTATAAAGAGACTCTCCCTCTTGTTGCACACTGGAACTAATTTTCTTTTAACAAATTGCAGCTTTTATGCTTAGGGTAGAATTTCATATAGAAAGCAGCAACAAGTTCCTGCCATGTTTCAATGGACTCAGGTGGTAGGTTGGTAAGCCAGGTCTTGGCTTTATCTTTCAAGGAAAAGGGAAACATCTTAAGTTTCAAGATTTCATCAGTGAGGTCTTTTATTCTAATTGTCCCACAAATTTCCTCAAAGTCCCTAATATGAAAATAAGGGTTCTCATCATCCTTTCCTAAGAATATAGGGATCATCCAAGAATACTAGGTTTTATCTCGAAATTAGCCGTAGTGGCTGGAAATTTAATGCACGAAGCTCGGTTGGTCCTAGTTGGGAACATGTAATCTTTCAAAGTTGCCATCGCTGGCACAGCTGAAGTACTACGGGTACTTTCTTTACGAAGAGACAGATTCTCAAAACTGAAGTTTCCAAAAACGGGGCTCTCAAAAGAAGAGTCTCCGAGCTCCCCGCTTTCACAAGAAGAACTACTAGGTTTATCACTAATCAAACGACCTAGAGTGTTTCTTTTCCAAGCCCGTTCTCTAGAGACCTCAGGCATACACTAGAAAAAGAAAAAAAAAAATCCTAAAAGGAAAGGAAGTTCTATGCAAACACAAACAAGGCTGACTCCACCACAGCAAACCTACTGATTTCTAGCAAACAAAAAGCATGATGGCTCCACTTAGATTGTTTCTAGACCAACTTCTAATCTTTCGAAAAGGAACTCGTTACAATCTGAGCAAACCTCTCTGGAATCAATCCGAGTTGAAGTAAGATGAATAGAGGCAAGGGAAGCTGCATGGAGATTTGATACCCAAGACCTCGCCGCATTACAAGGCGGCGCAGTCACGCATTCAACTCACAGAAACCATCATGAACTTCGAAGTATGCTTAAAAGAGTAACCAATATTTTTCGAACGACTATCCCATTAAGCTCGTTACCCTATCGGTCTCGTTCTATTCTAAATTTTAAAGCTTAGGTTCGCGTTAAGTATCGTTTTCCTAAGGCGGGCAAGAAGAGAACGGTGATGAAATTCGAACCCTTATCTTGTATGGCCAGGCCTTTCCATTTACTAGGAAATTAAAGCAGCCGTATTCAGTTCGACATATATGCAAACGAAGGAATACAGTAACCCGCTGACAGGGGATTCGCGAGTGTTTCGACAAACTTACCTCCCGTTCCAGACGGGGGATGAACCGTTGTATTCAACTCGGGCCATGACTCCTATTTCATGTACGAACCCAAGGGGCCGAGGCGATATCGTAATCGCCGTCCTTCTCTGCACACGGTTTATATTTAAACTACCCTTCCGTAGGGTTTAAAAATAATGTCCCAAAGTTTAAAGTCCAAAAATAAAATGCACAAGAAAAGGAAAGTCTAAAAAAAAAAAAAAATATATAAGAAAAATGTCTCTCTTTTTTTTTTAATAAAATAAAAAAAATCTTCTTCTTTCGCTCCTTTCGATTTTCCTTTTACTCCAAGTCTTTAAGTATTCACCAAAAGCTTTGGCAAAATTTTCTTTCGCTCCAAATTCCAAATTCTGTAAGGAAAAGACAAAAACCCAAAAACGTAAAGAAGAACAAAAACAAATAAAAACCTAAAAAAGAAAAAAAAAATCTAAAAACTCTAGCCTAAAGACAAGTCTGCGTCGGCGGCGCCAAAAATTGATGGTATATTCAATGATGTTGTAGTAAAAGGTTTGTTGAGATTTGTGAAAGCAGATTTTTAGACTTAATTTTAAGGCAAAAATATAACAAACTCAAAATTAAAAAGGGTTGTGAAAATTATGGAGAGACTGGGGCTAGGGATTTCACCAAACAACAATTTTATGCGGTTCAAATATCAATTCTGAACAATAAAAGCTCAAATGATAAAGTTTTATTGACTCTAGTTCATTGCCTAAGGTAGATTTCGAAAGTAATGGGTGTAAAACTAAAGCATGGGACATCAAAACATCTAAGCTAAGCATGACCCATCAATTGTAATCCCAACCATTCAATGAAACTCATAAATCAATTGAATAATAGTGCAAATAGTCGTAACAAGAATTGATAGAGTTACCACATTTTTGAAACTTGGCTTCCTCCGTCGCCCCAGAGGATTGGGTTTAGCTCATCTTGATGGAAACACGCTCAAAAGTTGATTTCATTGCTCCAATAGGTGTTTACAAGGATGAAATATAGAGAAAATGGTTTAAACCGGGTGTTTGCAACGTTTATAATTGTTGCAAAACACACATTACTACGAAGAACGATAAAAGGTTACTTCATCGCCGACACCTTTGTAGCATATACGACTGCCTATCTGTTGTCGTTTTCACTGTAGCAAATACTACTGTTTTTGTGCGTTTTATGTTCTTCGTGTTCTTGGTGGTGCAGCAGCAGAAAATAATTCTGTAACTTGATTTTTACGATCTGTTGATGCTCTGTACCTCTCCCCAAACTCTCCTCCTTTCTCTTTTAGTTACGTAACACCCTTTTATACTCTCAGGACCCCCAAAATCCTTGTAATAACTCCTTAATATTCTCTTTTATTTTTTATGCATGCTACGGGAAAAATTTCCATTTTTATCTGTTTCTCGTGTTGAAATGATACGAACACGCTCCTGATATGTTTTGAATCACGTCTTTTGTATATTTCAGTTGGGGCCAAACTGCCTGAGGCCACAAGCAATCCACAAAAAATCCCGTGAATATCTCCCTTTTAAACGTGACTTGCTTTGTTTTCTTCTAACTCGAGTTCTAGCCAATTTGGGTTCAATCAAACGACTATACCAGGCCTGTTTAGGCCTAAGAAGTAAACCCAATCAATTTTAGCCTTTTAGTCTCTCTAAAACTAGATCAAAATCCCAACCCTAATTTTGTGTTTTGTGCTGCCATTATCTCCCGCCAAAAACAGAATTTGAAATGTTGAATATGGTGTCCCCCTAACCAAACTGGGGGTGCGAATAGCAGGTGCCTAACCGAGGGTGCCCCTTATCCAAAGCGAGGGTGCCTTTAGTACTTTTCTCCGGGGGTCCAAATTTCACTTTTTGAGCAACTTTTTCCACACAAGTGCATTTCTCCAAAAACACCTACACAAACATAAAAACACCAAAATAAGTACAAAAACCAAGCACTAACAATAGAGACATTGAGGACAATTCAGACACAAAAATGTGTCTATCATTACGCGTAATAGCACTAGAAATAGCATGACCAGGTACAAAAATACGAACTCCCCCACCAGTAAAAGGCAAAACACCAGTGACATAAAAACAAACATCTTGCCCGTTATCCCACCAATGAACAAGAATATCTGCGGGTCTCAAGGAAGTGTCATTATCCGATAAAAAGCCAAGGGATACCTCCTTTCTCACATGTACACCCGCCTTGTAACAAATATCAGCAAAAACATCCCTAACAAGGTCATGGCGAAATTTGAGACCGACGTCGCTAGCGCAATGCAAAGCATGATCCCCGAAAGCATCCATCTGTTTGTTACAACTTGAGCAAATACC
The DNA here is from genome assembly GCA_023531295.1 of Papaver armeniacum. Taxonomy (NCBI): domain Eukaryota; kingdom Viridiplantae; phylum Streptophyta; class Magnoliopsida; order Ranunculales; family Papaveraceae; genus Papaver; species Papaver armeniacum. The sequence continues at coordinate 315,763 of JAJJWW010012377.1, read as the reverse complement.
GTCTTCACCAAAAAGTGGTATGCACAATCTATAACTTAGAATATACCTAAATTGTCGAGGCCCAATACTTTGATTTAAACCACTAATGGGTATAGCTTTAAGAAAATCCTGAGCATGAGCAAGCCTATTACTTTGCCACAAAACAAAATCCCTACTGGACATGGAGAAATTGGCCGAAATATTCTTCTTTACCACATCAAAATACAACATTGCTAGAGAACGCAACGGATGAGGGGAAATATCATTGATGTTAAAAGAAGAAGACAAACCACATACCTCCTTGAAGTTACTCAAAGCTCGCTGAAAACAACTGCTCGGAGCATCGGTTGGGGACGAGCCTAGCATGATGTCTTGAAGATCCTTGGTCTGAAAACAAAATGCAATGTAACAGTAGTGGATAGTATCCGCCATCGTGTAAACTCCAAGACCTTCATCTTTTATCGGAAAGATAACAATACGTTGTTGAAGAGGACCGAAGCCTGAACCATCCCAGTAATGATATCTCTCAAGAAAGTAAAAAAATGTTAAACAAATATGGACTTAGCCCGATCTAACGTGAGGGGGTTAGTAGTACGCATGGAAAGTCCCCGGCAGGGGCGCAAAAAATTGATGTAGTTGTGAAAGTGGTAAGAAAGATCATTCACTCATACTTGTTGAGATTGATTTTAAGATTTAATAATTGAAAATATATACAAAATATGGTAACAGGATGAAGAGAATACTAGGACTGAGGATTTTACCAATTTTCATATCCATGCGATTCGTCTATTTATTCTAAACAATTATATATAGCTCAAGTTTTCACTCTGATTCATTGCCAAAAGTAATTTTCAAAGTAAATGATTGTAAATCGAAAGCATGGAACATCAAAACACTTTAGCTAAGCATGAACCATCAATTAAAATCACAATTATTCAACAAAAATCATAAATCTGTTAATAGTCATTGCAAAAAGTCTTAAAACAATTAATTAAATTTACCGTAAGGATGAAATTTGGCTTCCTCCATTGTCCCAACGAAGGGGTTTGGTTCACAATGGTGAAAACACACTCAAAAACATTTTTCATAGCTCAAATAATGTTCACAAAGGTGAAAATGGAGAAAATAATATAAGCAATGATTTTGCAACGGTTTCTGAGCGTCACAGACTAGTTGTTACAAAGTAAGTGTTGCGAATTGAAGATATCATGTTGCTATTGGACTGCTACAAAACTACGAAAATTTAATACGATAGAATTATACGACTGTTATGTGCAGTATTATGTTGTTCATGTTCTTCCTCACTATAACATCAACATAATTTCTTTGTAACTCTCGATTCTCACTTTGTTTTCTCCATTAACTCTCCATAAACCTTCTATATCACCACAATAGCCTATCCAGAAATATTCAAATATCTTCCATGCTGGCCACGAGAAATATATATATTTTTTTAAATCTTATTCAGCTTTTGTTTGCTGTCAACTCTTTTTTTTTTATTATTTTTTTTATATCTCCCTCACGTTTTAAATGCTTGTTTAAGTATTCTAAACACGTGCAACACACGTTTTAACCACTCTGCAACTCACGCAATCCTGTGAAAATCCAATCATCTCACGAGCTTACCTCATCTTCTATGTTGTATTTTAAACCAAGAATCTATCCAATTTTAACTGATTCTAGCACCTATACCAACCTGTCTAGTCTTGACAAGTCATCCCAGCCAAAATCTCCGATTGAGTATCTTGAAAACTAGCTCAAATTCTCACCAGAAAAGTGCGCAGTTTACTGCAATATTGTCCCGCCAAATATGCTTTCAAACGAAGAAGAAGGGGTGTGCCCCTATCCAATATGGAGGTGCCATTAGCCACTGGAGGGCACTCGGATCTTGGGGTGCCTTTAACAATTTCTGGGGAGGGGGCCCTGAGTAATTTTTCGAGCTGATGTTTCCAAAAATGTTTCTTTTCCAAAAATACTTATACACACATAAAATGCCACAATTAGTACAAAATCAAGCACTAACAATAGAAAAAATTGAGAACAAATTAGATACAAAAATGTGTATATCATTAACCACCTCTCAAGAACAATCTTCAACTTATCAATTAAGAAAGTTTTCAGATATCTATCTTGAGAAATCACAAAGTCTGAGATGAAGAGAACTTTATGATTTCTATCTATCTTGCCTGAAAAGATTACGAAAACCTTGAATACAGAACAACAAGATCAAGATACATGAACTATCAAGGTAAAGATAGTCGGACCTGGCATCACAAATCCCCAAGTGAATCCTTTAAGTCGTAGACCTAATTATGTTTCTTAGAGGAAATATAGGTCAATATAGGAAGACCCTAGATATTAACTAGGACACAAAGTGTCAGGGATTAAATTTCCCATTTGAAAGATCATCTCTATTTATAGATGTTCAAGACCGAGGGTTGCTTAGAATTCAATCTAAGATACTTGAAATTTAAGCAAACACTTTCTCTGTTTAGATGAAACTCGATCTAATTAGAATTTCAAGTAAGCATGTGAGAATTAGTCTTGAGATCACATAGAAGAATATACACAGTGGTTCGGTTACGAAACCGTGTATGGTGACCGTTCTTTGGCATATGTGCCTTGTGAACTATAAACAATTTGATGCTCATTTAAACACTTAAGAATTTAATCATGATACACATACACAAGTGTTTTAGTGATCAATGACGTCTTAAAGGTGTTTAAGAGAATCATAGCAATACTAAACATTATTAAAAAATAAGTCTTTAAGCATCTGCTAAACTTTTACTGAGAATGTTGGGGAAACGGTCCGTGCACTGTATATGCGGTTCACAAGTCAGGGTGCAACGGTTCGTGAACCGGGTTCGCAAACTATTAGCCTTTTTACACCAAAATGAAAAATTCAGATCACCACGGTTCGTGAACCTGTATACCGTCTATTTCTGAACTTAAGTTTAGCGGACTGGTTCGCCAACCTTCCTTATATTTCAGAAACTCATATATCTATAATTCGTGAGATGGTTCGCCAAACTACAATCCGAAATAAATAACAAAAGTTCTATATTTCTCTCTTTTGATGTTTGAAACATTCCCAAATGATAGAATCATTGCTTGGGTTATTTTCATTTGATCCAAAAATTATTTCTTGAACGATAAATTGTTTCTAACTAATATTGTTAAGGACCTTTGAACACCCAAATGCTTGAATCATATTTCGAAATTTTTAACAAGACAAGCTTGACTCGAAATTTCTTCTTTTCAATAAATCTACTAGATGTCATACGACATAGTCTCATAAGATATAATGGTAAGATAATCAGTAAAACATAATGGTTCGGTCTTCACACACCTTGTTGACAAATTTTTCCAAAAGTTTTCGTCAATCTTCGAGGACGATGTTTGATAATCAACTACCAAATTCTAACCTAGTCAAGGTACAGTTTTGTTCATCTAACACTGACAACAAGCTTGAGACAATCTTCCCCATTGTCAATTTTAGTGAAAAAAATATTCAATACATATGGATTCAAAATAAAAATATCTTTCAGCTCAAGATCCACTATGCTTGATTTCCTTGGTTCTTCAACAATCGTCTTGAATTCTTCGTACTTCAAGTTCTTCTATGGTTCTGCATGTGTTCGTTCAGCACCTTTGTTGTTGAATATCCGTAGGGGTAACAACTTATGAGAATACTCAAAAAGAGCTTTGTTAGCATGAAAAATCAGTCTACTCATGGTTTTTGTATAGAAACATAGTATTGTTACCTTCCTCAAAGTTCAATAGCACCATAACTTTGAAGCAATACTATAGTGGTATATTATCCCCCTTAATCAATACATTATGGTGATATAAATCATAATTAACTCACACATACATAATGCTCCGAAAAGCCATATGTTGTAGTAAGATACTACTTAATAATTGTCCCTCTTTTTGTCAAGAAAATTTGCAAAGGCGAAAAACGGGGATCATAATAATTAAAAAAAAATAGTGTCAAGACTAGAGAACATATACCAACTTTTAGTTTAGACGATTTCACCAAGAAAACTCGGTGATTTCGTTAAGGAGATATATATACATATATAGATACAAGCATCTCCTACAATTCCAAATCCGCTCTCCCCAAAAAGATATGACAATTAAGCATAAGTTCAAAAGAACTCTCCCCCCTTTGATGCCATTCCCGAAAGAACAACATGAGCGACCTTAATCTAGTCACAAGAGAAAGATTTTCATGGACATTATAAATTTACTTGTCAGTTACAAACACAATAAAGTTGTATCCAATATTTTTTTCTCTCTCCAGTTACGAACAAGGCAGTTGAAAATATCGATCTTGATATAAGATTTTTGTGTGAAAAATAATTATGGACAAAAATTATTCTCTAGGCCGGTTACTAAAAAAGAGGACGATTTATGCGAACTATAACTACCCTATCCATATACGGACGTAGAGATTAAAGTTTACTACTTATTCCCTGACGGTTATGCAATCAAGGAGGAAAGCAGATTCCTATAGAACATTTTTCGGAATATTGTAGAAGTATATTCACAAAAGTGTAATCGTGGAGACATCAATACTTCAATTCTCAAAATAGTTTATTCCTCTTTTAACAAGAGTTGAGAGATTAATCTATGAGAAGATACGAGATATATGTTCTAATCACCAGAAATACAATAGCAAAGAACAAATCTCACAAGATAAGCAATACATATATATAATCCATGAAGATTAGGTATTGTGAGTCATCTTTTAAAATAAAATTTAAATAAATTAACTTTAAACATGCAAGATGATAGTATTTGGAATGGCTAATGTAACAATAAAAACTACTGAAAAAAATAGTATTCCTCCTTAAACAATAAGAATAAATTCCTATAAGGAGTTAACTAATAACCCATCAACTCATTCCTAAGAGTTTGTGTGGAGAGTTGCTTCTCATTGTTGAAGAATCCATTAATGATTAGATCATTTAGTTCCTCACATCTTCAGAGATGTATGTTAACTCACTAAGTTCTGCTTCAAGACTACACAAGGTATTTTTCCACAGATTAATCTTATGTTCATAGTGATTTACCTCTTTCAAATAGTGGTTGATCTTGAAAATCAAAATGTTTCTCCTTGTTACGAACTCCTTCACCTTAACTCTAAAATTATTGTCATGATAACAGACATGTAACTAAGGAGGATTCTTAACGAAATAATTAACACATTAATGACGGTTGAAGATGAGTGGAATAGTGGGGAAGTGGGAAATCGTGGTTGAACCAGTTATACGTTGTGTGATAGACTTGGTTGATTGTACATCCACTACTTCACTTACTCCTTCAACTGCTAGCATGACTTACTCACATTTCACATCGTGGATGTACTATTACATCGCATGTGTTATAGGCCTCCAGACCAAAACCTATTGAATATCCCCCCATGTTACATGGTTGATGTCTCATGTGAAGTCTGCAAAACAGACGTGTGTATTTAGTTGGTCAATTGTTGACTTGTCTAGACCGTGACTCTTAGCTTTGATGAGTCGAGCATAATTTTCAATGACGAATGTGACATACTATGTGCCTCATCATGATAGATTAAACATAAGGTGTCTGCTGGGACAACAATAATGCTTAGACGTCGAGTTTGATGAATTGTGACATATCATTATCCCAGTTGAGGCAACAATGATACTTGATTATGTACTAAGAGCAGTTCCTATGGTAATGTTCAAACTCAAAATTTTGTTGAGCCATGTGGATGGTCAAATGGGTTTCTCCACTATGGTAAAGTAGGGCAAAATGAACAGATTTGCTTTTCTAGGGCCCCACTAGTATTTCTTTTTAATATAAAATGCTTTGTAAGATAAAGTTAAAATAAAAAATATAATATTCTAATGAGATAAAATAGGATAAAGTGAGATAAAATAGGATAAAAAGTAGTAAAATAATTTTTGGGAATCGTGAATTGTACTTGGCGTTAAAGGAAGAGTCTCTGGCGTTGAAGGAAGAGACGCGGGCGTTGAAGGTAGTGTCGCGCGTTTTTGGCACCATCGCCCGATGTATCATCAATCGCGCGCTTGATCCTCCAACTCAATGTTCAAAGCATCAGATTTGTTGATTTGAACATTCATTTTTCATGTTTGTTCATTCCATAGTGGGAGCAATATGAACAAATTTGGAGTTTGTTCATTCCATAAGAAATGCTCTAACATGTATTTTGATATGTCAAGTATTTGACATGAAATCAGATATTGTAGAATACTTATCCTCGATCCACTATATCATGAGTCGAATGACAAAATAGAGACATTAGAATATTGTCATATATTTGATGATCGACAAAATGGATGGTCGTCCAGTGAAGTACTGGATGATCGACCAATCAGAGGTTTCTTCTTGGACAATCGATCAACAGAAATGTTATAGCAAGACCGAATATTAAATAATTAATAAAAATATTAAAAACTGGATCAATATGAAAATTATTAATGATCAACTTTTAATAGAATCATCAATCATCAAACCCCAATTTTAGAAAACCCTGAATCCAAGAGATGTAGGGCTGTTAAATATGGGTATAGAAACCAACAAACCAAAGGGTTTGAGGACTGGCCATTGGTAGTGGAGAGACCTAGGGTGAAGCGGTGTATGAAGGATTGTCCAACCGGTAGACTAATCAAAATATGGAGGAATAACCAAATAGAGGATGAATAGAATATGGATTAAGGAACGGTGAGACCGGCCGACCATGGTGGCCTAGTTGACCTGCCAAGTCCGACCATGATCGTGCACAAGCCACCATATCGACGACCGTCCATTTCCGTGAATTTTGATATTTTTCGTTGGACATTTGATCATTATTTTGTATTTTTAGAAGAATTTGATCTTGATTGGAACCCTCAATTTTTGCTTGAATGATCAAGTAGGATTTTTGCTTAAACGTCCAATATTTTGAAAATATTAACGTAATAATATTTTAATATATCATATGGCATAAATACTTAATGGTCGTGGGACCACTCACTTAATTAACCATATATATGGTGTATTGAGCAATATTTGACAAAGATATGGAAAATCAAGAATTTGCTTGAATGAGGGAGTCAAGGTTTAAGGAAATAAAAATAATAAAAAAGTGAAAAAGGGAGGGGGGCCGGCCACGACATCGGCGTCATGGACAGCCGGCCGGCGGGCCTGGTCCCGCGTTTTTTTTTTTCCTCTCCTCTTTTGGTGAACTTTCCATATGCTTGTTTTTCCATGCTTTTGGGTGCTCATTTGAGCATTATTACTAAATACACCATCACTGTTTTCTTGGGTCTTACTCGGTGTTAGCCCGTATGCCCGAAAGATGAATATTCATTACTAATCCGTGAAATTCAGCTAGGAAAATCCATGAATCGAGGTAATAAAATTTTAATGGTGAAAATAGAATATTTTCTAGGAATTCAACTGATGTATACAATACTAATAAATTAATTGATGGCTCTATACTAGCAAACAATCTGTCAAGGAGCATTATATTTATTCGAGAATCGAGGTATGAGATGGTAGAAACATCAGACTCATTCTGAACATTTAGTCAGGGAACATTTGCGACATCCTAAAGCCGTCCAATCATCCTCGATTCTATACAGAAATGGATATTGTATTGTGCAATATATGAATTGCATAGTATAAATGACGAAATACGCGGGATATAGAAATCTCAGCTGAGAAGCTCCAATAATTGTCGTTACGACTGCATTGCATGGTATAAATGATGAAATACGAGGAATATTGAAAGCTCAGCTGAGAGACTCCAATAATTACGTATTTATGTTCTGAGGAGGCTACATTATCAGTCAGAGATCATCGTAACATGAGCTTTCATGTCTAAACCATAAAATATGAATTTCATATAGTCGTCTGAAGCTAGGTCAAAAATATAGAAAACTATAATTTTACAATTTTAGCCTTCGTCAAAAATCCACCATCAACAAGCCTGTTTGGATATCATTTCAAAAGAAAAAATGTCAGAAGTTAATATTGATACTGTTAGAGCACTGCTCGGTCGAACTCGCATGCGTTGCTATCTCAAGCATGTTTGTCAATGTTAGTGATCAAAACTATAAGTCTTGATTTCTAGTCTACTTATAGCTAAGTCTCGGACTAGGATAGAAAGTGTAGTTGAGCTCTAGACTCCATGCCGACCATCATACAAAGACGAAGAACTACTCAAGGAACTGGTGGAACTTCATCGACTAAAAGGTATGTGGAGACTTGAACTTATCTATCACTCAAAAGTCTATCTACTCTATCTCCTATCTTGAGACAAAAGTCGTATTGATATATAGACTATGATTATACATATTTGCTATTTCGAGCCGAGTTTATCTCGCCTATCTATTTCTCGAAATATGTGTTGGTAAGCTTTCGCTCTGTCCAAGTTCATCTTTACTAGTGACAAAAGTCATATTAAGTTTCAATTACTTGAAAATTGCTTTGACGAAAAATGGTTTGTGAACAACAACTATATAACATCCTCTAAGAATGTTTCAATGATTGAAATGAGAGTTTAGAATATATAACCATTGTTGGATATAAACATTGTGTGATAACTCATACGTGTGTAAGTCCTTATTCCTTGAACCAAAGTATGCGCACTTGCTGCTCAGGAAAACCGGAACTAAAGTCCGCTGATGCGTGTCGTAGGTGCAATCAAATTAATCAATATTTCCACTCAATTAAAAATAATATAATGGAAGTCAAGTTCGTTCCCACGAGGAGCAAGAGATTCTAGTTGTAAAAATTGTCACGAAAGGGGGTGTAAAAAGCAAAAGAAAATAAACAAAGCAATTAAAATCGAAAGTTGAAAGCAATAAGAGAGACAAGATCAAGGAATCCTTCTTCGTTACGAAACAATGAATCAAGTTATGTTCTTTTCTACTTGTTATTAGTCACAAATTATCACCAACCGTAGGTAAAGCAGCTAGATCAGTGCTAAACCCCTAAATCCCTTGTATCACCGGACACGGAAGTTCTCGACTACCGGATTCTATTTACCAAACCACCTAGTAGTAGATCACTCTAGATGTAATTTAAATAAACGCATTAAGATTTATGAAATTATTAGGTTAATATTAGTAGTTAGACTCTTAGATCAAGGTCTACTTGCTAACGTTGTTTTCATACACAATTGCTCCACGGAATCCCTCCGCAAGGTCTCGTGTTTGCTACTTATGTAAAAAGTCAAGAAACGATTACTTATCTCCTAACTTTCACTAGCATTAGATTAAATCGACAAATCAATTTAGTTGGCCACCCAAACAATCTATCAATCAATCATGAATGTCTTTAAGATCATTCCTATTAGTAAAAACAAACGATAATCATGTGAAAAACCTCAAGATAGAATTGAAAACAAAAACTCAAAACATAAATTAAGAACTAGGAATTCATCCTCAATCAATAATAAAATTAGCTACTCATGTTAAGGAGTTCACACAAAGAATAAGAAAAGAAAAGTGTTGTGTGTGTAGAGATGTGTGTAAAAGATGTAGAAAACTTCTCTATTTATAGGCTTCAATATTCTCCAAATCTTCCAAGGAATAGAATCCTTTTCCTTTAGCAATTCAATTTCCAAATCCAAGCTTTTCTCAACTCTTCCACCTTCTCTTTCCAAATTTGAGCCCAATTCTCCATCTAATTCCTAGTCCAAGTCTTCACACCCATGAGAGAAGTCCATAGAAAATTCTGGAATTTTTGCTCGCCGGAAAACTGGTATTATGACCGGAATCCGACCGGAATAGTCGCCGCCGGCCACCTGAAAATTTCTCCGTCAGTTGAATATTCTACGGAATATTCCGTCAGTCCACCGTTAGGACTAACGGTCAAGTTTAACGGTCTCTGATGGTCAATTGGTCAAGAGAAGGGATTCAGCTGTTGAGTTAGCCTGAGTTAGCTGTCTTAGTTGGGCTGAGTCATCTTATTTCTGAGTTAAGGTACCGAGTCGTCTGGATCGGTCATCGAGTTAACTCGCCGGAGTAGAAAACCTGCCGAGTTCCGTTCAATTACAGGACTTTCCCAGGCCAAATTCCGGCCGTTCTTAGCTCCATTTCCTGCACAATCCTATCATACATCTATACAAGCCATTCATCTGCTACTTCAACGATTCTGGGACTTTGATCTTCTTTGCATATACCCATCTCATAATCCAACTCTATTTCATTCATTCTCCTCCAAACCCTTGTTCTCATACAACGAATGCAGCAGACAAGTGTATCATCTTCAATCACTCAAATCCCAAATCGAGTTCAACCCAACTTCAGTTAACCCATTCAATCACTCACAAATTCAAACCAAAATTCATCATTCATTTTAAGAACCGGCAACTACTCATATCCCATGATAATCTTCAATCTTCTTCAAGCTGTTTCTTTCACAACGACCTTCAAACTGAATCATCACCCATTATAGCTCCACAATACAACTCTCAGATTCGAATCGCTCTCTCTATCTTCCCATAGTAAAATGCAAACCCATTACCCTGTCTACTTCATCTCGTTATTACAGCAGTAGAAACTCATTTCAACCCATTTTCCAACATCGAACTTGTGTTCTTCAGTCCACAGCCCCATAGCAGCAGCAGGACCATCAATTCCATCTCCAATTTCTGAGACCTCGGCTTCTTCAACAGCAACCCCTTAATCATCCATTGTAACTCATACTTCATCATTTTCTCTCGATCTCTAACATCTCTTTCATGACAGCGCCGTCTCAATTCTGTTCTTCAATCAATTTCAGCAACAACTCGCTTCTGAATCGACTTCATCTCCACCTCAAACACAGAATCATCACAAAACTCCTCTTCCATCCACTGAGTTCGACGGCAACAGCTCCAAAACCCATCTTTCTTTTACATCTGTCTGGGTCTATGGCAGTAGCAGATTCACCCATCTCTGATTCTCGATCCTCACATCAGCCCATCTCCAATTTCACTCAGCAACATCGATCTCTCCATTCACAGACCCCATTTGCAACTTCGATTTCTTCTCGGCATCAAGCCCTAATTTCAATTTCTGTCTGATCTCTGCATCTCATCGATCGGCAGCATCAGTTTCCAGACGGTAATTCTCGATCTGATATCACCAGCAGCTGTTGCTGCCTCTTTTTTTCTTTTTCTCAATTTCGGGTATGAATCTCTCGGACATAGGGTTAGGTTGTGAAGTGGGTCTGGATCTGATTTCGGGTTTGGATCCTGATGCGGGCCATGGATAGGGCCGACCCAATTGGGTGCTATCCAAAGATAACCATCCTCCGGATAAGGGCTACCCTAGTGTTAGTAACACCAACCGCTGAGTGATAAGGGGTACCCTGAATGAGAGCCCCTTAACCACCTATGGACTCCAAATAGTCTTCGCCCTTGATGAAATGACAAGTTTGCCCTTTTTGTTCAATTTTGGTGATTTCTTCTTCTTTTCCTCCGTGCGACTCCAGAGTACCTAATAACTCAAAAACACACGTAAAATACATAATTTACAAGAAAAAATAGCAAAGAAAGCATAAACTACTATATAGTAAATACGGTGTATTCTACACCTATCATCCGCGTACCAATACGCGCACCATCGGAAGTTCACGTCCCGTGAAAATCTGCTGGAGTTTGTGAACTGAAAACAAACTTATTTCGGGTACTTAAGTCCGCGTACCAGTATGCGTACTTAGGTTGGTTATTTTCTAAAAACGATTATTCGTGAACTTAAACTTATATAAACTAAGGAATGCATATTTTCAAACCGTGGCTATAAAGTTCATGAATCGATTCGAGTGAATTAAATAGTTTTTGCTACGATTGTGTCTTGTATACTTCTGTAAGATCTAAGCAATTGAACAACTCTTTAACTAGTTCATTTGAGTCATTTGAACTAGTTATGGTAAAGAAGAATATGGTTGATATGAAAGTGCTCATATGGTTAACCATTTGGTTAACTACTGTTGAACCAACTAAGTGTACATGTTTGGGTACGGTTATGTACACAAACCTAAATAAACGTGCATTTTATTTGTGTGTAACAAGCTAAGTTTCGATCAAACGGTTGAAAGATATAAGCTTGAATCTAATCAGGTTTTCATCTAACGGTGAATATTGAATGCTTTGTTACCAAGGTAACTTAGATTGCAAACCCTGATTTGAAAGACTATATAAAGGAGAACTCTAGCAACTTGGAAACCTAATCCCCACACCTCCTGTGTGATACTAGTTGTATAAGCTATAGTCGATTCTCCTTTAACCTTAGGTTTTCTACTGAGACCATGTAGGTTAACGACTTGAAGACTTCATTGGGATTGTGAAGCCAAACCCAACTATTTTCTTTGTAGTTGCATGATCTAATCTTGTTTTTTCTATCGTACTAAGTACAATCGTAAGATTGGCTTGAGATTGATTTCTCCGATAGGCAAGATAGAAAAGTAATCACAAACAAACTTCGTCTCATCGTTTGTGATTCCGCAATATCTTCTTTCGCTTGTCGATTAAGATTATTGTGAGGTGATTGATAATTCTAGGCTGTTCTGCGGGAATATAAGTCCGGGTTATCAATTGGTTCATGTTCACCTTAATTTATTAAAAGACGGAACAAAAACTCGTAGGTATTTATGTGGTAGACGGATTTATCTATTACCGTAGACTTTTCTGTGTGATACAAATTTGTTTATTAAAGTCTTCGACTTTGGGTCGTAGCAACTCTTAGTTGTGGGTGAGATCATCTAAGGGAATCAAGTGCGTAGTATCCTGGTGGGATCAGAGACGTAAGGAGCTCAACTGTACCTTGGATCAGTGTGAGATTGATTGGGGTTTAACTACAGTCCAGACCGAAGTTAGTTTGTAGTAGGCTAGTGGTTGTAGCGGCTTAATATAATGTGTGTTCAATCTGGACTAGGTCCCGGGTTTTTTCTGCATTTGCGGTTTCCTCGTTAACAAAACTTCTGGTGTCTGTGTTATTTCTTTTCCGCATTATATTTTGTTATATAATTGAAATATCACAGGTTGTGCGTTGAATCGATCAATTGGGAAATCCAACCTTTGGTTGTTGATTGAAATTGATTGATCCTTGAACATTGGTCTTTGGTACCGTTCAAGTGATTTCTCTTGTATTCAATTAGACTCGCAGATTTCTATTTGCTTGAGTAAGTATTGAATCGAGAAAGTGAGATATAACTCTTTGATATACTTTTATTAAGATTGAGTATGACTGTCTAGTTGATTATCTTAAAAAGTATATTGGAGTTAGTCCATACAGATTGCTAAGCAAAATATTGGGTGTGGTTGTTGTACCCCCGCTTTTTCAAATGGTATCGGAGCAGGAAAACACGTTTAAAGACCTTACAAGTTTGTGTTTGTAGCAATCTGACCCTATGGACGATAAGAATATCTCAGATGATGCAACATCATCTCAGAGTCACCCTCGTGAGTTTCAAAATCCTGAAGCTTCCAAGAAAAACTCTGTTTCTGGTCCTTTGACTGAATCTGCATTCAACTGGGAGAAATCTCTTGATGAACAGTTGGATGATCTTTCAGATGAAAGTGATTCAGAAGAAGGACAAAGTATTGATGAGGAAGTCTCTCAATATATCAAGCTTTTTGTCCATGCTTTGAAAGAAAAGAAGTCAACCCCGTTCTTGAGTAAATACATTGCACCTCTCTGTCAAGAAAACAGAAAACTGAGAAAACTCTTTAAAGGTTATTATTGTGGATATAAGCTTTTACAATCTATCGTTAAAGATCGAGAAGAAGAAGTACTCTCAAAAGGGTTCGCATGTAATAATCTTCTTCGAAATCTCTTTGTGTTGAAAGGAAGACTTGCAGAATCTGAAGCAAGATATGACCCTCAACAAAAATGTTTTAGTGACAGAGAACTCAGTCTTCTCGCCAAAGAAAAATCCTTGGAGACTGAACTTGTTGCTGCTCTTGATAAAGTAAAATCACTGGAAGAGAGTCTGAGTAGATTCAATTCTAGCTCAATAAATTATCTTCTATGCTTGGAGCATGTAAAGAATATCGTGATACACGTGGTCTGGGATATAAAGGAATATACGCTCCAGAAGCTAGTAAGATCAATTTTCTTAAAGCTAATGATAACTCTTCATGTGAAAAACCTTCTGCAGCTTGTAATGTTCCTAGAAACAAGGATTATACTCCTTTTAAATCTACCCACACAAGAACGGTCAAGAACAATTCCTTTAACTGCTATTATTGCGGAAATAAAGGACATCCTGAACAAAGATGTCGTTTTCGATTAATGAATGAAAAAGTTCACAACATTCTTGCATGGATGTCTAAAGAAGTTATTAAACCTGTCTCTCATGTTGTTGGAGAAAACGGAATTGTTGGCAATCAAGAAAAACACTGTGATAAGTCTTTTCTTAATTGTGTTATTGAGACTAAAAATGCTTATAATGGTAGAAGGAAGAATGGAAGAAGGATAACTGACTTCTTAAATAACTCTGAAAAGAGAAAAAGGCATAGGAGAAAGAAAGAAAGGTTAAATTCCTTTTCTCTCTCTGAAGAAGGCTGCAATCCCAAGATGCCTACTCCAGATTTCATACATATCAATAATCGAGTCTCAGAGCTTAAGGTCAGCATAAACAGACTCAAATGGAGCATCAAACAGACAAGGAAAGCAGTTGGTTCAGGAACTCCTTGTTTCCCTCTTGTTAAATCTCCTTCAACTAGCTCTAGTGATTTTTCTAAAAATCCCATTGAATGAAAGAGAAAAGAATTCAATATTGTTGATGGGCAAAATACTCATCCAAATACAACATGACTGCTCAATGTAGCATCCTTCATGTAGTTGTAGAAGGATGCTCATAGTTCTCAAGTAGCGTGTCTTGAGAAAGCAGTCGAGGTTGTATGTTATTTTTCTTCTTTTTTGATGATCTTAAAAAACCGATGATCCTCACTCAGTTCTTTTCTTAAGCAAATAGTTCTGATCATCCTCTCTTGAGAAAAATTCCCTAGTTGACTGTCCTCCCTTTGAGTAGTTGTTGTCTTTCAGCAATTATTTCCTTGGTATAAGAATATCATCCTTTGTTTAGAATGACTCTTGAGTTTCTCAAGACTTAGTCTAGTTTTTGCTCCACTATCCTCTTGGTCTCATACCAGGATTGTGATAAGTTCACATACACCTGACCCACACGAACGTATACGAGTTTCCCTAGGGGTTTTCTATGAAACTCTCTTTATATACATATGTGACATGACCCCTTCTTGATACATATTTGTTCCGTAAGGTTAAAAAGTTCTACTGAATTTTGGTGTGCACAATGGATGGATGCAACAAGGATGATAAAGTCAAGAAGGACAAGACTATCGAGTTTCACAAGAACCCTGTTTTCATAACATGCTATCATGTTGTTGATCATGAAAACAAACTACCAGTTCAGATGTCATCACAACTGGTAGGAAATCTTCTTTGAGATTTTGAGGTCGTACGTGAACAACTCGGAATTGCAACAAGGAATCTTGATTTTCTGAAAAACGAACTGAAGAGAGCAACTGATGAGCTCGTCCATGTTCAATCTCTAGTTGTTGACCGCGTTTAGTGTTTTTTGAATCATGTTCTCTAAAGAGTTATTTAGCTAGTAAATCTTCTAATGAGAATTTTATTTTCTTGTTTTGTTTTGAAGAATAACTAGAGTTTGGAATGGCCATTATTGTGATTACACATAGCTATGTCCAACGTTTTCATCAACGTTTTCATATTTTTAGGTTTATTGGTTTAAATTCTAAAAAATTTTGGAAGATGATTTTTGCAGTATTAATCTTTATAATTTTATATATTGCAATTTGTTATGGGATATGTGTGTTTGCGTCTGTGAACTATGATTGTCCCATACCTTGTCAAAAGTTAAGTCTTTCGTATGTCGATATGCATGTATTGATAAAAGAATGAATAAACTTTTGACATTACAAAAGTTAAAACCTTTTATGTCATTATTTGATTGAAGAAAGGATAGAACTTTTGTTTACGAGGATTATGTCTATTGTATGTGTTTGTGCAAATAATGGTGGAAAATAGAATGAATCCTTGTATGTTCCGCAGTATTTATCTTCCCTGATCCATATTTTTATGTATATACTGTGCAGCTCCGTAAGTTCTCTTATGTTGAGCATTTCCGATTAAATTAATCATGGGTTTTCTTGTGGTTAATTTGGTTGAGTATTTTTGGATTCAAATTCATATTCTTATGTGATTTGTTATGTCCAAAGAAATCCTTATTTTCTTGTGAAAGTAAGGTCGCTCTTGTTGTTCTTTCGGGAATGACATCTTATGGGGGAGAGTTCTTAATTAAACTTGTGCTTAATTTCCAAATCTTTGTGGGGAGTGCGGCTGTGGAATATTATAGGAGTTAGGTAATAGAGACAAAGTCTTTACCAGCAATTTTTGGAAATATTTGTTCAAGGCCTTAGGTACAAATTTGAATATGAGCATAGCTTATCACCCACAAACAAATGGCCAGACTGAGAAGGTGAATTCTTGTTTGGAGATTTATTTGAGATGTATGACTAGCCATCGACCAAACTAGTGGCATTACTAGTTACCACTGGATGAATGGTGGTATGACACAAGCTATCACACCAGTTTAAAGATGACACCCTTTAAAGCATTGTATGGTTACAGTCCTCCCCACTTAGCTTTTCTTACTGCTATTACTACTTCAGTTGATGTTGTTGAGACTACTTGAAGCAAAAGTAGATTTACAAAGAAGAAATTTCGAGTTAAGCTTGTCGTGTTAAAAATCTCGAAATATGATTCTAACATAGATGTTCAAAGGTCCTTAACAATTTAGTTCAAGACAATTTATTGTTTCAGAATTAGTTTGAGGATCAATTGAAAATCGCCCATATCAGTGATTTTATCATTTGGGAATGTTTCAAACATTAAAGAGAGTAATTCACGAACTTCTGATATTTCTGCTCAAGGTAGGTTGGAAAACCCGTTTACAAACCATGGATATCTGATTTCAGAAATACAGGAAGGTTGGCGAACTTGTTCGCAAACCTCAAGTTCAGTTGGGAACAGTTCACGAACCCAGTTAGGAAACCGTGGTGAATTGATTTCTAAGGCTGGTGGAAAAGTCTAAGGTTGGCGAACCCGGTTGGCAAACTCTATCCATTTGATTTCATAAACTACAGAGTGGTTGGCGAACTCGGTTGGATAACTGTGTCCATCTGAGTTCATAAACCACAAAATGTTTGGCTAACCCAGTTCGCAAACTTTGTCCATCTGAAGTTCTCGAGTCGAGTAGGGTTGGCGAACCCGGTTCATAAATCGTAGCACCCTGACACGTGAACTAGCCTTATATTTGGCAAACCGTTTCACCAACTGTTCCAGTAATCTTGCCGGATGCTCAAAGACTTATCTTTTAAATATGTTTAGCATTCCTATGACTCTCTTAAACACTTTTAAGACTTCATTGATCGCTTAAACACATATGTGTGTGAATCATGATTAAATTCTTAAGTATTTTATGAACATCAAATTGTTTATTGTTCACATGACATATTTGCCAAATCGAACAGTCATTATACACAGTTACGTAACCGGACCATAATGTATATACTACTATTGTATTTTCAAGATCTAAAGTGTTTACTTGAATCACAAGTTATCTTAGCTTGAATTCTAAGCAACCCTCAGTCTTGAAAATCTATAAATAGATATACTTTCAACTGTGAAATTCAATCCCTGACACTTTATGTCTAGTTGATCTGGAGTCTTCCTCCATGAACCTAGGTTTTTTATGAGAAACATAATTAGATTTACGATAAAAGACTTCTCTTTGGGGATTCATGAATCCAGGCACGACTATATTTACCTTGATAGTTCGTGTGTCCTTATCTTACTTTTTTGTTATTGAGATTTTCGTAATCCCTTTCAGGAAAGATAGATAGAAATCACAAAGTTCTCTTCGTCTAAAAAATCACAAGATAGATAAAATTAAACAAAAGACATTCTTCAGGCTAAAGGGTTTCATGAAGAATGATGATTATGATCTTCAAATATTAAGCTTTTTTGGTGTCAAATATAGGAATACCTATAATATCAAAGTGATGGAAGTCTATTTTACTCTGCCAACTGCTCCAAAAATCTTAATATGTTGTGATGGGATTCAAAAGGATCATCCGGGTATGGCAGGATATAAATTTGTTGCAAGAAAATACATGGAGTTTTTAGTTGCAGTAGCAGGTGGAATAGGTATAGCTACAAACTTTTTTGCAGAAGTTATGGCTAGAATATGTGCAGGAGAATGGGCGATTCAAAATAATCATCTGGAAGTCTGCTTTCGGATCCGACTCAAAAGTTGTTGTACTGGCTTTCAACAACAGGAAACTGTCATGGTATGCAATATCCAGATGGAATAAATTTTGTGACCAATTGCATGATTATGAGATAGAACACAGTTACAGAGAAGTCAATTTTAGTGCTGACAAGTTGGCAAAAGAGGGTAGTGGGTTGAATAAAAATTGTGTAAAAGTCTACTGAGTGTAGTTCATTCATATTATAATCCCCTTATAAAACCTATTTTAGATTTTATTAGGTACCCATAGGAGTTTAGTAGCATTTTTTGTTTTGATTCTCTATACTGCCTTTATGGCTCTTTTATTTTGCTTTTGTTTTGATCATAGTTAATAAAATCGCATTTTTGATCGAGCAAAAGAAAAGACTTTGTGATTCCTCAAGATAGATATCTGAAAATTGATCTTAATCGATCTATTGAAGATTGTTCTTGAGAGATGGTTAAGAATCTAGGATGCTCTTTGAGAGTCGTAAGTTCCAGATTTATGAGGTTTGCTAGCTTGTCTATTGAAGACAGATTTCCATACCTTGATCTATCGATCTATACGGAAATCAAATAGGCTTATCTGTTAGAGGCAGATTGGTATCCAAAGTCTTCACTGAGGTTGAAGTAACTCTTAGGCTATAAAGGACGCCATCTAAGGGAATCAAGTACGTAGATAGAACCTTGCGAGGTTCAAGGGTGTAAGGAGCGCGGTTGTAACTGAATTGCTTGGAAGGTTAATTCGGTCTCATCTACATTCCAGTATCAAGTCCGATACTAGGCTAGTGTCTGTAGTTGGTTAATACAACTCAGTGTTCAAATCTGGACAAGGTCCCAGAATTTTTCTGTAGTTGCGGTTTCCTCGTTAACAAAACTTCTGGTGTCTTGTGTTTTTATTTTTCCGCATTATATTGTTTATCTTTATAATTAGGATTTACGCAAGTTGTACGTATTCAATATTAGTAGATACATCTATCTAATTATAATCAATTACGAGACTTGTTCTCGTAGAATTCGTATCTTGAAAGATAAATAACAAGTTTAATCACTTGACAGAATTCCGGTTGGATTATTTGGATACGACTAGATTGGTCTTGGATAACGATTTTTGAGATCGTCCAAGTACTCTTCTTAACAATCAGGTTGACAGACTCATTGTATTAAACTTACTGATTGGAAAGAGTTTAAGATTTAAACTCTATATACATATTGTCAAGGTCATTAAGTTGGCCGACTTGCAATTGTAATAGGTTTTGTCCGTACATGTTGCCGAATGAAAAATTTGATGGCGTACTTGGTACCCCGCATTTTCACATTTCGAACCGGAGCTACTATCTTTTCTTTCGCATTGTTACTAAGACTAGTACAATTTGCAATAGTTCAAGCAGCTCATAAATCTATTTATTGCAATAAATTTGTTATTAACAAATACTGCAATAGGAAAAACCTTAGAACTCTTTAAACGATTTAAAACTCTTTAAACAATTGGGAATTCCAGTTCATGTAATCAATTTTTTTCTCGTTACAATGAGGAAGCAGAAGGCTTACGGGTGGTTAGTCAATTGAGATTTGTGGAGATATTAAAAGAATTCTAGAGACTTTTGAAATATCTTGTTAGTCAATAGAGAGTTTTTCAAAATCTCAAACAATCTCTGTTATTGGATCATGACTTTCTAAAAGTCTTCAGAATTCTCTGTTATTGGATTTGGAATTTGAAATAAATGACTTATGGTTTTGAGAGACTTGTAGAGACTTTTACCACAAAACATACCATAAAAAGCTATAAACAAATCTCTCCAAAATAAGTGATATTTTCAGAGAATTTTTTATTTCTTTTTTGGATTATATACAGAAGTAGGCCTGTTCTGGACCCTCACTTTCGTTTCTAGGTCTCTTTTTTTATTTCTTACAAATATAAGCCTTTCAAACGGATTCCATCCACTTTTGTTATCTCAGTCAATTTTTCGCGTTGACTCGTCAATTTATCATCAAAATATCGCGGAGCGACATCTCATGGAGGTGCCGACATTACGAAAATGCCCTCTCTATACGTGTGTTTATATCACCCCATGTGTGTCGACCTAAAAGCCCGATCCCGGATCTGGAAATCTCGAAGATATTTGAACGGTTATGATGGACGTTCATAGTTACTATCGCCACACATGTAGGCTTTTACAACATCCATCTAAGATACGCGAAAAAACTTCATTCAGTTCGTCTCTTCCATCTCTGTTCTTCTTCTTCCCCATATCTGTTCTTCACCAGCCGTTTTGTGTTGTTATGGTAGAATGAATTAATAGAAGCAACAACAACATATCAATATCATCATCGTTTCCTATTTTGTTGTTCTTCAAAAGTCACCAACTAGACAATGACGGGGAGAGGGAGATGATGATTATAGACTTAGGGATTTTGCTCACTGATCAAAAGGAAAACTTGGGTATGCATTTGATTTTAATTTATCTTAATGTGCAATGTTAATTTTGGCAATTGTAAACTGTGGTTTATGTTTTATTCAAAGTTAGCAGATACTTTAATTTACTCTCAGTGAGCACCCTTTAATCTTATTGTTTCAATCGATTGGTTAGTCGAGAAATTTGTATCTAATTGTTCTACTGATCATTTGGTTAACCAGCCTTGTAAAATCATATGATAAAGTCCTAGTTCTTGATGCTTCATACTTCATTTGAAATTTCATTAATTATATATGTCTAAAATGAATTGTCGTAGAGAAATGGTGATTCGATTGGAGTGTTTTAAAGTCTTGATACAAGTTAGTATACTTGGGTTTGTCTTAATTTCAAATATTCAGGGAAGATTCGAAGGGGTCCTTATACCAGCAGCAGAAACCCTCACATTGTTCTAGCCCCCCAACTGTTTGTGACATTGTAGAAACTAGGTTTCAGCCAGTTCACTTTTAGCTTTTGTTGTTTTTGGTGTCTTGAAATCAAGTCTTAATAGTTAATAACAACAGAGGAATGTATTGATGATGGAATACCATGACGAATTCCTTGGATTTAGATGGAAATTTCTTGTGACTCGTACATGGGCAGCGTAGAATCGCGTGATAAGTTTCGTTTCATATGATGTTTCTGTTGTAATAGTGAAACTGGTGTTGGTGCTCATTTAGCATGTTAGTGCTCACTTATGTTGTTAGTGTATGAATTGTTGGTGATGTTGTTGCCTTGACAGTGTTGTTGATGCTTTGCATAGAAGACGCTGCTACCAGTGATTGCTTGCTTACAAGCTTCCCGAAAACAGAAAAAGAGAGACACATCTGAAGTTAAAGATGCTTCATGGGAAAAAGAAGAAAGAACAAAATGTTGTAGCAGGTTAATACATTCCGCATTTCATTTGATTTCAATTTCTTACAATTTCATTGTTTTTTTTTTTTAACAAAATGTTGTAAGCTTAAACTCTAAATTGCTCGCATCATCTTTCGATTATATTACCAATTTTTTTTCAAATATATATCTTTGTCTTCCTACCATTGCTTCTTCCTATTTTTCCTGTACAAGCAAAACACATACTATTTTAGCATTAATATGATAATATCATGATTGTTTCCGTATTTCAGTAATAACCAAGGGAACTCATCGATTTGAAGGGCCAAGATTGCAAGGGAACTCAGAAAAGGCTCGAACTGACCTATCTACTACCATTTATGGAGTGCCATGTGTCAAAGAAATGGTGACATGTACAAAGTCAACCTGACATACCCGAGTCCACATGTACAGAGTCCATGCTTATTTGCCCGAGTTAAATCAGTGATACAAAATTAAATTGGTGATTCAAAGGACTATTAGGTCTTTTTATGTACAGCTAACGGTGCTAACTTTCCGTCCATCAGTTTTGGTCAAAACTTGCCTAGTTTTGTAAGAAATAAAAAAACAAGCTTAGTTTTGTAAACCATAAAAAAAAACAGGCCTATTTCTGTAAAAAGCCATTCTTTTTTCTTTAAGGATTAAATATCAAAAAAATTAAAAACAACAACCAAATAAGGTACAATTAAACCCGTAAAAATGAAAAAGAATGATGTCTTCCAAAACTCAATAAGTTTTCTAAAGATTCAAATCCCCTATGTTCATCTTGTTTTGATTTTTTATTGGCAAAATGGTTACAATTTCTATTAGCTATGCATGGACTTATACATTCTCATTGAATTGTTCATATATTCATTTTATAAGAAAAATAAATATAATGCTTGTTTCACATGTATAAAATGAAATTCATATATGTTTTGTTGTCTCTATGAATCACCATAATTCCTTGAAAATCATCCAGAGAGTCTCTCAAAATCTATGAACTCATAGAGAGTCACCCAAAATCTCTTGCATAAAAAGTCTCTCGAATGTCTCTACAACTCCCAATTGAATAACCCCCATGTTAGTGAATGAATGAGGATTTTTCATCTTTTTTGGAAAAAAGTGAGGGTTCAACCAAAAGCAAAATACTTGCCAGAAAATAGTCACACCGTACAGATAATAACATGAACTGCTTGATCCATTGATTTTAAAATATTCAGAATAAATACCGTTTATTCTTGAAACTTATACTTTCTGGTCTTTGAGGAATTTGGGGATCATTGCTGCTAGTACTCACTCTTTGTTTGGAGTTGAACCAATGCTAGACAACATTATCCCCGTTCAGTTAAATTTGATGCCACACTTGGAGCTAGAATTTCATGGCTCCCACCAGGCCAATCTTGATTGTTGCTCAGTCAAATTTTGAGATATACTATCATATATGATATTCAATTCCTTAGAACGACATTTTAGATTTTGCATTCCATGTTTTTATCAACAGATTCAAGTTCCTATTTACCGTTTTTGTGCTAATGGATTGGAGCAAGAATTTCATACAAAAACTCACCATGTGGACTATTGAAGACCAACTATACTTGTAGAGCCACCAACCTTTTGGGGGTCCAGTGCCCCAGATCGGCCAAATGGGAATTTCCTAAGATCTTCTAGATTTCTCAGTAACAAACAATCTTAATCAATCTAACGGATAAACTACCATCACATAAAATCCTACGGTTTAAGATGTTTCTAGAAACATCTGACGTGTCTAGACCTAACCCTCACCCTCTCCCAATAAAAACCTCTCCTTTTTTCTTCTTCTACTCTCAGTTTTCTTATCTTCTCTAATCTCATACTCCCTCGAAGTCTCAGAATTAGGGTTTTTCTTGCTCCTTTAAAAGCCCCTTTAAAGAGCTTGAATCTCCTAAATAAACCCTTTTAATGGCGTCATCAGCAGCACAGATTCATGTTCTTGGTACATCTTTCCCATCAACTACATCAAGAAAATCCACTTCTAGAAATGTGTTTTTCGGGCAAAGATTGAATTCAAGTGTTTCATTTGGATTACCACGTTCAGCTTTTCTAAAATTGAATCAGAACAATAAACAAAGAAGGAATTATGGTCCAGTTAGAGTTGTGGCTGAGAAAGTTGTTGGTATTGATTTGGGTACAACGAATTCAGCAGTAGCAGCCATGGAAGGTGGGAAACCAACTATTGTTACTAATATTGAAGGACAAAGAACAACACCATCAGTTGTTGCTTATACTAAAAATGGTGACAGATTAGTTGGTCAGATTGCTAAGAGACAAGCTGTTGTTAATCCGGAGAATACTTTTTTCTCTGTTAAGAGATTTATTGGTAGGAAAATGTCTGAGATTGAAGAAGAATCTAAACAAGTTTCTTACAGAGTTGTTAGAGATGAGAATGGAAACGTTAAACTTGAATGTCCTGCCATTGGTAAACAGTTTGCTGCTGAAGAAATCTCTGCTCAGGTTTGTCCGTTTAACCCTTCTCTTTTAGGGGTTTTTGTTTTGCTTGCTTAGTGAATTTATGTGATGTTTGATGAAACCAAATTAGCTAGTATGTGTTGGTATTTGCTATTGACAGTATCTTAAATTAAGATGAATTGACATGGAAAATGTATTCAGAGACCATACGTTTTTGTTCGCAACACTGTTTAGGAGAGTTTCTAGTGTTTTCTACTTGTAAACCATGTAGGCAGGTGATAGCAAAAGAAAGTTTGTATCTTTTAGTGTACCGAGGTTTTCCAGCATGGTGTTTTTAGATCGAGTGGCTAATGGTTTACTTATACTTGTACTCATGTTTCCATGTTGTATTTTCGTTGTAGCTTAGTGTTTATTTTTGGTTTTCTATTTCAATTTGTGCTTACTTCTTTCTGCTTATAGGTGTTGAGGAAACTTGTGGATGACGCATCAAAGTTTTTGAATGACAAGGTTACTAAGGCTGTTGTCACAGTACCTGCTTACTTCAATGACTCTCAGAGGACAGCAACAAAGGATGCTGGGAGAATTGCTGGACTTGAGGTTCTTCGTATCATCAATGAGCCAACTGCTGCTTCATTGGCCTATGGGTTCGAGAAGAAAAACAATGAAACTATCCTAGTGTTTGATCTTGGTGGTGGTACCTTTGATGTTTCAGGTACTTCACTATTCAAAATTTGAAGTTTGGTTGTGCAGTTCATTTTGTCATATGAGCGCATATATTTTCTTACCAAATGTTGTTTTAGGTGTATAGTCTTTTCAGGCTTTTTGAAGATGGCCTAATTTAAGAACGAGCTAGTTAGATGTCATAATGGACACTCTGATGAATATTTGTTTCAGTCATTTGTGGTTTAAGAGTATTTTGTTGATATTCAAAGGCTCGAGAAGAATTTTATATTTAACATGTTCTCTGCCTCTGTTACAGTTCTTGAAGTTGGTGATGGAGTATTTGAGGTGTTATCTACCTCCGGAGATACTCATTTGGGAGGAGATGACTTCGACAAGGTTGGTGCTGGCTTCCATTATCATAATTGTGATGTATCTGTGTAAAACTATTGTGCTGGTTGTGTATACTGAGTGTTTGAATTTCCATTGAACAGAGAATTGTTGATTGGCTTGCTGCCGGCTTTAAGAGAGACGAAGGTATCGATCTTCTGAAGGATAAACAAGCTCTTCAGCGTCTCACTGAAACTGCTGAGAAAGCGAAGATGGAGTTGTCATCCTTGACTCAAGCTAACATTAGGTGAGTTGTTGTCCTTCCACATTTAGTCAAAGGTCAATGCAGCAATCTTTGGCTATTGGCTAGCTCAGACAGGCACATGTGTCTCTCTTTTGCACTGCCTGTATTCGTGAAAGCTTACTGTTGTGTATCCGCCCTGTTTGCAGTTTGCCTTTCATTACTGCAACTGCTGATGGTCCCAAGCATATCGAGACAACTCTTACAAGGGCTAAGTTCGAGGAGTTGTGCTCAGACCTTCTTGACCGGTAAGTACTCCTTCGTTCATCACCGGCAGTATCCTCGCACATCTGGTTGTGTGACTTTTATACTGGTTTGGTACATTGCAAGCGTGCTAACTCCTGTCTTCCCTTGGAAATAATTTTTTCAGACTGAAAGTACCTGTCGAGAACTCTTTGAGAGATGCAAAGCTCGGGTTCAAGGACTTGGATGAGGTGATCCTTGTTGGTGGATCCACACGTATCCCAGCTGTTCAGGAGCTTGTTAAATCATTGACTGGTAAAGACCCAAATGTTACAGTAAATCCCGATGAAGTTGTTGCTCTTGGTGCTGCAGTTCAGGTTAGTTTCAGCTTTTTCCTTATCGTACTTCTTATATAATCATGCGACTGACAATGTAAATCCACAATGAATACTGGGTTACTTAATTTATCTTTGAATTACAGGCTGGTGTGCTCTCTGGGGATGTGAGTGATATTGTTCTCTTGGATGTGTCACCATTGTCTCTTGGTCTGGAAACACTTGGAGGTGTTATGACCAAGATCATTCCAAGGAATACTACATTGCCCACCTCAAAATCAGAGGTGTTCTCGACCGCCGCAGACGGGCAGACAAGTGTTGAAATTAATGTACTACAGGGTGAAAGAGAGTTTGTGAGAGACAATAAGTCACTTGGAAGCTTCCGTCTAGATGGTATTCCTCCAGCCCCACGTGGTGTCCCTCAGATTGAGGTCAAATTTGACATTGATGCAAATGGTATTCTATCTGTTGCGGCTATTGACAAGGGCACCGGAAAGAAGCAGGACATTACTATTACTGGTGCTAGTACACTACCTGGTGATGAGGTATGTTTCTATAGCACTACTTTCTTTCTTCTGTAGTTGTACTCTTGTTTGCCTTCTTTCGATTGCCATGCCTGACAAATATCAAATTTCAAATATACTTAAGAAATTTAGCTCTTTACTGTACGAGCTTCTTGTTTGAGGAGTGCCCAACTGTCTCTACGGTTGCGACTTGTCAGCATTCATGACCTACAGTTTATCTACTGTGCATGTCAACTGCTCTAGACGATCTTTTTTATGCTTGAAATTTTGATAAATGCATGATTGTATTACTCAAGCCTGTTTATATGACAACTTGTGCAGGTTGAAAGAATGGTAAAGGAAGCTGAGAGGTTTGCCGGTGAGGACAAAGAGAAAAGAGACGCCATAGACACCAAGAACCAGGCTGATTCAGTTATTTACCAGACAGAGAAGCAACTCAAGGAATTGGGAGAGAAGGTTCCTGCTGAAGTGAAGGACAAGGTAGAGGCAAAACTTGGGGAGCTCAAGGAAGCTGTCACTGGTGGATCAACACAAGCCATCAAGGATGCCATGACTGCTCTAAACCAAGAGGTGATGCAGCTCGGTCAATCTCTCTACAACCAACCAGGTGCAGCACCTGGTGCTGGGCCTGCACCTGGCGGTGATGAAGCTGCTGGGTCTCCAGGAGCTGGAGCTGGCAAGGGACCTGAGGGTGACGTCATCGATGCCGACTTCACTGACAGCAAATGAGGAACTAAATTGTAGGAACCATCTTTTTTTAGGTTTCTCCTTTACCCTCTGCACTGTGTATATGTGGTAAGATTTTTTGAGAGATTTTCAATGAAGCAGATCTGAGGTTATTTTTACACTAGGTGGGGAAAATATAGGGTTTGGAAACTTAGGGAGAGTGGGGAACAGATGATGAAATTTGAGAGCAAACAAGAACAGTAGGTGAGAGGGCCCTTTTTGGCCTTTGGAGAACAGGATTACGGGAGATAAAATGGTTGGTTGGTCTTTGCCATAATTGATTAATATAAATACCCAACTGTAATTTGTGCAATCTTCTTCCTTCCGTCTCCATTTTTTTCTTCTACACTTTTATTTTAGCGTTATACAGCACCAGCCTGCTGTTTTCAGCGGATTTAGACAATTGATAATCCATTACACCATCTTACTGCGTGCATCAACTGTCATGAACTTCTGTGGGAGACTTGAAATACTGGCTAACAAACAAGAATTGGGAAGATTGAAGAGATGCTAAAAGAAGAAAGCAAAGCAAACATGTTGGGTCACTTAAGGTGATTGTAAGTAGGGCTGCACAAAACCGATCCAACCCACCAACCCATCCCACACCCGCCAAAAAATACCCAGACCCGAACCAACCCACCCAGGAGCGGGTCGACTATGGATCACATAATCTGAACCCGCCACATGTTGGGTTGGGTGCGGGTAGCAGCTTCCCTCACCCGATCCAACCCACCCACCCGCCATAAACTACCCTAACCCTTAGATTACCCTCGTCAGTTAATCCTATCCATTTATACAGAATGAACTCTTATCTAAACCTAATCGGAAAGCCCTGTCACTGCCTCTTTACTTCTTTCTTTCTCTCAGTTTCTTCTCCACTCTTCTTCTTCCTCGAAAAACCCTGTCGCTGCTTCCATTTTCACTTTAGATTTCAGTCTTTCAATTCAAATCAAAGTACCACGCAACAAGCAACAACGCAAGATTCAAAACATAGTAAACACTAATTCAAATTTCAGGTAAGTAAGATGTTAATAATCCTAAAATTGGGTTTTGTTTGGAATCATTGCGGTAGTTTATGTTCTTCTTTGATATGATTATTTGATACTTCGATTATAATTTCATCTCCTGATCGATTCAATTAGGGTCTGATGAACTGCTTGATTTTTTATTTTTCAATTAGGGTTTGATGAATTGCTTGTTTTTTATTTCAATTAGGGTACTGGTGAATCTATTTTTCTTTTCTTTCAATTAGGGTTTGATATATCTCTCTAATCTCTTGTTTGACTCGTTGATTTTTGTTTTGTTTTGCAGATATGGAAATGTTTGTGTGTTGTGTGCATGATAGTTGGATTTGAATTGAAGAAGAATGAAAGTCTTTGAGTAGAAAAAAAAAGGTTCATTGATTACACTACTGAAACCGGCCAGTCTGTGTTGATGCTTTCAAGATTTGTTTGATTTTGTCTTTATATTGAATGAGATGGTGTTGTTCTTGATGATGCCCAAGATATGGGTTTCGATAAATTGTTGTTTGATATTGTTGTTGTTGCCTCTGTCATTGGATGCTCAAATCAAAAACATCAACTGTTTTTTATAGAGTACTTGTTAGGTTTTTTGTACTTCTATTTCGTTCTTTCTAACTGTTCACTTTGCTTGTTGCAGAGTTATTTAGTGACCTTGCTGCTTCTTCCATCATCATAGATAATAAAAGTTTCCAGTGCACTCAGGGTAAAGCATCCACATCTTTCGAAGGAGGAAGCTTGATATGGTCCTTGTTTTCTTCACGTATAGTAGGCTTTAGTATAGTAGGATCGGCATTGTCAATGCACTTTTGTATTCCTTCCTTTGAGCTTTGAACAGTTGAACTCATTTGAGTCGTTTCTTGTTATTGTTAGCACCTACTTCTCTGCATTTGGATTCTGTAAACACTTTGAACTTCTTATGATGCTTGTTTATTGGCTATTGCTTGCGATTAGACTTGGGAATCTGGGATCAGCTTTTTGATGCCTATTATGTGTAAGTCTGTAACTGTTAATTATTTTTTCCAGACGGGTTAACCAGCCACCCACCCGAACCAACCCGCCGTAATGTGGGTCGGGTTAAAACCGACCCACTGTGATGTTGGGTTGGTTGCGGGTGACAACTTTTATTACCCGCCATCAGTGGGTTGGGTGGTGGGTGAGGCCAAAACCGACCCAAACCGACCCATGTGCAGCCCTAATTGTAAGCAGGGTGAGGATGCATACATGCCTAGTCAGCTAGCTAAGGGTCTGAATTCCACTTACAAGTGTGGGTTCTGTGACAATTTGTGTCCTACATGCAGGAATTGTAAATTTGTAATCGCCTATGTGCGAGTGTTGTTGGTTTCTTGTGTGATGAAATTCAATCTCCATGGCTATATGGGCTAATAGCCTTTCACATTAACGTGAAGGAAACCAAGGAATCTGCGCAGATTTTTTGAAGAATGTCTGATCATTTTTGACGTTGGGAACCAATCGCTCTCCTTTTCCCTATCTGATTCTGTCAAACTTGATCTCGACTTTTGTTCCATATGCTTGTGGAGTTTCATTGATTTTTTCTTCAGGTTCCCACCATTCATTTCGAATGGTTTATAGCTATGTTACAAGACATGCCGGCGTCTTGTGTCTAGTACGTTACATTACTTTGTCACGACAACTTGAAAACTAGAAAATGGCGACACAGTTTGTGTTAGGCGCTAGGAGAGGAGCTCAGAAAACAATTTTTTCGCCTTGGGGCGTTTCGTTAGCTAGACGCGCCTTGTGCGCCTAGGCGAGCGCCTAGCTGTTGTTTTACCAAATTTAAAACTAAATAAATATCTTTTTAAGGAAAAATATCTCTTAAAAGGGTATATTATCCTACAAGCTACAACCGTATTAAATGGAGATCTTTATATTGCTAAAGATTGAGCTTAAAATAAACTTCTAAAAGAAAATCCAAGGTTTTAAAGCGATAAATTAGCTCCTTCTTCTCCTCCTTCGGTGGTTGTGGTGTGGTTAGGTTAGGGTTCAATATCTGTAGAACGAAGAAGAAGTGAACAATCGTCGATGCAGATTAACGGTAGTAATGGTACATCCATGATGGTATCCTCTCCTTCTTCTCCATCTCCTCAGTCTCAGTCTCATCAAAGGCTTAGGTTAAATCCGAACACTAATCACAACCCTGAAAACTATGAAGATCTCGGTCTGGAATTCAATCCCTGTATTTTCACTTCCCTAGAGCGTTACTTACCCCCTAGCATGCTCAGCGTCACCCGCCAACTTAAGGTTGACTACATGAAGGAAATTCTGGCTCGTTATTATTCGCCTCAAGGAGAACGCATCAGAGTCCAGAGTCACAGAGAATACAGGCAAAAAATAATAGCAAGCTATCAGCCATTGCATAGAGAGCTGTACGCAATGAACCCTGAATCCTTTTTGTTCCAGCATTTGTTGAAGCAATCAATAAAAATACAGAAGAGAGTTTAAGAAGTATAATATCTGAGCCCTCACCAGGAGTGTATACGTTCAAGATGCTCCGTAGGGAATTCTGTGACATGTTGCTATCTGAGGTGGATAATTTTGAAAAGTGGGTGACTGAATCTAATTTCAGAATCATGCGTCCGAATTTGATGAATAAATATGGTGCCGTTCTTGATGATTTTGGATTTGAAACCATGCTTGACAAGCTTATGGATGACTTCGTACGTCCCATATCTAAAGTGTTTTTCCATGAAGTTGGCGGGTCTACTCTGGATTCTCATCATGGTTTTGTTGTTGAATATGGAAAAGACAGGGATCTCGACCTGGGCTTTCACGTGGATGACTGTGAAGTCACTTTGAATGTGTGCTTGGGTAAGCAATTTTCCGGTGGCGACTTGTACTTTCGAGGAATCCGCTGTGACAAGCATGTAAATACCGAATATCAGCCTGAGGAATCCTTTGATTATTCCCATGTTATTGGACAAGCGGTGCTTCATAGTGGTCGGCATAGGTATGGTGCAAGGGCTACTAGATCAGGGCATAGGATTAACTTACTCCTTTGGTGCAGAAGTTCGGCTTTAGGGAGCTAAAAAGTACCAGAAGGATTTTTCTGCATGGTGTGGTGAGTGCCAACGTGAGAAGAGAGAAAGACAGCGTCTGTCAGTTGCAGCAACCAAGCTGCAATTACTGAGGATACAAGGAGACAATACTGCGGCCTGAAACTGTTAGTTAAGGCGGTATGTAACTTTACAAATTAAAGTGCCACCACTGTTTCATATTTTTAGGTTCGCACCCCTTTCTCTCAAACCACTGGAGCAAAATGCTCATTTAGAGGTGATCTAGGATGATTTGTTCTTGTTCCCCCTTTGATGGGTTGAGTTAAGATTAATGCTATTAGTATGCAAAAACAAAAAAGAAAAGAGCCGTGTCTATGTGTTGGGTCCGCGTCTGTGTACAAACTTAACGACATGGCTAGAAATTCTTTTAGGCGTGTTGAACGTAGTATCCAGGCCATGTTGCTTCCATACAAAAATTAACTGTTGACAGTGGGATTTGAACCCACGCCCTTTCGGACCAGCGCCTTAGACCAACTCGGCCATATCAACATTGTTGTTAATGGATTCACAGGCTACAACTACAAGCCAAGCTGTGTTTTTGTCGGTGGCAGCCATTTTAAAGACTGATCAGTGCCGACATGGTAGAATGCGTCCCTAGACATCAAATTATGTCCCAGGAAAAAAGAAAAGAGCCGTGTGAACACGGGAAATGGGTTTCACTTCCACGTAATCACAAACAATCTTTATAAAGGTTGAATACGTGCACTGAGGTGTGAGAAATATGGATCGAGCATAGGTGGATGATAACTCATAGATTCCAAACCCCTCTAGTTTGTCATGATCTCATTATCATCTCCCGTGGGATCCAGATAGATCCGAAATACGAGTAAGTAAATGAAAGTATCGGTGCGAAAGGTAAAAGAGACAACGATATACGTGGTTCAGCACTAAGGCCTACGTCCACGGGTCTGAGGAGATTCACTATAAACATAAATGATTACAATGATGATCACAAGACCTTGTGATCATCGAACACATGAGCTAAGACTCACTTACTTCTCCCTATTCTCTCTCTTCTCTCGTTCTATTTTTCTCCCCCCTTTTCTTCATGGAGGGGTACATATTTATAGCTAAGTTTGGTGGGTCCTACGACAATGAGTTGTTGAGATCTTATCTTCTTGTGTTACTCAGGCCTTGTACGTGGACTTGAATATAATCCACGCGGAGCGGTCCGCGGATCTCTATGTCACCCCGCGGCTTCGACTATATCCCGATTCATCACGCCGACCAACTCTTGTTTCCATCGTTGGTTGTCCGACACGTATTCTCCGAGCTACATTAAATGCGGGTGGTTGGAGTGTCCCACCACGCCGGCGGTGTCGATCCTCTTGTCATGTCCGTGTCGGTTGAACTACCTCCGACCGTTGATCATATCTTACCTCGTGATGTGTTAAGGCCATCCTTGGGTGCTACGCGACTTATCTATCTTGGGTGCCCCTTTATTCCCGACCGTTGGACTTGATAGATGGTACGTTGTCTCGAGTGCCACGGATGCCCTCTCGTGTCATCCTGTGAGTGATGTCATCCACGTGGACCCCGTTAGCGCACGTGGCAATGGAGATAAACAAGTGTACTTACAATTTGCCCCTCTTCTTGTGACTGGGCGTTTGGCTTTTGTTGGAAGAAGAACCGTGTGGTACGTTTTTATCTCCCTCATAACTTCTCATAAAAAGGTATTTCACGCATTTATTGTGCACGTTTCCCACGTCCGCCATAACCGCCCTCGGGTAGTGGACGGTTCCTTCTCGGTTCCCTATAAAGAGGAGAAGAGTGAGAGAATGTGAATTAAAGTCACATTCTCTGTTTTATTCTTTGTTCTTGTCTTCATCTTCTTAACTTCTTCTGACATCATCGCTGCTGCTGCTACTGCTACCGTGGTTGTCGTGGTTACTGCTACTGTGGTTGTTACTTGCTGCTTATTCTTTGTTGCTGCTGTTGATTGATTCTTCGTGATTCAGGTATGACCTTTTACTCCGTTTAACCACCTTGCTTAAGCTTGTCGAAGCTTCGATCTTCCGGTGATGATCTCGATGATGAATTTAAATTTAAATGTACCACGGGTTTTGAGAGTCGACGCTGCCGAGTAGGGTGTTCCACTCGGCCATGCTTAGATTTTATTTCTTCTTTTGAATTCGGATAATGATCTGAGAGTTTAGGCAACTGTTAGATGAAATTTAGGGTTTTCTTCTTTTGCACTGCTGTTCTTGAGATTTTCTCGATTTTTGATCTTCTCTGCCTCTGGCTTGAACTCCTATTCGTGTTTGTGCCCGCAGACATGTCCGATCATCCACGGGTTCCTTATCAGACTCCTCCGTCAAGTCCTCATCGATCTCCCCGGAGTAATCTGATGCGTGTCGTAGGTGCAATCAAATTAATTCAATATTTCCACTCAATTAAAAATAATATAATGGAAGTCAAGTTCGTTCCCACGAGGAGCAAGAGATCTTAGTTGTAAAAGTTGTCACGAAAAGGGGGGTGTAAAAAGCAAAATAAAAATAAACAAAGTAGTTAAAATCGAAAGTTGAAAGATGAAAACAATAAGAGAGAGAAGATCAAGGAATCCTTCTTCGTTACGAAACAATGATTAAAGTTATGTTCTTTTCTACTTGTTATTAGTCACAGTTATCACCAACCGTAGGATAGCAGTCCGCTTAGCTAGCCCCAAAATCCCTAATTTCACCGAGTAACAGTCCGCTTTAGTTATCGATTCTATTCAAAAGAACCACCTTGAGGTCCGCTTACAAGATGTAATTCCCAGAATGCATTAAGATTTATGAATTTAGGTTTAGTACTAGTAGTTAAACTCGGTTCGCTTGGTCCACTTTCTAGCGTTGTTTCTACACACAATTGCTCCACGGAATCCCTCCGCAAGGTCTCGTGTTTTCTACTTGTGTAAAGTGTCGAGAACGATTACGTATTCCCTAACTTATACTAGATATAGATCAATTAACAAATCAATTTAGCGTGCACTCCAAACAATCTATCAATCAATCATAAGTGTCTTTAAGATCACTCCTATTAGTAAAAACAATCGATAATCATGTGAAAAACTTCAAGATAGAATTGAAACAAAAAACTCAAATCATGTTAAGAACTAGGAATTCATCCTCAATCAATAAGAAATTTAGCTACTCATGTTTTTGAAATTCACACAAATAATAATAATTAAAAGAAGAATTTTCAAGTTCACACAAGTAATTAAAAAGAAAAATCTTAGAAAAGCAAGCAAAAACACAAGTGATGTGTGTGTAGAGAGGTGTAGAGATGTGTCTAGAAGTTGTAGAAAACTTCTCTATTTATAAGCTTCAATATTCTCCAAATCTTCCAAGGAATAGAATCCTTTTCCTTTTGCAATTCAATTTCCAAATCCAAGCTTTTCAAACTCTTCCACCTTCTCTTTCCAAATTTGAGTCCAATTCTCCATTTAATTCCTAGCCCAAGTCTTCATACCCATGAGAGAAGTCCATAGAAAATTAAATTTTTGGCTCGCCGAAAACTGGGATTATGGCCGGAAATCGGCCGGAAAACGTCGCCGCCGGCCACCTGGAAATTTCTCCGTCAAGAGAATATTCGACGGAATATTCCGTCCGGTCCTCCGTTAGGACTAACGGTCAAACGAGGTCTTCAGTTAGTCAACGGGTCAAGGAGTCAAAGGGAGAGCGAGTTAGATAGACGAGTCAGCTTCTATTCAGCTGCTTACTGGTCTAACTGGGCTGATTCGCTGGGTCGGATCGGCTCTTCGAACTCGTTCTGGATCGGTCATCGCCGGTACCGATTTGACTCGCCGGTATAGAAAACCGGCCGAGTTCTGGTTGTTTACAGGGCATTTCCGGCTAAGTTTTCAAGCCATTATCTTCACCTGTTAAGAAGCCTATCATTCATCTAATTCATTCATTGTAACTCAGGCATTCATTCCAAAATTCTCTGTAATAGAAGCAGCATCAGATTACTCAGTAGCATCACCTCCCTGCTTCAAACCACCGTCAATTTCTCGGCTCACCATAAACCAAAGAAGATCGCACCTTTAACACCACCCGACAAACCTTCACTTGCTCATCCGCTATTCTTAAAACCAACAAAGAATAAAGAAAAGAACCAAATTCAATCGATTTCAACCTCGATGACTTCACCATTCACTATACTCAATCATCTTTCTCTCGAGCTTTGACACCGGCAAAGACTCAATCGATTATCTTTATTTCTCGCCAATACGAGCTCGTCATCATCATTATCATTCCCGAGCTCCATTGCTTATCTCGTAAACCCTCACATCCTCATCACATCCTCAATCGATAAACAATTCATCTGTTACACAAACGTCGACCATCCTCTCTCGCCGATCTACTCTTCTTGACCGAAATATTGATAGGGCAACAACAACCCCGAGCCTTCCTAATCCCCCCGAAGTTTCATACTCCTACAAACTGCAATGCAACATTCCCACAATTCCATTCACGAAACATTAAGCAACAAAGAAGACTTCATCCGGCTCTTTGCCTCTCGCTCTAGGCAAACTCTATCTCCGACTTTCTTGTCTCACACAAAAGATCGACCATTACTTCCCATTCTCTTCGTTTCTCACGTAACCCTTAATTCTTTCTCTACCATCGACGGCAAGTCACCCATCTCTCATCTCCACAACACCTCGGACTACTACCCCTCGGCTCAATCTTCCCGGCCCATTGCACCACCGGGGCCCAATTTCTTCTCCCTGTATTGAATTAACAGCTCAAACCGAGCTCGATTCCCTGAATCGATTGTAGCATCTCCGATTCAAAAATCACACAAACCCCATCTCAGTCTCACTCGAGAACATCGATTCCTTCTTTAGCAAACCTCCAACTTCTTCCTTCAAAACCCATCTCTCGACAATATGTCTTCACCTGTACCACCCGCAACTCTCGATCTCTCACGGATCCATTATCTTAATTTCTTCTCCAAAATAAACCCCTTAATTTCTTCGAAGAGCCGAGGCTCATCTTCACCGAACCGTGAATCAGCTCTAACCCGCTACGATTTCTTGATTTAATCTTCAATTTCGCATCTCGATCTCTTCTTCCCTCGTCGGCTTAACCAAGCAAGAATGGTCGCTCTCTATTTCTCGTTCTCAATTTCAAGAAAATGATTGAGAAATATCTTCTCAATTAGGATAGGGTTATAACAAACATGGTTCGGTTTCGGGTTTGGATCCGGCACGGTTAGGACCGACCAGGTTGGATGCTACCCAACATAACCATCCTCTGGATAAGGGCTACCCAATGTTAATACCACCCATTTCTTTGAGTGATAAGGGGTACCCTATTTGGCAGCCCCTTAACTTGAACTCGTCCCGTCTCAGAGTGATCCTCCCATAAGAGTTGCCCCTTAACCTTGACTGGGCTCCATATATCAATCGCTTGGTAAAATGACCTTTTTGCCCTTTTGGCTCAAATTGGGTGATTTCTTCTTCTTTTCCTCCGTGTGACTCCATAGTAGCTATAAAACTCAAAACAAGCGTAAAATACATAATTTACAAGAAAAATAGCAAAGAAAGCATAAACTACTAGATAGTAAATTAGGTGTATTCTACACCTATCAAATACCCCACACTTAGACTTTGCTAGTCCTCGAGCAAATCAAACTAAAAACTCACAACTTCAAAGCGTTCAAGCGTCACAAGCATCCAAAGAGTTATGAGGACATAGAGTTTCTGCATGCTAGTAATAAGAAGTTAGAAATACCAAAGAACATATTCTCGTTCTTAAATGTTGAGTGAGAAATAACCACACCATAATGAGAGAATGCGTGTTTGAGAAACGATCAATAAGCATTTCGCCTCGACTTCTGCCTCACCAAATAAGATTTTATGATAATTGCACTCAAAAAGACAGCTTTTTATGGTTCTCACATGTGTGCAAAAGGGAATGAAGAGAGAATTCCCGCAACACGTTGAATGGTGGGAAGGATAACTTCAAATTTTGAAAAACCCACATCTTTTAATATTTTGAAAAACCATTTTTCTGACGATCTCTAAGAAAGGAAATCAATCATATATTATTGAGGATGGGATTACTTACTCACCTTCACATCCGATCGCCAATTATGATAACACCACTCTCACGGCATCCATTAGAAACGTCTTCCGCTACTCGTCTTGATCTTCATGGTCTTCGTCTTCGGTTTCAACTATTGATGATAAACCCTTGAATTTTCATAAATCCTTGACAATTTGTAACT
The DNA here is from genome assembly GCA_023531295.1 of Papaver armeniacum. Taxonomy (NCBI): domain Eukaryota; kingdom Viridiplantae; phylum Streptophyta; class Magnoliopsida; order Ranunculales; family Papaveraceae; genus Papaver; species Papaver armeniacum. The sequence goes on along the minus strand of JAJJWW010012377.1, from coordinate 278,351 downwards.
CTTTTACCTTAAAACCTTGTCGCTTGAAACTTCCTTATAGATTTTTCTTCCCCACGGCTTATAAAAACAAAACAAATATTTTTATTTTTTTCTTTTTTTTTTTTTTTTTTTTTTTTTTTTTTTCAATTTTTTTTTTTTTTTTTTTTTTTTTTTTTTTGAAACAAGAGAAATAAAATACAAAAATAAACCATGGCCGTGGGAGAAGTATTTTACCGCTTGATTCTTCACAACTTGTATCGTCTTGAAATCATAAACTTCAAAAATTCTCACCTTTTAATTTTCTTCGCTTTCATGAATAAGTCTTCATACTTGAATATAAAATTACCTCATTATATTGTAAGTCTTCAACATATATGTAAAAATCCGCTCTTTTGTATGTTGCTTTACTTGTATTTGAAATTTGCTCTTTTTCCCGTTCCGTTGCTTGTAAACCTTAAACTTTTCCAACTTTCCTTGTAGATTTTGATGTCGCTCCTTGTTGATGATGAATGTGTTTCTATGGATCCGTTGTTGTTGCGAGAGAATGGTGCTAACTGCAAATCGAACTACAAGAAGGAAGCTTTCATCCATGGACGTCACCCTCATGATTGACAAAATTAGCACTCAAGAGATCAAAGAGTAGTGCTTCTATTGGTGGGAGGTTGGGTAGCTCACCATTCTACCCTAATTAACTTACGGTGACACACACTCAAAAGAAAGCTCTTTAGTAGATGGAAGAATTCTGGTCGGTGCCTCTCATGATATGAATACGGGTAGTCTCCACTAATGATTGATCGGAACTCTAATAACGCATTTCTCCTCGCACCAAATTCGCATCACCGCAGATGATTAAATCCATTATTTAACACTCAAACAAACAAGAAATCCGAATGTAGTTCTCTAACATTTCCAAGTTCCATTATGTCGGTCAAAATCTCTATGTAAACATACCTAGAAGTATGCTAGTGACTCTAAAATCTTTAAAAGTTGGAATTTTTATGTAAAACTCCTTTTTTTTTTTTTTCAAATTTTTTCATTTTTTTGTAATTTTTGTTTTAAAAACATGCTTAACCACTCCCCCACACTTAAACCTTACATTGTCCTCAATGTAATTGAATCCTCCTAGTAAAGGCAAGGTGAGAAATTTTAACATGATAAGAAACAAGAAAAAGAAATAACAAAAAGCAAAAGGATAAGAAATACAAAACCGATGGGTTGCCTCCCATTAAGCGCTTGTTTTAAAGTCGACGGCCCGACTTAGTCCTTGCTGCACTTTACTCCTCCAGAGGGAGTGAATCTTGAAGACTAATCACGTCCACATGCTCCGTTGGAAAGTTTTCATAATATGGCTTCAACCTATGGCCGTTGACTTTCAAATTTTGTCCTGTTTTTTCACTAACAATTTCAACTGCACCATGATCATAAACATTAGTAACAACAAATGGTCCCACCCAACGGGACTTAAGCTTACCCGGAAATAAACGTAAACGAGTATTAAATAAAAGAACTTTTTGCCCCACAACAAAACTTTTACGAGAAATCATCTTGTCATGAAAAAGCTTGGTCTTTTCCTTGTAAATCCGGGCACTCTCGTAAGCATCATTACGTATCTCCTCTAGCTCATGTAGTTGTAACTTCCTTTGTTTCCCCGCTTCATCATACTCCATGTTGAATTTCTTTATCGCCCAATAAGCCTTATGTTCAAGTTCAACCTAAGATGACAAGCCTTGCCATAAACCAACCTATATGGAGACATACCAATCGGTGTCTTAAACGCCGTTCTATACGCCCAAAGTGCATCGTTGAGCTTAAAGCTCCAATCTTTCCTCGTGGTATTCACCGTTTTCTCAAGAATGGACTTGATCTCACGATTTGAAATTTCCGCTTGTCCACTAGTTTGTGGATGATAAGGCGTACCAATTTTGTGTGTTATGTTGTACTTCTTGAGGAGAGCGTGGAAAGCCTTCTTGAAATGTGAGCCTCCATCGCTTATCACCACTCTTGGTGTTCCATGCCTATTGAAAATATTTTCCCTTACAAAATCACAAACAACTTGAGAGTCATTAGTTTTGGTGGCTCTAGCCTCCACCCATTTCGAAACATAATCAACGGCAAGAAGTATATAAAAATTCCCATTCGAATTGACAAAAGGGCCCATAAAATCAATACCCCACACATCAAAAATCTCAACGGCGAGAATTGGTGTGAGTGGCATTTGATTTCGAGCACCTAGATTGCCCGTTCGTTGACATCTATCACACGATTTACAAAAAACATATGAATCTTCAAACAAGGTGGGCCAATAAAATCCACTCTCGAGAACTTTGAGAGCGGTACGCTTAGATCCAAAGTGGCCACCACATGCAAAAGTGTGGCAAAAGGAGAGAATGGATTGAAATTGAATTAGGCACGCACCTTCGCATTATTTGATCAACGCCATATTTCCATAAGTATGGTTCATCCCACACATATTGCTTAGCGACCTTCTTAAGTTTCATCTTTTGGAAATTAGACATTGTACTAGGTACTTTCCTTGTCACCAAGTAATTCACTATATCTGCATACCAAGGTGTTGATTCGTCCATGGAGAAAAGTTGTTCGTCCGGAAGCGGTCATGTAATGGAAGTTCCTCTTGAGACATAACAAGTCTACTAAGATGATCCGCAACGGTATTCTCCACACCCCTCTTATCACGAATTTCTATGTCGAACTCTTGTAACAATAAGATCCACCGAATTAATCTTGGCTTAGCTTCTTTCTTCTTTATTAAGTGTCTTAGTGCGGCATGATCGGAATACACAATAACCTTTGTACCCACCAAGTATGATCGAAATTTTTCCAAAGCAAAAACTATAGCCAATAACTCCTTTTCCGTGGTAGAATAATTGATTTGTGCATCATTAAGGGTCCTAGATGCATAATAGATAACATGGGACAACTTGTCCACCCTTTGACCCAAAACGGCTCCAACCGCATAATCACTAGCATCACACATTAATTCAAATGGAAGATTCCAATCCGGTGATTTGATAATCGGTGCACTTGTCAACATCTCCTTTAATTTGTCAAAAGCATCCTTGCATTCCTTGTTGAAGTCGAAAGGTACCTCCTTTTGTAATAACTTGCACATCGGCATGGAGATTTTGGAGAAATCCTTGATAAACCGCCTATAGAAACCTGCATGTCCAAGAAAAGAACGAATTTCCCTCACCGAAGTGGGATATTGTAAGTTTCTTATTAAATCTATCTTTGACTTGTCCACTTCGAGCCCTCGAGAGGACACAATGTGACCAAGTACTATGCCGTGGTTTACCATAAAGTGACATTTCTCCCAATTGAGGACAAGGTTTGTGTCTATGCATCGTTTAAGAATTAGTTCAAGGTTATTTAAACAACCATCAAAAGAATTGCCATAAACACTAAAGTCATCCATAAATACCTCGATGATGCGCTCCACATAATCCGAGAATATACTCACCATGCATCTTTGAAAAGTAGCCGGCGCATTGCAAAGGCCAAACGGCATCCGTCTATATGCAAACGTTCCAAACGGACAAGTGAAAGTGGTCTTCTCTTGGTCCTCCGGTGCAATAACAATTTGATTGTATCCCGAATAACCATCCAAAAAGCAATAATAAGAATGCCCCGCTAACCGCTCCAACATTTGATCAATGAAAGGTAAAGGAAAGTGATCCTTGCGGGTTGCGGAATTAAGCTTTCTATAGTCAATACACACTCTCCAACCGGTTTGAACTCTTGTAGGAACAAGTTCATCGTCTTGATTTCGAACAACCGTGACTCCGGATTTCTTTGGTACCACTTGAACCGGACTAACCCACTTGCTATCGGAAATTGGGTAGATTACCCCACACTTAGCAATTTGAGTATCTCTTTTTCACAACCTCCATCATGGGAGGATTAAGCCGACGTTGAGCATCACGTACCGGCTTCACGTTCTCTTCCATTAGAATCCTATGCATGCACATGGATGGACTAATACCTTTGATGTCCGCAATTGTCCACCCAATAGCCGTTTTGTGCTCTTTCAAGACTCTAAGCAAACGGTCTTCTTGTACCGGCGTGAGGTTCTTAGAAATAATCACCGGAAGCTCATCTCCATCCCCCAAGAAAGCATACTTCAAATGGTCCGGAAGCGGCTTCAATTCTAGTTTGGGCGCCTTCACAATAGATGGTACAAGTACTTCATCATTCACGGGTAAAGAAATATAAGAAACATCACCCTTTTTAGCCTCTTGCAATGTCGCCAAAGCTCCACATATCTCCACCAATTCCTTGGAGATTTCAACATCCAAGTTAGACAAGCCATGGACGTCCAATTCAATGCTCTTTTGCAACACCACATCAAGTTCATCCTCTTGGTTCAATTCCACCATTTGTTGCGCTAATGAATCAACCACATCAATGGAGTAAACGGAATGCACATCACTTGGGTAGCGCATGGCTTCAAATATGTTAAAGTGTATTATCTCCTTGTCGAATTCCATAGTGAGTGTACCCTTATCAACATCAATCTTCGTCTTTGCGGTTTTCATGAATGGCCTCCCAAGAAGTAAAGAAGTAGATGATCGGTTCTCATTGTTGTCCATATCCACCACGAAGAAGTCCACCGGAAAAATAAGCTCATTTACTTGCACTAGCACGTCTTCTACAAGCCCCTTAGGATATATGTTAGACTTGTTTGCCAATTGGATAATAACTCTTGTTTCTTTCAAAGGTCCAAGATTCAAGGAGTCATATATTTCGGCCGACATCACACTAATGGAAGCCCCCAAATCAAGTAAAGCATGTTCAAACCTTTGCTTACCAATAGTAATTGGCACCGTGAAACCACCGGGATCCGTGCACTTTGTAGGCATCTTCTTTAATAGCATAGCCGACGCACTCTCGCCAACTTTAGTAATTTCATTATCAAGCAACCTATCCTTCTTGATGCATAATTCCTTCATGAACTTGGCATACCTTGGAATTGTCTTGATAGCCTCAATGAATGGGATGTTGATTTCAATCTTCTTGAAGATATCCATAAGTGCCTTGTCTTGAGCTTCTTTCTTGGATTTAGCAAAACGACTAGGAAAAGGAGGTGGAGTAGTGAAAGTAGAAACCGGTTCCTTGGATTGGTCGTTTGGTGTGGAATTCTCCTTTGGTGCGGTTTCCTCCTTGTCATTGACTACCTCTTCACTAACTTCCTCATGATGACTTGGACCCTCCACTTGTCTTCCACTTCTTAAAGTAACCGCATTAACATTCTCTCTTGGATTCACAAACGGTTGTGAAGGAAGTTTTGTGGATGCTTGAGATTTCAATAAATTCACATCGGTCGCCAATTGTCCCATTTGAGTTTGTAAGTCCTTGATGGCCGAATCGGTCTTTTGTTGGCTTTGTTGGCTTTGTTGGAACATAGAAGTAAGACCTTGCAAACCTTGCATTAATGCATTGAGCTTGTCATCATTCAAAGAATCACGCTCCTTGACTTGTTGTGGTTGGAATTGTTGATAACCACCTTGTTGTTGAGGTTGAAAGCGTGATTGTGGAAAACCACCTTGTTGCTCATATGGATTAGAAACCGCCGCTTGCTTGTTTGCATAACTAAAGTTGGGATGATCCTTCCACCCGGGATTGTAAGTATTCGAGTATGGATCGTACCTTGGCCTTTGATTTGGATATAAAGCATTCACTTGTTCGGTCTCATTATCCGGAATAATTACCGCGGCAATCCTTTGCATCATTATCTCCATGTTATTCATCCTTTGATCAAGATGTGATGAAGAATCACTAACTTCATGCACTCGCCTAACCATTGGTTCATCCCTTGTGTAGAATTGTTGCGAGTTTGCCGCCATACTTTCAATCAACTCTCTAGCTTCGGTCAAAGTCTTGTTCATTAGTGCACCACCACCCGCAAGCGTCAAGAAGAGACCTATCACTTGAGTGGAGAGCTTCATAGAAGTATTGGAGTATCATAACGTCACTAAATTGATGGTGTGGACAGCTTGCCACCAACCTCTTGTATCGCTCCCAACATTCATACAATGATTCTCCCACTTGTTGTTTCAATCCACAAATCTCCTTGCGAATTTGAGTAGCTTTGGATGCGGGAAAATATCTCTCGAGGAAAAGTTTCTTCATCCCATTCCATGTTGTGATACTTCCTAAGGCAAATAATATAACCATTCCTTAGCATTACCCGCCAAAGAAAACGGGAAAGCTTTCAACATTGCTCCATCCACATTAGTCTCCTATGGAAGCATAGCCATAACTATGGTGTAAAAATCCATAAGATGTTTGTTTGGGTCCTCATTCACCATGCCATGGAACTTTGGTAACTCTCTAATCAACCCCGCTTGATTTCGAAGGTTGAGTTAGTTTGGATACACCATTGTTGGGTATCAAGCTTGTGAGAAGCTAGGTCCTTGAGTGTACGATCGGCCATTGTTTCTTCCTCGTTGTCCGAATCACTTGATGAAGAAGGAGGAAGTGGAGTGTTAATCGCACGAATGAAATCCTTTAGTTGAGTGCCGGATCGAAGACGTATTGGACTCGGTCTACCCCCTTTTAGCATTCACCAAAGGTATAACACCAAACAAGATTCTCACAAACTAAGTTAGATACGGTAAAGAATCTAACAAAGCAAGAATAAAAATAAAAACAACTAAAAAATCGCCCGTTGCTCCCCGGCAACGGCGCCAAAATTTGATGCGTGTCGTAGGTGCAATCAAATTAATTCAATATTTCCACTCAATTAAAAATAATATAATGGAAGTCAAGTTCGTTCCCACGAGGAGCAAGTGATCTTAGTTGTAAAAGTTGTCACGAAAGGGGGGTGTAAAAAGCAAAATAAAAATAAACAAAGTAGTTAAAATCGAAAGTTGAAAGATGAAAACAATAAGAGAGAGAAGATCAAGGAATCCTTCTTCGTTACGAAACAATGATTAAAGTTATGTTCTTTTCTACTTGTTATTAGTCACAGATTATCACCAACCGTAGGATAGCAGGTCCGCTTAGCTAGCCCCAAAATCCCTAATTTCACCGAGTAACAGTCCGCTTAGTTATCGATTCTATTCAAAAGAACCACCTTGAGGTCCGCTTACAAGATGTAATTCCCGAATGCATTAAGATTTATGAATTTAGGTTTAGTACTAGTAGTTAAACTCGGTTCGCTTGGTCCACTTTCTAGCGTTGTTTCTACACACAATTGCTCCACGGAATCCCTCCGCAAGGTCTCGTGTTTTCTACTTGTGTAAAGTGTCGAGAACGATTACGTATTCCCTAACTTATACTAGATATAGATCAATTAACAAATCAATTTAGCGTGCACTCCAAACAATCTATCAATCAATCATAAGTGTCTTTAAGATCACTCCTATTAGTAAAAACAATCGATAATCATGTGAAAAACTTCAAGATAGAATTGAAACAAAAAACTCAAATCATGTTAAGAACTAGGAATTCATCCTCAATCAATAAGAAATTTAGCTACTCATGTTTTTGAAATTCACACAAATAATAATAATTAAAAGAAGAATTTTCAAGTTCACACAAGTAATTAAAAAGAAAAATCTTAGAAAAGCAAGCAAAAACACAAGTGATGTGTGTGTAGAGAGGTGTAGAGATGTGTCTAGAAGTTGTAGAAAACTTCTCTATTTATAAGCTTCAATATTCTCCAAATCTTCCAAGGAATAGAATCCTTTTCCTTTTGCAATTCAATTTCCAAATCCAAGCTTTTCTCAACTCTTCCACCTTCTCTTTCCAAATTTGAGTCCAATTCTCCATTTAATTCCTAGCCCAAGTCTTCATACCCATGAGAGAAGTCCATAGAAAATTCTGGAATTTTTGGCTCGCCGGAAAACTGGGATTATGGCCGGAATTTGGCCGAAACGTCGCCGCCACCACTGGAAATTTCTCCGTCAAGAGAATATTCGACGGAATATTCCGTCCTGGCCTCCGTTAGGACTAACGGTCAAACGAGGTCTTCGATTAGTCAACGGGTCAAGGAGTCAAAGGGAGAGCGAGTTAGATAGACGAGTCGCCTTCTATTCACCTTCTTCGGTCTAATCGGCTGATTCGCCTGGGTCGGATCGGCTCTTCGAACTCGTTACTCGATCGGTCATCGCCGACGATTTGACTCGCCGGTATAAAAACCGGCCGAGTTCTCGTTGTTTACGAGGGCATTTCCTACTAAGTTTTCAAGCCATTATCTTCACCGTTAAGAAGCCTATCATTCATCTAATTCATTCATTGTAACTCGAGGCATTCATTCCAAAATTCTCTGTAATAGAAACAACATCGGGATTACTCGGTAGCATCACCTCCTCGTTCAAACCACCGTCAATTTCTCGGCTCACCATAAACCCAAGAAGACCTTTGCACCTTTAACACCACCTGACACTTCACTTGCTCATCTGCTATTCTTAAAACCAACAAAGCAATGAAGAAAAGAACCACTCAATCGATTTCAACCCGACAGCTTCACCATTCACTATACTCACTCATCTTTCTCTCGAGCTTTGACACTGGCAGCACTCAATCGATTATCTTTATTTCTGCCAATACGAGCTCGTCATCATCATTATCATTCCTGAGCTCCATTGCTTATCTCGTAAACCCCTGTCATCCTCATCACATCCTCAATCGATAAACAATTCATCACACAAACGTCGACCATCCTCTCTCGCTCGATCTACTCTTCTTGACCGAAATATTGATAGGGCAACAACAACCCTGAGCCTTCCTAATCCCTGAGTTTCATACTCCTACAGCTGCAATGCAACATTCCCACAATTCCATTCACAGAAACATTAAGCAACAGCAGCAGCTTCATCTGGCTCTTTGCCTCTGCTCTAGGCAAACTCTATCTCTGACTTTCTTGTCTCACACAAGACATCAGCCATTACTTCCCATTCTCTTCTGTTCCTCACAGAACCCTTAATTCTTTCTCTACCATCGACGGCAAGTCACCCATCTCTCATCTCCACAACACCTCAGACTACTACCCCTCGGCTCAATCTTCCCAGCCATTGCACCACCAGTTCCAATTTCTTCTCCTGTATTGAATTAACGGCTCAACCGAGCTCGATTCCCCGAATCGATTGTAGCATCTCCGATTCAAAAATCACACAAACCCCATCTCGGTCTCACTCGAGAACATCGATTCCTTCTTTAGCGGCTCCAACTTCTTCCTTCAAAACCCATCTCTCGACAAATGCCATCTTCACCCGTACCACTGCAACTCTCGATCTCTCACGGATCCATTATCTTAATTTCTTCTCCGAAATAGAAACCCTTAATTTCTTCAAAGAAATGAGGCTCATCTTCACCGAACCGTGAATCCGCTTCTAACCTGGTCTCGATTTCTTGATTTAATCTTCAATTTCTGCATCTCGATCTCTTCTTCCCTGCTTCGGCTTAACCAGCAGCAATGGCTGCTCTCTATTTCTCGTTCTCAATTTCAGCAAAAATGATTGAGAAATCTTCTCAATTAGGATAGGGTTATAACAGCTGGCGGGTTCGGTTTCGGGTTTGGATCCGGGTACGGTTAGGACCGACCCAGTTGGATGCTACCCAACATAACCATCCTCCTGGATAAGGGCTACCCAATGTTAATACCACCCATCTTTGAGTGATAAGGGTACCCTATTTGGCAGCCCCTTAACTTGAACTGTCCCGTCTCGTAGTGATCCTCCCATAAGAGTTGCCCCTTAACCTTGATCGGGCTCCATATATCAATCGCCCGTAAAATGACCTTTTTGCCCTTTTGGCTCAAATTGGGTGATTTCTTCTTCTTTTCCTCCGTGTGACTCCATAGTAGCTATAAAACTCAAAACAAGCGTAAAATACATAATTTACAAGAAAAATAGCAAAGAAAGCATAAACTACTAGATAGTAAATTAGGTGTATTCTACACCTATCATAATCCTAATGTAAGGGGTGGAGCTTCGCCCCACCTACTCGGGTAACCTTCGGGATGGACGAACATCCTCATCCTCCCGGTCAAAGGCCTTCACTTAGAAGGGGTGATCCTCCGAGGATCTAGGTATGCCGCGACTCGTCCCTAGGGTGGGTCTCCTAAGAAGCGGCCCGAACCTTCGCAATGAACCTTTGGATGTGCGGCCCCGCACTCAAATTTCCCCAACGCGGACTAACCCACCCGTGTCTAGTTCAAGTAAGTCGACTAAAACTCTTACTTCGAAAAGAAAGGCTACGGAGATAGAGTCTTTGGGAGACTTAGTTCCTCCTAAGAGGAAAGTCATGTTCGGTGGAGGATGCTACGGAGGAAGGTTTCGAGGAAGATTCTCGCCGTTACTTTCCGTCCTTTATCTCTCGGGTAATAAGAAGTTTACCTTCCGACACATTGATATCGAGGCCTTCAAGGTGAAGCATGGTTTTCGCATTTTCGAGTTCGTTTTATGCCGCTGATAAAGACATAACTTATGAGATGGTTACCAATTACAAGTACGATGCCTTTCATTTGCCGACAACCGTGGGTGCTTTCGAGGCTGGTTTGATGCTACCCTTGTATAAAGTCGGTGATGATTTCTACTACCGGGTCTGTCTAGCCGCGATACTTTGCCAAGAAAAGTCATAATCGCGGGGTGCAACAGATTGACAGAAACTATCTTCGCCATCTTCGTGAATGCTATCTTCGTAGTAAGGGGAAAACGATGATGACTTGCTATGCCCCTAAATTAGAAAAGGAGAAGGGGTGGTATACTCTAGAATTTCAACAAATCCTTTGGAGATTATGTTAACAGGAATACTCGTAAGCCGTGGTCTCGTGAGTCTACGGAACATTACTTCAAAGGGGAAGTTCGCCTTTTGAGCGAGGTAAGTGATTCCAAGATGGCGAGGATTCCCGGTGCCGAAGGTCTTCCTATTCTGCCGAGGAGAGAATCAAGCGTGATCATGATTATGAGTGGGTCCGCCACCGTTCTTGAAGTCGTTGGCCCGTGGGCCTATGGTTGGGTCCCCGGTCCCCGTGGTTGGCGACCTACGTTGGATGTCTTCCTCGCGAAGCTTCTCCCGCTCGTTACGCTCACTACTGCTTCGCGGGATGAGTTTTGCCGTATGGATTTTGTTTATAGCCGTGATGTTGATGATGCAGAAGACGAAGATGTTCCTGATGCTAATCTTCCTCCGCGGAATACTGATGTTGTTAAGGTGCGTTGTTTGTTTTCTTCGTATGTATGCCCCTACGTTTTCTTAAATAATGTTGATTATGCCAAGGAAAGGTGATGCCAATGGTTCTTTCATCATTACGTGTTGTAGGTGTGTAGAGGTAAGAAGATTAATCCCAAGCAATCATCGAATTCTCCCACCGAGGGTTCCTCTCATTTCGAGGATGTAAATAGCCCCGTGTGTGGTGATGAGGACTCTTCCGATAGGGAAGAGCGAATTGAAACTTCTCCGCCTTGTTCAAGAAGGTGATGGCGACGGGGCCGTTTGACGGTGGAGGTGATGATCCGGCCACTGGTGGTGGTCCGGGTGCTCCGGCTATTGGTGGTGGTCAGGGTGATCCGGCCACTGGTGGTGGTGGTGGTGGTGGTGGTCTAGGTGATTCGGCTAATGGTGGCGGTCAAGATGGCCCGGTCATTGGTGGTGGTCAAAGTGATGGCGATCGGGCCGTTGATGGTGGAGGTGATGATCCGGCCACTGGTGGTGGTCAAGGTGACCCGGCCATTGGTGGTGGTCAAGGTGACCCGGCCACTGGTGGTGGTCAAGGTGACCCGGCCACTGCCACTGGTGGTGGTAGAGGTGATTCGGATGCTGGTGGTGTTGGTGGTGTTGGTGGTGATGGAAATCATGCCGGGGGGTTTACTAAGTCCAGTGTGAATGTTGTAGATAAAGGTAAGGGACTTGTTCTTAGTAGTGATGACAAGGATGGGGGTGCTTGTTATGAGTTCTCCTTTGGTAAGGTTTTATCTGGGGAACAGTCATTTGACATGTCCACGGTTATGGGGCTTGTTTCGGACTTCACGCTAACTTCCCGGTGATGATTGGAGTGTTCTCGAGGACAGTGCGTTGGTGGCCCATCCGGCGGGTCCGATTTCGGGGTTTTGGTAGTGCCTTCCGAGGGTTTTGCTGGTACCTCCTCTATCACAGGTGGGGCCTTGGTGCAAGGTAATGTTGGTCTTTGCTCATGGTGGGAATACCTCGGACTCTCCCTGTGATGATTTCTCGCGATCCTTAGCCGAGGATGGCGATGATGCTTTATTTTGGCATGGCTGCGAAAGAAAAACTTGTTTGGTTGTTCCTCATCCCGCCCCGTGATTGAAGGGGAAAAGAGTTCGGATGCTTTTACTCGTAGGTACATGGAGTTAACCCGAGGAGGCGGTAGATCGAGGGTGGGGTAAAAATCTCGTAGCCGGCGGCTTGATCTTGTAGTGGATCCTCCCCCTACCGTTGCTGACATGATGGTTATTGCTGATGGGTATCAGTACAGTTACCCCCAGCAGCGGTTATTGGAGGTTTGTCCTGTTCTTTTTATCCCTGATTGCGTTCGAATATGATTTCGTTCGAATATGATGTGAGCTAACTTCCCTCATTTTGCTGATAGATGATGAGAAGTGAGTATTGTAACCACCAACTTTACCGGCTCTTTAGGGCCAAATCTCTGAAGCTTGAGGGGAAGCTTCGACATTGTGAAGAGACGCTTTCGAGTGTCGAGGCTTCGGTCTCCGTTAAGGATGAATAAATAACCGAGCTACGTTCTGAGTTGGCTCTGGTTAAGGCCAAGTTAGCTGTTGCTGAGGAAAATTCCTCATCCATTTCAGGTCTGCGCTCCCTCTTCTTTGTTAGTTTCCTGCTCCTTATTTATTCTGAGTTTTCTCTTTCTTCCCTCCTCCCGCTGTACTATCTTCAGTGGGTGGAGTCCCTGAATTGTTGTGGCTTCGGAGTGAGAGGGCTCGTCAAAAGGGTCGCATTCTTTGAGTGAGTTGAAAAACTTAAGAGTGAGTCGGCTAAATGGAATGCCCGCGCGGATGTTCATAACGCGATGGTCGAAGAATGGCGTAAGAAAAAGTATTGCTTGGTAGATTTGCAAAATCGAAATAACCATGACCGCCATTTGTTCAACGGGGCTCTTTTATGGACGCGGGATAATCTTGAGCAAGCTCGCGGGGCAGATTTCCTCCTTAGAAATTAAACTTAATGTTCGGGAAGGCGAGTCAGCGGCTAGCGCGGTTTCTCATCCCTCGGATGTGCGGACTTATATGCAGCGTTTGGCCAAGGAGAGAGACGATGCTAGGGCAGAATGTAGTGCTCTCAGCAGTGCTCTATCCGCGTCTCGAGCTGATGTGGCTCGTCAGGTTGAACGTGAGAGGGACTTAGAGGTGACTATGTATCGTCTCAACAAGGGGTTGGAATTGAAGAATGATGAGGTTAATCGACATCGTCATTCGGGCTCGATGCTTCGAAATGACCCGAGCGCAAGTCGCATGCTCATAATCTGCAGTAGATTATGATAAGTTATCAAATGAATATGATTATGCCGCGAAGCGAGGGATTCCGCGGTTGATCATTGTGAAAGGTATACGTCTTCGTCATCGAGTGTGCTTTGAATTGTATCTCGTTATAACTCATGGTCTTCTTTTATTGTTCGCAGAGCTCCAAGTACAGCTTAAAGCCGCAGATGGAAAGTTTGCCGAAGCTCAGGCTAAGGTAGTTCAACTGGAGGGTCAAGTTAGTTATCATCGCGGTCTGGCCTCGTCTCAGGATGAAACGTTGAAGCAAGCTAATCAAAGGATAGACCAGCTTTGTACTTCCTTAAATCAGCCGAGATGAGGAGCGTGGCCATAGGTCTAATGGCCCGCAAACAATCGGGGCCAAGAGATTAATAAGATTCTTGGTGAGATTGAGCTGGACCTTAAGAAAAACCATGGGTTAACCAAGAATTATACTCGGCGTCCCCGTACCCGCGCTCCCCTCAAGTTCTTCCGGGCCCTCCTCGGGTGGTAGCGTTCCTTCATCGTTTGAAGGATAAACTCGCGGATAACCCTCCTACTCGCAGGCCGTAGTTAGTATGCTAGGGATTGATCTCGGTTGCTTATCCTTTTGGCGTTTTTGTTATTTTTGCTGCTGGGCTTGTAATCAACTGCATGTATTAGATCAAACTTTGGTGTTTAAATCTGATTTTGAATTTTTGTTTAATTTACGTCTATCTTTAACTACAATGGTAAATTCCGTAGTTATTGTAACCCGCGGATATCAATCTTTGAGTTTGATAAAGTGTATTGTTCGTGCAACTCCGTAGGTTGGTATCCCCGGAATCGTCTTGTGACCTTGCACCCGTCGGCCTAACTCCTTGGCCGGAGGATCACCGGACGGTGGGGTCTGGCCGACTTTTAAGGATGTACTCCATTAAGTTCGCGGCTTGTAATATTGCACGGATATCTCATTCCGTAAGAAGTCGCCTCCCCGGTCACACACTTATAGACATTTACAGAGAGGAGTTCCGAGAGATCGCATGTGTATGCTCCGATATATTGCGTGTGTGTGTTTTGCACGGGATATTGCCCGTATATTGTAGTGGGTATGATCCATGCTTTGTGCGGGATATCCCTCTTACTAAGTATAACGTCAATTCCTAATAATAGTAATTTGTACAACGATTTACGTGGTTCTACCTTACGCCTACATCCACGGGGTAACAATTGCATCGATATTTTATTATGATGTGACATGGTTTTCAATGTACATTGTGTAAGTAGTATATACATGTGGTTCATATGATGTGTTGTATATAGGTTGTGGGTTTTGAATAAATTGGAATGTGCGTGGGTAAAGAACGGGATATGATATTTGGAAATGAAAACTTGGATTGATTGAAAAATTAAGGTGCGTTACTCCTTTGTCGAGATAGAAACATGTGGATTAGCAAGTCCATTTTCTTCTTCCAAATGCGCCCAGTGATTGATCATGGGTAGTATGGCTTGAGGTATTTGGCATTCCACGGGTGCATGAGGATTTCCCCTTTCATATTACGCAGATAGTAAGAGCCATTTCCTGCGATGTCATGTATTATGTAGGGTCCTCCCCAAGTTGGTGCTAATTTTCCCCACTTTTTTTCTCGCTGGTATTGGGGAATGGTCCTCAACACATACTGCCCTTCTACAAAATTCCTAAACTTCACTTTCTTGTTATATTCTCTGGCCATCCTTCGTTGGTAGTTTTCCATTCTTTGCAGTGTTGCTTCTCTTCTTTCTTCGAGGTCGTCGAGCCTTTCCAACATCATGTCCGTGGTGAGATTCTTTTCCTGGCTTCGTCTTTGTAGTTGGAAGTAGAATTTCCCAGGATGACTAGCTTCACCCCGTAGGTGAGTAGAAATGGGGATTCTCCTAGGCGATCTTCGAGTCGTCCTATATGCCCATAGACGTTATGCATTGCTCACACCATCGTCCTTTGCGCTCGTCTAGTTGTTTTTTAAGAATGAGTGCCAAAGTTTTGTTTGTGGCTTCGCTTGTCCGTTGCTTTGTGGGTATATGGGGGTGGACTTGTTTTTCCGAATCTTGAAGGTGTCGAAACTGACAAGTCAATATTCTTTCCTTGTAGTCATGTTTACCGTTGTCTGAGACTATCTCTCATGGGGATGCCAAATCTGCAGATGATATTTTGAAAAATAAAAGTGAAGACGTCCGAATCCCGAATTCTTGCCAGTGCCTTTGCTTCTACCCATTTACTGAAATAATCCGTTGCCACTATTAGGAATCTTCTTTTCCCCGTCCCTGATACGAGTGGGCCTACTATGTCGATACCCCATTTCCCGAAGGGCCAAGGACTATCGACCGAGTTCAACTTTGTAGTCGGGCGTGGATACGTTTACCAAATCTTTGACATTCTTCGCATCTCTTCGCCATTCTGGCTGCATCTTGGATCATGGTTGGCCAGTAATAGCCCTGCGTTTTTGCCTTATCCGCTAGGGATCTCATTCCACTGTGATTCCTCGCGTCTCTCTGTGTATATCTTTTAAAACGATATGCCCCTCTCGATCGGGATAGGCGGCGACGAAGTGGTCCGAGGAATGATTTTCGGTATAAGGCTTGGTCTCTTAGTTCGTACATCCTCGCTCTTGATTGCACCTTCCTAGCCTGTTTGGTGTCCCGGGGAGTTTCCTTCTTTGAGGAAAGAGCGGATTTCGATCTCCAATCCGCCTCCCGACTATAATCGTCGTCTTCCTCCGCTTGCCGCGTAATGTCCTCGTTAAAATGAAATCGTCGAATATGTATTCTCCGACATCCTCGTCGGAGATATCTTTCTCCTTAGATTTGCGTTGGTTAGCCGCGCACGTTTCCGGGAGTTTGATGGATGGTTCGTACACTCTTGTTACCTTGATTGCTTTGACATCTTCGTCTTTAAGCATTGATGATATATAAGCCAAAGCATCCGCGTGTCTAAGTTCATTCCTACGCAGATGTCGGAAGCCGATTTTTGGTATTTGGGAGGCTAATGTTTGCACTAGAGCCATGTATACCACTAGTGTTTCGTCGTACACATTGTATTCGTAGCCTATCTCGCCGTATGATCGCTTGTGAGTCGCTTGTTACCCGCACTTCTTGTATGCCTAATTCAATTATCAAGCGGAGAGCATGGATCACTCCTTCATATTCTACGATGTTATTGGTATGGCCTTCGAATTCCAATCGAATGCGTGCACGATTCTCGTCTCCCGTGGGTGTGGTGATGACGATGCCTATCCCCGCGCCCTCTCTATTTTTGGAGCCATCGACGAAGACCTCCCATTGCCGTGGGTTCACCGGCTCAAGAATATTATTTGGCTCTCGGTTTTTCTATGTCCTGGGGGCCCATAGCCTTCCATCCTTGTATGCGTACTTCTTCTTCGTTGTCCAAAGGCGCTGCTGCACAGAAAGTCCGCTAATACCCGCGATTTCGGGAGTGTTGGAGCTCATAGTGGATGTTGAATTGGTCGAGGTATGTACTCCATTTTGCTATTCGTCCTACTTTTCCCGCCCCTTTGAGGATGGTCTCTAAGGGTGCCCGACATGGGATACGTATGTCATGCGTTAAGAAGTACGTCCTCAGCTTTAAAGTAGACCATACGACGGCTAGGATTAGTGTTCAATTCTCGTGTAGTTTCGTTCTGCGGAATTGTGGTCTTGCCGACATAATAGATCGGTTGCTCCTCCTTCGTATGGGTTCTCGACGAATGCTGGCCGATTGCGTCGTCTTCTTTGCAATGTAGAGTGCCAAAACCTCCTCGGGGTCCGGTTTCAAGGATGGGGATTTACTGCTAGGTATCGTTTAATGCCCGAAAAGCTTCTTCGCATTCTCGTCGTCCATTCAAATTTAGTCCCTTTTTTCGTTATATTGAAGAAGAGTTTGCACCTATCCGAGGATCGTGATATGAATCTTCCCGAGGGCTGCTAGGGATCCATTGAGCTTTTGTACCTCTTTTAGGTTCTTCGGAGATGGCATGTTTGTTATGGCTCTTATTTTTTCTGGATCTACTTCAATGCCCCTTTTTGTCACTAGGTATCCAAGGAATTTTCCCGAGGTCACCCCGAAAGTGCATTTTTCCGGGTTTACCTTCATGTTGTGCTCTCTCATAGCTCCGAAGATGTCCTTCAGGTCCTGGTGGTGGTTCTTTCTTACTTTGCTTTTTATGAGCATATCGTCGACGTAAACCTCTAAGGTCCTGCGATCCATGGCTTGAAAATAGCATCGACCATCCTTTGGTACGTTGCTCCCGCGTTTCGGAGCCCGAAAGGCATTCTTACGTAACAATAAAGACCATGGGGTGTGTAAAATGCAGTATGTTGCTGGTCTTCTTATGCCAAAAATAGTTGGTTGTACCCGGAATATCCGTCCATGAATGACAACTCTTCATATCCTTCTACCGCGTCGACTAGCCGGTCAATGCCGGGGTAATGGATAACTATCCTTTGGGCACGCTTTGTTTAGGTTGGTGAAGTCGATGCATTCTTCCCGACCCCTCCATTTTTCTTTGGTACTATTACCATGTTGGAGATCCACGTGGGGTATTTGACTTCTTTTATAAAACCGGCCTCTAATAGCTTTCGTAGCTCGTTTTCTACCGCTTTGTGATGCTCGTGGCCACCTTTCGTATCTTTTGTCGTAACGGGGTGTGCCCGGGTTTAATGCGCAGCTCATGCTTTGTACCGTCTTTGGGTCTATTCCCGGCATATCGGATAGTTTCCATGCGAAGATGTCCGCGTATTCCTTTAGCAGTGTTATCAGTGAAGCTTCGCGTTCTTCGTCCATTAGAGTTCCTATTTTGATCTTTCTTGGATTCTGCTCCGTCCCTATTTTGATCTCTTTCACTTGCCTCCAAGGATGTGAAAGTGGGCTTTGGTTCCCCGGGTGGGGCATTTTCTTTGATTGCTATTTGGTAGCCTCGGATTCTTCGCCCCGTTTAACCTTTGATGTGGAGGCCTCCGTGCTTCCTCTGAGTTCCCTTTAGACAAGCTTTTTCCCGAGATTTCCTCCGGATATTCGTCGATGGCTTTGTCTTTGGATACCGCCTTGCTACGAGCCTTGCGGGTTTTCCTTTTCTCATCTTCTTCGTTGTTGAGTTGTATTTGCATCGCGTGGCACTCTTTTTACGGAGGCTTGATCACCCTTTATCTCCATTATTCCCGTGGGAGTGGGAAATCTAAGGTATTGATGGTAGGTAGCTGCGACTCCCTTGAGTTTGTGGACCCATCTTCGTCCAATAATGGCATTGTAGGGTGAAGGCGTGTTTACCACGCTAAAGCGAGTGTCGACTTTCATGGGGCCGCATCCACTTGTAAGACAATATCCCCGGGGGCTTCGTGAGCCGTGCCATTGAACCCGTAGATGGTATAGTGTGAAGTCAGGAGTTGCTCATCGTTAAGCTCCATGCGTTTGAATGTATCGTAAAACAATACATTTACGGAGCTTCCTCCATCGATGAGGATTTTCCTTATGTTGCATCCTGCGATCGGCAATGTGAGGATTAGTGGGTCATTGTGATCTTCCATGTCGTCCTCCATATCATCGGCTTCAAAAATCAGAGGCGCGTTCATCCAATCCTCGTGCTCTTCTACTTCCTTCCCGTTTATACTGTAAAAGCTCACGTAATCTTCAAATTGTTTTCTCGGTCGTTTTCCTATTTGTGCCGTTAGGGTGGGCTCTTTGCTTTCCGAGGCGGGATATAGAGTTCAATGTGCGGTTACCCTCGTGTAGTTGGACCCGTTTGCTTTGCGTTTGGCTCTATCCTCCATTCCAGCCTTTTCCACATATTTTTTGAGATCCCCGCATCTATCGGCTTTTGTAATTGCTATCTTGAGATTTTTGCATTTCTCGTCGTGTGTCCGTAGAAGCAAAGTGGAAATCGCAATACTCTTTGGATTCTGCAGAGGCCGGTGGTTGTTTCCCTTTAGACCGGGGCCAATCTAAGTCTTCGCGATCCTTGATCTCCTTCAATATGCGGGGATAGGCGGGTGTTGAGTTTCGTATAGACCCGGTCTTCAAACTTTCCGCCTCCTTTTGTGATCGTCTTTTTCGATCCTTTTGGTGTGGGCTGGGCCTGTCGACTAGTTCCACGGAATTTGTCCGTGGGGTTCGTTGTGCCTGCGCTCGGGGGTTATCTTTCTGAATTTCTTCCAACCTCGCATGCTTTTCAATGATTATCCTTAAATCTCCCTCAGTGGTTGGGAGGTACTGTGGTTTCGACAAACAAATGGGCTCATCCTATCAAGCCCCCATTTGTAACATTAATACTCACCACGGGATCCACATGTCCAATGGCCCGACATACTTTGTGCCATCTATCAGTGTATTCTCGAACGGACTCCCTGTACTTAATTGCAAGTGAGAAAAGCTTGTCCATCCCGGTGTTCACAACTTTGTTGTACATGTAGGTGGCCAGGAACTTTTCGGTGAGCTGATCATATGAATTAATGCATCCTGGCTTGAGGTTATCAAACCAAGATAACGCGGATCCTTTCAGGCTTGAAGGGAAATATCTGCATAGTATAGCCTCATCGTAATCCCACCTGGCCATTACCCTGTTGTAATATCGTAGATGAGCTGAGGGATCAGCGGACCCGTCGTAGCACTCAAAGGTCGGGACCGGACATTTTTGCGGAATGGTAGCCGTAGCCAACTGACGTGCAAGGGGGGTAGTGTTGGCTTCCTTCATAATCTGTTCTAGTCTTCCACCTCCTTGCCTGGTCTTGAGTTGATTGATCTCTGCTAGCATTTCCGCGCGGAGGTTTTCCATTGCCAAACAATGCTCGTCTTGAATGGAAGTGCGTGTCTTCCTTGTGGGTTGCGACGCCGTGGCCTCCTCCGTGTTATAGTAATCTGAATTTCTGGTTGGTAGTCTGGGTCAGACCTTCTACTATTCCACGCATTTCTTTGGGGTATCCTTCTTCGGTTAGTTGTTGCAGGGATATTTTCGAAGATCGTCCCTCGGTCCCCCGTTCGTCTCGCCGAGTTGGCTTCGTCGTGCTTTGATTCGCTAGTTCGGAGCTTCGGAGGATCTTCTCTCTTAGTTCTTGGTTTTCTTGAGCTAACGGGGCCACCGCATCCGCGTACGTTAGTTGATTCCGCTGTAGCTCCTCCAACTTATGCCAATATTTGCGCAGTTTGGTTCGATGCTTGATTGGGGATTCCTTCCCCGTAGTTGAGCTTGTCCCTCGGGGATTGTGGTATTGATTTCATCTATCAGCGGCACGCCCGGCTCGATTATTCCGTTGGATCCTGCCAGTAGTTGTTCGTCTTGTTCATTGTCCGGCGGCATTCCGTAGGGATGGATCTGGATCACTGATTCGGCTATAGCCTCCTGAGGCTCGGCTGGCCTGGTTGCAGCTGTTACTTTGGAAGCAATCACTTGAGAAATCCCCTTGCTTGGTGCAGCAGCTCTTGCGGCCGCAGCCTTCTTTGCTTCCGTTGCGATGTTTCCCGCATCTAAGAGCCACGTACTTTCCGCCCCGGTCTGCATGTTATCCGCGGCTATTCGTCCTTCGCCCTTTTGTCTCGCTCCTTGTTATTCTTTGGCGTGGTCCTTGGAGTATCTCTTGGAGTTATCTTTGTCTTCCCGGTATCTTTGTTACTTTCCATTGTAATAATCTGCACAAGGGACATGAAAGGTAATCCAAGACCCGAAAGTCCGTGGGTTAGCCGTTAGCTTAACTTTGACTTCATAAACTAGATTTCTAGCGGTAATGAGTGTGTTCGAGTTGTTAGTTTGGGGAATCCACGGGTGCGGATTTGCCCGAGATAAAATCCATGGGTCGTTATTTGCAAAAAAGCCCAAATCTTTTGGTGGAAACTTTGTTTGAAATTCTAGTTAAAACCTAGATGTATTGGTAGAAAACACAATGGTCTAAGAACAGTGCATACCAAAAATGAGAACCGAGTCTAAGAACAGGATCCGTTAGCTAAAACCCAGAACTGTTTGTTTAAAAGTCACATAATGCTCAGATCTGTTGGTAGAAAACACAATAGACATAGATGTGTGCGAAAAACGAATCCATGAGTAGATCTGTTTGCGTTTCTAAATAAGAATTTTTGAGGTTGAGGCTGTGAAGTCACAGGAAAAGATAAATCTTTTTACCGGGACAAGGTCCCTGTTTCTAGCGCCAAATTGTGAACACGGGAAATGGGTTTCACTTCCACGTAATCACAAACAATCTTTATAAAGGTTGAATACGTGCACTGAGGTGTGAGAAATATGGATCGAGCATAGGTGGATGATAACTCATAGATTCCAAACCCCTCTAGTTTGTCATGATCTCATTATCATCTCCCGGGGATCCAGATAGGTCTGAAATACGAGTAAGTAAATGAAAGTATCGGTGCGAAAGGTAAAAGAGACAACGATATACGTGGTTCAACACTAAGGCCTACGTCCACGGGTCTGAGGAGATTCACTATAAACATAAATGATTACAATGATGATCACAAGACCTTGTGATCATCGAACACATGAGCTAAGACTCACTTACTTCTCCCTATTCTCTCTCTTCTCTCGTTCCTATTTTTTCTCCCCCCCTTTTCTTCAGTGGAGGGGGGTACATATTTATAGCTAAGTTTGGTGGGTCCTACTGACAATGAGTTGTTGAGATCTTATCTTCTTGTGTTCTGTGCCTTGTACGTGGACTTGAATATAATCCCGCGGGAGCGGTCCGCGGATCTCTATGTCACCCCGCGGCTTCGACTATATCCCGATTCATCACGCTGACCAACTCTTGTTTCCATCGTTGGTTGTCCGACACGTATTCTCTGAGCTACATTAAATGCGGGTGGTTGGAGTGTCCCAGTCCACGCCGGGCGGTGTCAGTCCTCTTGTCATGTCCGTGTCAGTTGAACTACCTCTGACCGTTGATCATATCTTACCTCGTGATGTGTTAAGGCCATCCTTGGGTGCTACGCGGGACTTATCTATCTTGGGTGCCCCTTTATTCCCCGACCGTTGGACTTGATAGATGGTACGTTGTCCGGAGTGCCACGGATGCCCCTCTGTGTCATCCTGTGAGTGATGTCATCCACGTGGACCCTGTTAGCGCACGTGGCAATGGAGATAAACAAGTGTACTTACAAGCCGTGTCTATGTGTTGGGTCCGCGTCTGTGTACAAACTTAACGACATGGCTAGAAATTCTTTTAGGCGTGTTGTTGTAACACAGGTCAGCGGCAAAGCCAGCTTAGAACGTGGGTGTGCTACCCCTGGCTCCCAAGTCCAATTATAACTTCTTTTGGTCCTTTTTTATGAAATGAAATTCTACCCCTTTCCAATTTGTCAGGAATTTTTGCACCCATTCCTCCATCCTCCACCCCTGACAAGGGTTTTTAGTCTGTACGTTTTTATCATCATTGAAAACTAGGATCCCATCATTGAAAATTTTGCATCATCATTTCTCTTTGGTTTAAAAAAGAAAGAAAGAAAAAAAGGAAGTATCGAGGCCATGTTGCTTCCACACAAAAATTAACTGTTGACAGTGGGATTTGAACCCACGCCCTTTCGGACCAGCGCCTTAAGCTGGCGCCTTAGACCATCTCGGCCATATCAACATTGTTGTTGGTGGATTCACAGGATACAACTACAAAACGTGTATTTTTGTCGGTGGCAGCTATTTTAAAGACTTCTCAGTGCCGACATGGTAGAATGCGTCCCTAGACATCAAATTATGTCCCATGAAAATTGCCTTGTGATGATACAAACACAAAAACGGTCTGTTGAGCAAACAAAATTTATAATTGTGATCTAAATCGTGGTGGATTTGAAAATCTCATGATGACCTACAATGTCACTATGATCAAAACTCAAATCCAAGATTATTACCATAGTAACATTATTTAAATAAAGATTTCCGATCCATATTTTGGCAGAATTACTAAATAGGACCCAAAAAACCAAAGGGATTCATTATCATAACAGAACTAGTCATAAAAACCCAAGGTGACTAAATCTGTGGTACAAAAATCCCGTTCAAATGTTGGGATTCATTAAAACTACATCTTAAACAAAATTGATACACAACCCCCAATTTTTTTAAATTTGGTAAAAAAAAACCAAATTTCAAAATTGGTTTCGTTTGATGAAAATTGGTTTCATCAAATTCTTTGGGTTTTTGTGTTACTTTTGTTTTGATGGCTTTTTTGTGGATGGATAATGATACCTTTGGGGTTATAACTCGTCGACCGTTATCATAAATTTTCATTATGTTTTGTCCTACTGCCTCATGTTTATATGAGACAAAATTTTGAAATGCGATTACAAGAGGAAGTATTCGAAGGTGATGTGCACTTGGAAAAACTTAATAACTTATTAAGAGCAAGTTTTATGGTGGAATCCAACCTATTTCAAGCTTGGAAAAATTGTGAAATGTCAAATCTAATGGATTCCAAGTTGGTGCTATCCACACTTTTTCCAAGCCATGTTCCATGGTATTGTGGAATGGTGTATGGAATCTGTTACTTAAACATGAATCAAAGTAAATGGATTCGGATAGGAACTTACCTGCGGAAGATCCGAAAACCCCAGGATCGAGATTGCTGTTACGAGCCTTTTCTATAGAATCCTTCTACGTTCTTCCAGTTGCGGTGAGGTCTTGAATATACTCTACTAGAGAATATACTGCTAGTTCACACCCTAATCTCCTAGAGAAGTAACGGAAGAGATACTGTTTTCTGTGAACCCTAAGTTGTGCGGCAGTTTCACTTAAACTAGATAAGAGTAACTTATACTCTTATATAAGCCGTTCGGGGAAGTGGAAGAAGTCCTCCGAGTACTTCTCAGTCAAAACTAATGAGAGAAACTGATTCTATAACGTTCAACCATTCTGTTCCAATATATGCGGGCACATGGGTGTATTTGGTCATGGGTCAAGGTACCTAACCTGACGGACCAAATACTAACAGAATCCAAATAAACGCTATTATTAATTGCGCGCTAAAAGACGAAAAACGTTATTCTGAATAACGCTAAAAATCTCTAATCAGAATAACATTTTTTGTTTTTTAGCATAAATTAAAAAAAGAAAGCCACTTTTAATTTAACAATGTAAATATATTCTAGTCAAATATCATTGACTAAGTCAAACACTATTCTTTTTAGCGTTTCTATGATTCCACCATAAGACTTGAGCTTCCATGAACGATTCCAAATGCTGAGGTGGTATGGAAGATGGAATTCTTCCACCATAAGACTAGCTCTAAGTAGAAGGTACGCTTCAGATATATATGTCGTTTACTGCAAACCCACTACAGCACTCCAGTTCTAATTCCATTCGAAACAAAATCTTTAAATCATTTCTTTTATTCCATATAGCTGTCCTGATTACCGGACCGAATGGCTTCAAACGAAAAGAAGAGAGAGAGTTCGTCAAGCAAATGAACAAACACTGAGAATCTCATTGTAGAGCTCTGATTATTCGTCTTTTGTGATTTGCCATATCTTTTGTATTCCTAGAATAATCTTTGTCTAAAAGGTAAAGAACATGTTACTTTCAAAAAAAAAAAAAAAAAAACATGTAACCAAATTAGGCTAAATCACTAGTTAGCAATTGTGGTCCATTGTTCTTTTTCTATTCATTTTTCTTCTTTCTGTTGCTTGGTGTTGGTGTTGGTGTTGTTGGCGAGCGCACTAGTATAATGTTTACACATAAGTGAGTATCTTAAGTTCGCGAATTTTTCCGTATCACCAATTTTACCGTCCTATTCGCGTAAGTTTGCAACTCCGAACCCAAGACGCATATTATATGGCATTCCCGGATTATTCACGAATCGTTCACGAACTTTACTATCCCGAATAATACGTCCGCTTAATTCGCCAGAAATTCTTTAGCTTTTACGTTTTTAAAGGCCCCACTTTTTGGGTTTTACTGCCTCCCGAGCATACACAACCCAATATTAGACATTGTTGTAACTTTTATGAAACAAAAATGACTGAAGAGATTTGAAGGTGCATCTAAACCACTATATCACGTCCTCTTAGATGACTAATATTATATATATTATTAATATCATCATATTAAGTTCATTTTTTCTTTTAATAACTCTCAAATATGCATAAAAATTAGTCTATGTCCTTATAAATAATAATTATTTATTATAATAGATATTGAATTTTCAGAGCCGAAATCACATTTATAAATCGAATTATACACGTACGTATGTCGTTCCGAATTACTGGCGAATCACGTCCCGTTGACCGAATTTTGGACCGAATTTGGATTTTTACACAACCGTATAATACTCGTACGTTTGCCGTTCCATAGTTCACCGATTCCCGAATTGCTAACTGGAGCATGGATGTTTTTCTTAAAACCATGAATACGTGCAGTACAAAAGGTCAACTCCCATTGTTTGCCGTCTCTGCTGATAAGGTGTCCTATCACCTGACAGGACACCAATACCTGATATGTGGCGAACCATGCTCCCACAGCATTAGTTATTCTCATTTTATCACAATGCAAAAGTCAACTTCTTTGTTATTGGCTGCTTCTTAATACATTGCGATACCAAAGTCCAAATCAGTACCGATTCTCACCTCTCCAACTCCACTGATATATAATCAGTGGCCCAATCAGAACTAAAGGCCCAATCACTGATATACTGCCATAATTTTGAGAAAATATGCTTTCAATGGAAAAGCTTCATTTTCTCAGTAACAGGTGGCGAATGGGTTCGTATTTCATGTACTCCGGACAAAAACAAAAAGTCCACCACTCATTTCAAGAGTTCGCAAGTATCTTCGTGGAAATATGCCAATACCTGTCGAGGTAAATACACTTTTATAGACAAAAAAACTTGGAAAAGTCCAAGCATAACTTGTCATTATAGTCCCAAGTTGTCTACAAAAAAGGCTAGCCAAACACTGAAGCAACATCGTTATATTTTACTTCCATAGTTTTTTTGCAGCATCGCAGCTAATAATAATCGAGTAACCCCCGTTACTCCGTTTGGATAAGTACCCCAAAATGAGAAAGGTTAAAATAATCATAAGGAGGAAGTAAGGGGTTCAATCCCCGCCGCTGTAAAAGTTTGTGATAGAGCGTTATTGGGTATGGCAGTAGGATGAGTCCAGCTGGCTGGGTTCGGGTAAGGGCCTGGATCCGGCTTTCGCGTATTAAAAAAAAAAAAAAAAAAAAAAAAAATCATAGCCTTTGCCTTGGAAAAAAAAACCGAAAATATTTTGTGCCCCACAGTTATCCCCACTTATCCCCACTTATCCCCTACCCTCAAAAACAAACCCAAATGCCCACCCTCTTTTTTTCCTCGGCCCCACGCGCCTAAAATCCGAGGTCCAAAGTGAAGCCACCTACTGGGGGTGATTTGGGGGTCTGTAATAACAACTTCGAAAATAAACATCAGGAGTGAGACTAGAAAGGGAGCAGGAAGGGAAGATGACGTGCTCCTATAAAGAGACAAGTGAGATTAATATAGTGCGCTGCTACACTTGCTGAAATTCTCGACCCCAAAACGCCATGTTAGAAAAATGAACGAAAGAAATCCGAATTTTCTAACCGTTGGATTGGTAATGGGCAAATACGAGTCATATTCTTATTAAACACCGGATAATAATCGCGGTACAGATCCTCTGTGACCAAAATGTCCCTATCCCTCTGTCCCAACCAATGATAAAGGGACACCAACCAATGATAAAGGGACGCCGGTTGATCCTAAAAATTAAACTTTAACTTAATTATAATTTAATTAAACGTAAGAGATAATCCTGACACTCTTAGGGGCGACCCCGAAAGAATTAGGGGCGACACTAAAAGACAAAAAAGGTCACCCAAACGTAAATCTAAGATACCCCTTATCTTCGATTTTTCGAAATGGCCAATATGCCCTTATATAATCGGTAGCCAACACCATAATCGGTAGGTAAACATGCAATCGGTAGGTTAAATTAAACTATACCTACCGATTGTTATGTAGATACTTCGGCTTATAATATCTTTTATAATCGGTAGCTTATCCAACTTGTAAGACTACCGATTATAAGGATCCCCATATTCAACCCTGGCCAAATTCCATTGGTTTTGAGGGGTGCGGAGCCAACCATAACCACTTGGCTTGAGCTGTGGATGTATCCATAATCGGAAGATAAATAGATTACATAAACTACCGATTGTAAGTTGCCCCAAAATGAGTTTTTTCTAAAATCCTTCACATAATGAATTTTGAAATCTACCATAATCGGTAGGGTATATAATTATATAACCCACCGATTATAACGAGCCCCAGATCCAACCTTTGCCATATTTCATAGGTTTTGAGTGTACACAGCCAGCCATAACCACTTGGTTTGCGTTTTGGATGCAGCCATAATCGGGAGTTAAATATATTACCAACCCATCCGATTATGGGTTGCCCCAAAATGAGTTTTTTCTAAAATCCTTCATGTGATGAATTTTGAAATCTACCATAATCGGTAGAGTTAACAACTTAAAAACCTACCGATTATGGGGAGCCCCAGATCGAACCCTTGCCAAATTCCATATGTTTTGAGTGTACGAGCCGGGCATAACCATGTGGTTCGTGATTTGGATGCGGCCATAATCGGGAGTTCAATATATTACCGCACCCTCCGATTATGGTGTTGTTTGGTTACGAAAACCATAATTGTTTTTTAGTATAATAATCGGACATTAACGAAACCACAAACCTCCGATTACAAATATTCGGAAGTCAATGTGCTTAATTACTTTCCGATTATGGTGTTGTTTGGTTACGAGAGAACAAATTTTTTTACATATAACAATCGGAAGGAACATTACAAATAAACCTACCGATTATTGTTATTCGGAAGTGAAGGTGCACATTTACCTACCGATTGTGGTGTTGTTTGGATACAGAAGACAGGTTTTCTTTACACATGATAATCGGAGAGAAAAGTATATTAGCAATCCTCCGATTCTGACCAAATATTTTGCACAATCCCCGAATCGGTAGGTTAATAACGTATAACCCTACCGATTCGATTAAAAATTGGAATATCCCCAGAATCGGTAGGTTAATATATAAACTTATCTTCCGATTGTGTTCCAAAATTCAACACTTTCATGTCTCTTCATGTGATTCGCTTGCGAGTTATCGTCAAATGCATAAACATATCAACATAACCATTCATAATCCATAAACATAACATAACAACTAATAATCCGACACAAACTTTGAAAACGACATAATCCGACATAAACAAAGTTATATCCGACATAAACAAAGTTATCCATAAAGTTAACAAAACACCGAGAGTTTATTTTTTCCTATTTGCTTTGACTTTGCGAGCTTTACTACCTCTACGACTTGGACCAACATCATCATTGGTTTCATCAACTTGAGTGCTCGATGACGCCTGAGTTCTTTTGTTCACATTGGTTGTAGGTTTCTTTTGCAAATTTTCCCCGAACTGAGATGCATACTCCTCATTGTCAACGTTGTCAATCAACTGTTTGTGGTTTTTTATCTTCTCAATTGAAACAGGCTCTCCGGACTTTATACAATCAGTGCACCATTTCGACAAACGCTTGAACCTGTTAAATTTGTTTTAAAACATAGCATACCATCAAACGGTTATTACTCTATTTTGACCCATAATATTAAACTAAATTAACAAAACAATACATACCAATCTATCAAAACCCGCAGCTTCTCTTTGAGGATACTCTTGTACGAAGTCTGGCTTTGCTTTAAGATCACAGTTACACGAACATGAGAAACATTGCGGTACCAATCCATGTAGTTGGGAGCATTTTCAAAACCTTGGTTGGCTGCCCTTCCTTGGTTGATCAAGTAATGCGCCCTTCTATCCAAATGGAATTGACAGGATGGTGAACCCTTGTGAACCACCGTGATAGAATCTTTATCAGACTCATGATGCTCCCGGAACCAAAGTGAAATTGCCATGGATTTCCTCCTTTGGTATACCTTGTACAAAACCGTGTTGTCGCATCACCCTTGAGGCATTGTACATCACATATCCCGTGGGGTGCCACAACGGTCCAAAATAAAGTGCCAAATCGGACCGACTCGCGATATGTCCAAAGAGCTCGGTCTTCCTTGTATGGATCAAAGCATACGTCTTGGGCATTAAGTGAGTCCAAAATCTCCCTCAAACGAATCAACTGATGCTCCTTCGTCCTAGAATGGTTGTCATAGAAGACGTACTTTCTTCCTATAGGGTCACCTTTCTCCCACGCCGGGTTTTCAATGGCCAATCCCAAGATAGGGAAGTGGACGTAGATCCAAGTCTATAATGTCATTTTTGCAAGTATTAGGAAATTGATTCTTCAATAGTATAAAAAAATAAAAAAATAACCAAGTATGTGGAGTTAATAAACAATACCCATAGCGAGACTCACGTTCCCGGCCACTTGGCTAATTTCAACCCTCGACGCCTTTCTCAACTCTTCCATCAACCACTCATGGCATGCCGTGCCCCAAGAGTACTCATGCACTTTATCGAGAGGATCCAGAAGTTGTAAAAGGTTGGCGTCGACCCGATTGCCACCGGTATTGGGGAAAATGACACATCCCAATACACATAGGAGATGCGGTGGCCGCGTGGTTGACTTGCTCGTCCGTTAAAGTTCTTTTCTCTTCTTTTTCCTTGGTGCCCTTGAACATATCCATCGTAGTACCCATGTTGAACCTTGTCTAGTTCTATACTTCATGCATCTTTTGAACTCGGTTGTTGATGTTTCTTCATCCCAACCCAAACACTTCTTAGTCGGATCATAAAGATTCCTCCATTCCAACCTGCTTAGTGAACTCGGCCCTAACACCCTTGCCATGGACGGGGAGTTTAAGAATCTGCTCAACATCATCTCGGGGTTATCGTCATCTCCCCAAACGGCATATGGAAGGTGTCGGTCTCAGGATAAAGTCTCTCCACAAACGCCGATATAGCCACCCGATCATGTTCCAACATTGATTTCTCCGCATCCATTGGCCAACCCTGAATTCGCAATAATGGTCTTGAACCTTTCACATTCATCCTCCAAAGGCCAATCTAGCATTTTTGTTGGTGCGGCGGTCGCTTTGAGTAAACGAACCGCATCGGAATGATACTATTAAACACATGACAAGTTAAAAAATAAAATTAGAATAACCTAAAACTACAACCCTTAAAAGTATTACGGAGAAAAACATAATAAGTTAATAAAATGGATACGATCATTACCTCGCCATATATTTCTACGGCCCGGGATTCTTTGTATCCAAATAACAATTGTCCTCCATCCTCCGTGAGCCCAAGGATTACACCTTCTCGGAATATCCTTCACCTTCGGTTCATCTCTGACAAGGTGTTTCGCTTTCTTTCGAGGAGGATTTTTCTTTTCGGCTTGTCCTACTTCTTCTACTTGTTCAATTTCTGGTTGTAATGGTGGAGCACTTGGTTGAACACCTTCTTGGATTGGTTGTGATAGAGAGGCACTTGGTTGAACAGCTTCTTGGATTGGTTGTGATTGAGAGGCACTTGGTTGAACAGCTTCTTGGATTGGTTGTGATTGAGAGGCACTTGGTTGAACATCTTCTTGGATTGGTTGTGATTGAGAGGCACTTGGTTGAACACCTTCTTGGATTGGTTGTGATTGAGAGGCACTTGGTTGAACACCTGATTGAACCGGTTCGATTGAGGGGTACTAGGTTGAACAGACTTCTTGGCTTGCTTGTTGAGTTCCAACTTGACCACTTGAAGCGGCGTTAGCGATCCTAGCTCTCCTTGCACTAGGCATCGGGTTCTGACGCCTATCCTTCCTTGCACTAGCCGAGACAATTGCATCTTGGATGTTTTTACCTCGCCTATCCCTAAACAAAAAAAAAGTACAACATGTTATGAAACTAAATATTCGGTTGGTTGATTTAACAAAGTGCCTCCGATTATTCACAATCGTAAGTATCAGTTCACCTAAAGCTACCGAATACTTATAATCGGAAACAAAATAAACTTTTTGGTGTTCGAATATGTGTATCTACAGACAATAATCGGAATCTAAAGTTCAACATAACCCTCCGAATTCCACACAATCGGAAGCCTAACAAAACTAATGTCTACCGAATATGCGTCTCTTTGTATCCATAAACAAATCAAGTTGTTAGCCTAAACAATCGGAAAGATAATACGAATATTTCACCCGATTATTAAGTCTCTAATACTTGTTCTTCCCTAGTTTATTCTAAGGATAAATCACAATTAGCTTCCGATTATGATTGAATTAGGCCTCGGTAATGAAAAACGTTATATAATCGGTAGGATACCAAAATTTTTAACACCCGAATATGACAAATTTTCTCGTGAAATGAAGAGTTCGACCACAATCGGAAGTTTATAACAATACCTAACCTACCGATTCTGGGTAATAACCGAAAACCCTAAAAAAATTAAACATGGATTCGTCCAATTGAAGCAATATAAACCAAATTAATGGTAGAATCTTACCTAATCGGCGCCATTTGAAGTTGCACGAGAGTTTGGCTATCGCACGCCTACTTCATCGTCTTTGTGTTCTTCGGGTTCGTGAGTTAAAACCTCTTTATTACGGGCATGCAATCCAATATTCGGATCCTCACCGCGCACTACGTTTTTGGTTCGAGCTTTCTTACGTTCCGTTTCTTTCATCTTTATAGAGAATAATCGACGATGATTCGATTCGACGATGAACGATGTATAGCGAGAAGAGGGGGGGAGTTTTCCTCTCTGCAATCGGAAGGAAAGAGGAGAAGAGGAGTTGAAGTTGAAGTTGAAAAGAAAATGAAATGAATTTGAATTTAGGTCGACTTTGGTTTTATCTGTCAAACGGTTATTAATCGGTAGGTAATACCACCTAATTATCTACCGATTGTTGAGTAGCCCAAAATCGGTAGAGTGGGTTACTTATAACCCACCGATTATTGGAAGCCCCAAATTGAGCATTGGCCGAATTCCCTAGGTTTTGAGGGGTGCAGAGCCGACCATAACCATGTGGTTCGTGATTTGGATGTAGACATAATCGTAAGCCAAATAGGTTACCCAACCTCCCGATTATAGGTTGCCCCAAAATGAGTTTTTTCTAAAATCCTTCATTGTAGGAAATTTGAAATCTACCATAATCGGTAGTCTACTCAACTTAATAATCTACCGATTGTAAGGAGCCCCGAGATCGAACCCTTGCCGAATCCATAGGTTAAGAGGGTACAAAGCCAGGCCTAACCATGTGGTTCGTGATTTGGATGTAGCCATAATCGTACGGAAGATAGGTTCCAAAACCTACCGATTATAGGTTGCCCCTAAATGAGTTTTTCTAAAATCCTTATTTCCACACCGGCTAAAATTGAACCAAAGATTTGAAGTCACTCATTTTATTGAATCGAAAAAACATACATGTAGTTGAAATAAAATAGAAGTAAAACACATAAAATTGTTCAATACATCGCCCTAGGGATTCTCTACGAGTTTAATTATATTGGGCGAATTGCCATTCAACTTCCTCCAAGAGAGTGTAGCAGGTCCTCGTGCGAAACTCATGACCGTACCTTAATTCGTATTGGCTCAGACCCAAAGTATACTTTGGGAAAACAATTTTTTAAATAAGTTAGCGTTGTTGAATAATCATAACCAAATAAATAATTTTTGATGAGAGGCCTATTGATTCACAAACTTACTATACTCATTCGGTCTTCGTTTGGCATAGCGTCCTTACGAGCTTTCAATTCGTTTCTCAGCATGCGCATTCATTGTATAAATATGCGTACCTTTCCCTTATTTGCGGGAGCGTCCTCCTATAACGATTTCCGCTTAGTGCTTTAAAAACCTTAAACACCCGTTTCCACCAAGCATTGGTGTTTTGATCATCCCCAAAGTAAGGCCCTCTTGTTGGGTCTTCGTTACTGGTCACCCATTGCGCTTCCTCAACGGAATGCTTTGTGAGATTGGTGTGTGCTCTGACAATAGCAACATCTTCTATATTATTGAACGGAGTTGTAGCCATTTTTTGGTGATTCAAAGTGATGGGTGACTGATTTAGGAAGATTGAATGTGATGGGTGAATAAGTTTGGTAGAGATAGGTCTCTATTTATAGCAAAAAAGTACCCAACGACTAGTTTTAAAAAAAAAAAAACGGTTACTTCAACATAATCGGAGGTTTGTCAATATGTATTATCTACCGATTGTGTTTGGTTTTCGAGGCACGGCTAGTTTATTTTGAACGAACTAGCCGTTGGAGTATAATCGATAGTTAGGTCAACAATTAAAACTTTCGATTTTCATAAATATTTTGAAATTCATAACAATATCACCTACATTTTTGCAGGTAGTTGGAGTATAATCGATAGCTAATAACCTACCGATTATACAGTTGCCCCAAATTTTGTTTTTGCAGAATTGTCATTTTTTTCGAATTTGGGAACTAGAATAATCGGTAGTTAATAAGACTTCCGATTATACAGTTGCCCCAAATTTCTTTCTTGGCGAAATCACCAATTTTGGGAATTTAGGAGCTACTATAATCGGTAGGCTAGTGAGGTTATTTTTCCTTCCGATTGTTATAGAAGCCAGATGCGAGTTTGGCACAAAATCGATATTAAACGGTAGTATAATATAGCTACTAAACTTCCGATTGATGTATAATAATCGGGCACTAAATATCTTCCGATTGTGTAAGGGCATTAACGTATTCTCCGCGTTTTTGGACATCCCTTAACGGTGTATATGGGTTGGGAATAAAAAAGTCGCCCCTAATTCTTTCGGGGTCACCCCTAAAAGTGCCAGGGAGATAATAGGTATTATTTGTCCAAAATTTAATCTCATAAAAGTTCAAAGAATCAAGTCTTAATACTTCACGATCCAGAAATACTAATGGAATCTAGCTTGATATTTAGAAACCTTACCATTGATTTGAAACAAATTGCCAGAAAATTGGTTATTTTGATTGTTATTACAAGGGGATTAAAAACTTCGATATAATTCTGTTAGTTTATTATTTTGATAAGAGTTTTTCATCTTGACCAGAAAAAAATATCAGATCATTGATTTGTAAAATTATCACAAATGAGGCAACCAGCACATCTAAAATCAGACTTAAAAACATGACATCATAAGATTTTCTAAGTTGATTAGTTTTTACCTGATTGAATTAAACAATAAACCAAATATTCAAAATAGAGAACATCTTTGATAATTTAGTGGGTTTGCTTGATCATCTAATCCCATGGTCATCACGTTACACATGATCAGGGAGTAGTCTTTCGATTTTTTTAAAGGGTTTTATTTTCCGAAATTTCATAATATATAATGAAGTTAAGATTTAATTTTTTACATCAACACGTGTCTCTTAGTCATTGGTAGGTACATGGGAAATGCATAATTTTGTCACGGAGGATCTGCAACCCAATAATTGGGGTATTTATTCGGTCATCCTATCACTTCTAGAGAAATATATGGGCTTAGTTAAGAGCGTTTGACTGAAAGGTCAACTACCTTATAAGAAATAGAACAGTTCAACAGTCTGGTAATCACTAATATAATTATTAGAAGCCAAAAAAAGGTGGAGCCATTACAAGCCCCAGATCACAAAAACACCTGAACATCAAAATACCTTTGCCGGCCCCCTACTTCTTATTCGTTTTTTTAATCTCCTTTCACTTAAAAAAAAACTAACGAAGATTTTCATTAAAACAGATACAGGGACCTCCGAAACAAGTACTTGATTATATCAGGTGGAGTGTACCACCATTGCACAACCAAAACATAAGACCTAGCAGACTTAGCAAGTATGTCCACTGTTTTATTATGCACTTGACCCGCATACTTAACCCTAAATAATAGAAATACTATGTAACAGACTACATCAAGTTAACAACAAAAACCTTTCAATCCTCGACACGCTATTAATTGACCGATACCAAGCATCAACTAGCTTTTTGAATGAGATAAGGACACCAGATAACTGAGTAAAACATAACCAGTGCAGAGCCTAGTGCAAAGCTATCATTTCCTATATTCCTCACCTATAGTGGTGATGCTGAAGCTATCACAAAATAGTCAAAACCTTTAAATCATTTCGGTTGTCCCTACAACTATCCTGATTCCTAGACTGAACGGCTTCAAACGGAAAGAGAGAGAGAGAGAGTTCGTCAAGCAAATGAACTCGTTAATAGAATATTCGAACTCCTTTTTTTTTGTAATTTGCCATATTCTTTTGTATTCCTTGAATAATCTTTGTCTAAAGGGTAAATAACATGTTACCAACTTAGGCTAAAATCACTAGTCAGCCTATATCGTCCATTGTTCCTTGTCTATTTATTTTTCTTCTTTCTGTTGCTTGATGTTGTTGGCGAGTGCATTTATCCGACAAGAAAATCCTTGTATAATGTTCACAATAAGTGAGTATCTTTGAGCAGGGATGTTTTTTCTTATAACTGTGGGAATACGTGCAGTATAAAAGGTTTGTCGTCTCTGCTGATAAGGTGCCGTATCACTTGATGCGAAAACCTGATAAGACACCGATACCTGATATGGCGAACCATGCTCGCACAACCACAACATTGGTTGATTCTAATTTTATCACGATGTAAAAGTCAACTTCTGTGGAATTGGTTAGAGGTGTAAAACGTGTCAGCCCGACACAGCCCAGACCATGAAGTCACGTGCTTAGCGTGCTGCTTGCTGTGCTGGGCTTGCCAGAGATTCATATGTGATGTGTTGTTCCAAATGACGTGTCATCTATGTCTTGTCTTGCGGAAAAATAAACGTGTTGTGTCATGATGCTATGTTGTGCTTTAGCACACTTATTTGATGTTTTCCAAAATAAATATTTTTGAGATATTTTAGTTAGTACATGTATTCTTATAGAGATAAATTAGCATAACGAAAATAAAACGTAAAAAATTGGCTAAAAAAATGATTCTTTCGTGAAATATTCATCAAATGTGATGAATTGTGTAGTATTTTACGCATGACGTGGCGTGCTTTCTTCGCGTGTCGTGTTGTGCTGTGACGCGTGCTAACACGTGCTGCGTGCTGTGTTGTGATGATGTGTCTATTTGTCTGGCACATCACATCACATTAAACTAACGTGATGTGCCCGTGCTGGGTTGGTCATGTGTTGTGCCATAAACTTGTTGGGCCATCCCAATTTACACCTCTAGAATTGGTTGCTTCTTATTTCATCGTGATACAAAAGTCCAACGTCAGTTGATTCTTATAAGATTCTTTTTGTATCCCGAAAAAAAAAAGAACTAAAGGTCCAATCACTGATATTTTCCATGGGAAATATTTTAAAATTGGCTTAATGGTTTATGTGTTGATTACGATGAGAATTTATGCCCTGGTGTGATTCCAAAGTAAGGGTAACTCATACAGAATTTTGGGGAAAATATTAAAACTCTCATCTATTTTGGAATAAAAAATAAACCCTAAAATGTCAAGTAAATTGGAACAGAGGGAAGAGTATTGGTAAGGGATTGGTACACCCCCGAATAAATTGGTACCCCCTATTAGCAGCCTTGAAGAAAACTTGGAAAATTCCAAAGAATAACTTGTCATTATAATTCCAAGCTGTCTACAAAAAGGCCAGGCAAACACAGAAACAACATCGTTATATTTTACTTCGATTATTTTTTTGAAGCATCATATATAATACAATTTATAATAGTTGAGTAGCCCCGTATAAGAGCATCTCCAATGCAAGGGGCCAAGGTCATCCTATGTGGAGGTCTTATTTGCACCTTTTTACTTGTGGGTCATTGCTAAAGGACAAAACATTATGAAGGTAATTTTTTTAGCTAAAGTTCATCTTCAATCTTCAAGGTCTCATCTAATACTTTTTATTTAAATTTATTTACAAAAAAAATGATGCGGGCCTAAGACCCAAGGTCATGAATAAAGTCTAGTATAGACTTTCTCCTTTACCCCCACTTAGCCATGTCATCTTTCTTTGCGATCTTCACCCCCGCATTGAAAATGAAATTTGGTGCAAAAGATCATAAATCTTATGCGTCATGCAATTTTAAGATCTTTACCCCATATATTGGAAATGCTCTAAGTACCCCAAAACGACAAATGTTATAATAATCAATGGCAAATGTTAACACCATCGGTGAGAAATGTTAAAATAATGTAAACCAACATAAGGAAGAACAATCTGTATAAAGATGACGTGTTCCCTCTTCATATGAGCGTTTGACTGAAAGGTCAACTACCTTAAGAAATAAGGAAAAACTGTCTGGTATATAACCAATATAACTATTAGAATCCAAAAGAGGTGGAGTCACTAGAAGCCCTGGATCACAAAAATACCCGAACATCAAAATACCCTTGTTGTCCCCTACTTCTTATTCTTCAACCTCACTCTACTTGTTTTTTTATTGAAAAACTAACAAAGATTTTCATTAAAACCCAGAGATATTATAGGACCTCTGAAACAAGTACTTGATTACATCAAGTGAAGTGTACCACCATTGCATAGCAGAAACATAATACCTAGTAGACTTAGCAAGCATATTCTCTGCTTTATTATGCACTCGACCAGCATACTCAACCGAAACATTATACTACTATGTAACAGACTGCGACAAGTTAACAACAAAGACCTTTCAATCCATGACACGCTATTTACAAACCCATACAAAACATCAACTAGCTTTTTACAATCAGACCTGATAAGGACACCAGATAACCGAGTAGAAGATAACCATTGCAGAGCCTGGTGCAAAGCCATCATTTTCCATGTATTACATTCCTTTCCATAGTGGTGATGCTAAAGCTTTCACAAAAGAGACAAATGGAGTAGTAAGAACAAAAGCATAACCTTCACTGTGAGAGTTAGATAAAATGGAAGCATCAACATTCATATGGAAGCAATATGATTATTAGATGTAGCCAAAATTTGAGTATGATGGGGTTGATGTCGAACTGCCGGAATAATAGTCGGAACTACAAGAGTGGTCTGAACAAGAGAAGTAACTTGCCAACTAATTTTACATAATTTGCAGAACTCCTTAATTTTGTGAATATTAGATTGGAGGGATTGGAGCATGCGATTAAAAACTAAAATGCGGCGAGTCTTCCAAATATACCACATAATTACCACTACAAGATTGATTTTCTGGCGATCACGGAAGTTAAAAAAGTGTTGTCTGAATCACTCCATCCTTGCAACCATACATTAACAGAGTGCTAAGAAGTAATCATGGAAGAATAAGTAGGGGAAAAATGAGACAATATGGCAGCTGCAAAAGGGAATTGCAAAAGAAGATGAGAAGTTGTCTCCTCCTGGGAATCATAAAAGTAACAAGAAGTATGATAAAGGTGCAAGTGCTGAGCCAGACGATGAAGAACTGGAAGAATTTGATGAGCTAACTTCCATTAAACAAATGACATTTATAAGGGACCTCTAAATGCCAGATACTCAACCATAGTATACATAGTAGTTGGAGGTGGAGAGAGACAGTGTAATATAGCGCGATATATTGACTTTAGTCTAAACTCATCATTATTTATAAGAGACCAGCGCATAGATAGAAGCAATTGCCTGCACTTGATTTGCGCAATATGTTAGACTTTTTCTCTGGTCTTCAAATAAATAGCACCATCACTACCCATTTCCTCTTTTTTACTCCCTCCGTCCCTATTATATAGGCGGAATATTGGATTTTTCTAGTCCCACTAAATAGGCGGAATTCTAATTCCAAGAAGACTTTTGACATATATGCCCTTATTTATGTTGTATGGGAAATTGTAGTGAGAATAAGACAAAGGGTAAAAACAGAAAAAAACATGAAAATTTATGAAAACCAAAAAATTTCTTAAATGAAGAGATTTCACCTTCTCCGCCTATATATTAGGGACGGAGGGAGTACTCATTAACATCAATCATGGGGATTTCGATAACAAGAAGCAAGGTATTCACTTCTCATCCGGAGTCTTCATTCTTCACAGCTCCGCCACTCCTGCATATAACAATGATCACCATCATAACTTCATCATGACAATGTTGATGTGAAATACCAAGACTCCAGCTTCCAAGCCCAAATCAAATTTAAAAACACTTGTTACCGGATACCAAAAAACAAAAAACAAATTGATGAGAATACTTCGTCCTAAAAAGCAACTCGAAAGATAAGTTTCACGCCACCATAATCTTTTATTTCGATCGTAATTATCGTTTAACCGGTTTTGAAATAAATTATTTTTGGAGAATTGATTCAAAATCTCTTTCACTTTCAGATTTGTTTTTTGATTCCTTTGATATTCGAATTAATTTTAGAATCACAATCAACATTATGTAATCTTAACTACTTATCTAACCCTTATGCAAACAAACTTGTTTGGATTTCAAATGTAGCTTAAATTTCATATTTAAAAAAATCTAATAAAGAAGATGTGGATAATCGTATGTAATGAATATTAAGGAAATCTAATAAAGAATATGAAATACCCGTATAAGGAAATCTAATAAAGAAAATATAACCGTATATAATGGATAGGGGGCCTAATCTACCTATAAAGTTAGATTTACCCTTCCTCATAAACTGTAAAACTAATTCAAATCAGATTTACTCTATTTTTCTCTTTTTTTTTTTTCAAAAAACAACACCTAACCTAACCTAAAACTTTTTTTCTCTCCTCTTTATCGATTTTATACAAAAAAATTATGTTAATTCTCCAAACAACTAACGTTGATTCTCAAGATGACAAAAGATCAAGAGTGACAAGATCATGCCTATTGAACCCTGATTCTGAAAAATGTCAAGTTGTTAATGTATTTAATGGAGATTTGGTGAATAAATATGTTTAAACACTAGTGAATCCTCCACAAATGGCTCCTACTAGATAAGAATTTAAAACCCACAATTTATTTTAGCTTTAGATTGGATAATTAGGTTAGATTGATGAAGTTGGGGATTTTAAATTTGATTTTGTGAGACAATTATGGCTATAAATTCTTATCGACCTAGCCGTAAGCTAATATTGCGGTTGGGACGTTAATAACTTCTATCCGCGATGTACTTATATGGTTAGGAGATTCCAGATCCCAAACGATGTTTACCTATTACGGTTGGGACTTTCGTAGCTGCAAGTGTTTCTGGTTTTGTTGAAAGCTTGACATTTTACAGATATTTTGATCTAGGAATTTTCCCACTATAAATTTTGTTTTATAATCGTATACATTTGTTATGGTTGGGTCGCATTGTGTTTCCTGGCCGTGAACTTGCTTAATGGCTGGGTCATATAGTATTTCCCAGCCGTAACTGCATTTGTGAAAATGAATTGTTTCTTTTTTCTCGTATATTTGTACCATTTTTAAGAACTGGGAAAATGAAAAGAATAAAGGACCCCAAGAACAATCCATCTTATGATGTTTCTATGATGATGACACATATACTAACTATATCATTTATTTTTGTATAAGTTTTTCAAATTATATACAAGTATTTGAAGTTTGTGAATTTAATATGAAAATATGCCGACCGAGCTAAGTGGTTGGTGAGGGACCTGGAATGTTCCATGGATGATGGTAAGATGTTGAATGTTGAACAACAAAGAAAATTGCTTCTCAGACTTCATGAGTTAGACAATTCTTAAAAAGATTATATCGATTTTTACGAGGATCCATTTGCAAGAGGTTACAAGACGCCTGAGAGTTCTACATCATCTTCTGAGGATGTTCAACAGAATGTTGGTCATAATGGATGAATGAGTTATGGACTTGTTTATTCGTTTTACGGCTGGGAAAGTCTAAAGACCCATATGTAAGCTTGTTACGGCTGGTTCATGTTCTATTATCCTAGATGTATGTACTTATAAATTTCCAAATTACGTTGTTTTTTCTTTTATAAAATGAGCGAATATAAAACACAATAGAAAAAAATGGTTGTTCAGTCATAATGAGTGATTCAATTCTCGATTTAATTGGGAAACTTAAACGTTTTATTGAAACTAAAAAATATACACAATTTAATAATAGCATAATATTGAATGAAAATACATTGCATAGGTCACAACACTTAAAACACTTAATCATATTACGGCTGCAAAGTAGGAAAAAACCTGGTTGTACATGTATACATAATAGTTTGAGGTGGAGAGAGGCAGTGT
This sequence comes from Papaver armeniacum, assembly GCA_023531295.1. Taxonomy (NCBI): domain Eukaryota; kingdom Viridiplantae; phylum Streptophyta; class Magnoliopsida; order Ranunculales; family Papaveraceae; genus Papaver; species Papaver armeniacum. The sequence goes on along the minus strand of JAJJWW010012377.1, from coordinate 236,824 downwards.
AATGTAGCGCGATATATTGACTTTAGTGTAAACTCACCATTATTTACAATAGACCAACGCATAATATCTTGAGTAGTAGGTGATAAATGGATAGAAGCCATTTCCTGCACTTGAGTTGCGCGATATGTTGACTGTTTCTTCGGTCTTCAACTAAATAGTACCATCACTACCCATTTCCTATTTTTTTACTCATTAACATCAAACATGGGGATTTCGATAACAAGAAACATGGTATTCAATTCTCATCCGGAGTCTTCATTCTTCACAGCTCCGCCACTCCTACATCTAACAATGATCACTATCATAACTTCACCATGACAATGTTGATGTGAAACACCAAGACTCCAGCTTCCAAGCCCAAATCAACTTTGAAAACACTTGTTATCGGATACCAAAACAAAAAAACAAAAACAAAAATTGATGAGAATACTTCATCCTAAAAAGCGTCTCGATAGATAAGTTTCACTTCACCATAATCTTTTATTTCGATCGTAATTATCATTGGACCGGGTTTAAAGTAAATTATTTTTGGAAAATTGATTCAAAATCTCTTTCACAAAATTTTCAGATTTGTTTTTTGATTCCTTTGATATTGAAATTAATTTTAGAATCACAATCAGCATTATGTAATCATAACTACTTATCTAACCCTTATGCAAACAAACTTGTTTGGATTTTCAATGTAGCTTAAATTTCATATTTAAAAAAACCTAATCAAGAAGATGTAGATAATCGTATGTAATGAATATTAAGTAAATCTAATAAGAAGATGAAATAACCGTACAAGTAAATCTAATAAAGGAGATATAACTGTATATATATAATGAAGATAACCATTGTTTTAAAAGATTATACCCCTATCTGTTTCTGCAAAAGTTTTATTATTACAGTTTCATTTTGGCCTAAAATGAATCATACTATTGGGGATGCAACCCAATAGGATTTGGAGCTGCATAAAATTTGGGTATACAAAAAATGGATATGGGGGCCTAATCTACCTAAAAAGTCAGATTTACCCTTCCTCATAAAACGTAAAACTAATTCAAATCAGATTTACTCCATTTTTCTCTTCTTTTTCTCAAAAAAAAAAATACCTAACCTAACCTAAAACTTATTTTTCTCTCTTCTTTATCGATTGTATCAAAATAAAATTATGTTAATTCTCCAAAAAACTAACGTTGATTCTCAAGATGACAACAAGATCACAAGATCAGGCCTACTGAACCCTAATTCTGAAACATGTCAAGTTGTTAATGTATTTAATGGAGATTTGGTGAATAAATATGTCAAACACTAGAGAATCCTTCACAAATGGCTCCTACTACATAAGAATCGAAAAACCTACAATTTATTTTAGCTTAGATTGGATAATTAGGTTAGATTGATGAAGTTTGGGCTTTTAAATTTGATTTTGTGAGATGATTATGGCTATAAGTTCTTATCGACCTAGCCGTAAGCTAATATTGCGGTTGGACCGTTAAGAACTTCCATCCACGATGTACTTCTATGGTTAGGAGATTCCAGATCCCAACCATTGTTTACCTATTACAGTTGGGACTTTCGTAGCTGCAAGTGTTTATGGTTTTGTTGAAAACTTGACATTTTACAGATGTTTTCGACTAGGAATTTTCCCATCGTAACTTTTTTTTTATAATCGTATACTGTTGCTATGGTTTGGTTGCATTGTGCTTTATGGCCGTGAACTTGCTTAACGGCTGGGTCATATAGTATTTCCCAGTTGTAACTGCATTTGTTAAAATGAATTGTTTCTTTTTTCTTATATATTTGTACCATTTTTAAGAACTGAGAAAACGAAAAGAATAAAGGACCCCAAGAACAATCCATTGTATGATGTGTCTATGATGATGGCACATATACTAACTATATCATTTTTTTGTATAAGTTTTTCAAAATATATACAAGTATTTGAAGTTTGTGAATTTGATGTGAAAATAGGCCGACCGAGCTAAGTGGTTGGTGAGGGACCTGGCATGTTCCATTGATGATGGTAAGAGGTTGAATGTTGAACAACAAAGAAAATTGCTTCTCGGACTTCATGAGTTAGACAATTCTTAAAAAGATTATATCGATTTTACGAGGATCCATTTGCAAGAGGTTACAAGACGCCCGAGAGTTCAACAACATCTTTTGAGGATGTTCAACAGAATGTTGGTCATAGTGGATGAATGAGTTACAAACTTGTTTAAGTATTTTCAGCTTTTATATGTAAGACTTTGTTTTAGAGTGTTTGGTTATAGATTTGTATGGATTTATTTTGTTTTAAGCCATGGGATATTAATTTTGGTTGAATTAGTGTTTTAATTTATCTATATATATAATGGAAGAAAAATCAGACGATGAATTTCAGGGTCAATTACGGCTAGGATTAACCTTAATGTAATCTAGTCGTATGTAGCTTACACTGGGGAAATTTCAAATGTAAAATTGGGACTTCCCAAGTGAAATTGGTATAACCCAGCCTTAAGTCCTTTTGGAATTCGTTTTACGGCTAGGAAAGTCTAAATACCCATATGTAAGCTTGTTATGGCTAGTTCATGTTCTATTATCCTAGCTGTATGTACTTATTATTTCCAAATTACGTTGTTTTTTTGTTTTATAAAATGAGCGAATATAAAATACAATAGACAAAAATGGTTGTTCATTCATGGCGAGTGATTCAATTCTCGATTTTATTGGGAAACTTAAACGTTTTATTGAAACTAAAAAACATACACATTTTAATTATAACATAATATTGAATGAAAATACATTGCATAGATCACAACACTTAAACACTTAATCATATTACGACCGCAAAGTGGGAAAAAACCTGGCTGCACATAAGTACTTACAACCGAGATGCTTTGTTGTTCCAGCCGTAAGTTTGTATTTACGGCTTGGAGTTCATGATGAGCTGGTCGTAACGGGTAGTTACAGTCAGGAGTTAATGATTCCCAAACGTAATATGCCCGATGGCTGGAAATCTAGGGGAAAGGAAAAATTCAAACTTTTGTGATTAGAAGCTTGAAACTTGAAATTAGAGTTAAGTTAGAGGTTATTCCACTATGTTGAGTATTAGTTTATTTATGTTCTTCTTTTTGGCTTGGTCATTCGAAATCATAATAATGTTCATACGTTTAACAAATTTGAGTAAAAGATTCTAGATTTTCTAAAAAATATAGCAAGGTGTGATCATTGTAAATAGGTATTAACATTTAATATGTTATCGGGTTTTGAAGATGAGGAACCACTTACATCAGAACTCTTATTTGAAACATTCATTTTGAAAGATTTTTCCAAAAAATACTCCTTATTCTTTTTCCTATCCCTCAATTTTTGTTTTCAATTTTGATTTTCAAACGCTGACTTGAAGAAAATTATTAAGCTAATTGAATCGTTAATCTTAATTAGTGATGTTAATCAAGTTCATTAACACTAACTAAATCGGGCATGTTTTCCATTACAAAAAATAATTAGATAAATGGTTATGAAGATTACTACTTCATAACCCCTTTTTGTCTTTTAGTCAGCCTCAATACCCACCTCCTTCGGCCGGATAATAGGATTCCTAAAAATAGGCTAAAATAAAGTGATAGTAACACTTTCACATAAACGGAGGGATTAACCGTCTATTATATAATATATGTTGCACATACACTCCTAGAAAGATGTCATGTTGTGTCGGGCACACAACACGGTTACAACACTTCCCGACACGTGATGCATACGCCACATCATGTGTCCTGTAAAAATTGACATTGGACACTTTACGGACACTAATTGTTATTGGACACTTTCGGGCACACCATAAATGATTCATTTTGGTTTGGAAAATCAAAATAAACTAGATGTGATCGACGCTAATTTATTCTCATTTATTCAAATCCAAGCAACATTCATGAAAAACTTGATCATCTTTTTCATCATTACTAATTATATTTAATTGGTAATCAAGTATTTCTAAAATGAGAATAATTATTTTGTGGAGTTAGATTGTTTTAGAATCTCATTTTATTTTGTTTAGATTGATGTAACCTATTTTTTTTTTTAGATTTGACGTGTCCCCGTAACTCTCTCCGTGTAGGCATTCTTTTATTTTGCAGAGCGTACTCCATTTTTTTTATTTATTTATTCTTTTAATGAACCAGGGCTGCTTAGACTAAGTCATATGGGCTAGATTTGGCTGCTAGATTAGCCAAAAAAGGTTGCATAATAGAGAAAAAAAAGCATTGTCTATTTTTTTAACACTACTTCTCTCTAGATATATCTCGCAAGTGAACTAGTAGCGAGATAGTTTCGTTGAATGGTTCAACGCAGCCAAAATCAACTTTTCGCTGAATGGTTCAGCGCAGATTGATTTATTTTTATCCGACGGTTGAGATGGTTGCATTGTTCCATTCAGCGCAATCTAATTCTACTTTTCGTTTTTCCATTCAGCGCGCCTACTTTATGTTGTTCCATTCAGAGCATCTATATGTTAGATTAGCACTATCATAGAACTTAGGAGATTGTCCTAGATGTTAGATCAAAATACCGTAGGACTCAGCCTTATGGGGAATTTTTTTTTTTTCCCTGGAACAAGTCGAAAGAAAGTATGCTTCATATTGACGTACGTGTCCCTAACTCACCCTCCGCATGACAAAAAAAACCATGGATATCCATCTGAATTGCATTAAAAAGGACGGGAAGCAAATCTTCTTTTGATAATACCTAAAACAATAAAACTAATTAGAGCTTCTCCAATGGAATATGTGTGGAGGAAAAAGTCTTAATCCGAGTCCGACTTTGTGCACCCGCGAGTTAACCGGGGTGCACGTTACTCCTCTCCTTATTTGTTGAATTATTGTTATCTAACTTTTTAAATTTTAAATTTTTTTAGGAAAAAATAAAAGTACATCAAAACCACAAATATCCATTAACACGGTTCTTTCTCTTTGCTTTGTGTTTTTCTCTCTGCTTGGTGAAACATCAATATGATTGAACTTGATTATGCTCAAAATCTCTTTTAACTATCTTCCTATTTTATATGGAACACCATACTCGGAGCTTTCAGAGTTTCAGTAAACAAACAAACCCATTAAAGCTACATCTGTATATAAACAAAATGTTTGTCTTTCACCCAATTATATTTTGTTTGTGTTTTGTAATTGGATTAGGTTGTAAGTTAATTCCCAGATTATTAGACTTGGATAGGAATCTTAAGATTTTATACAAAATGGGTTGGATACTTGGATCAATGCATGTGAGTAGTGATTCCCTTGATTATGCGCGTAATCTGTTTCCTGCTTGTTCGTATAGAAATGGGATTTTACGAACTGCCATGGATTTTTTTTTTTAATCAAAAAGAAGTTTCAGAAAGGGGCCATTACCGCCATGTTAATGGCCAGGTAAAGATAGGGGACTTTCCAAGTTGGAAACTATAAGGAAGTTGTTTGATGAGATGCATAAAACAAATTTGTTGATTGCTATTAATTGTAGAAGTTTGATCGATTGCCACTGCTAGGTTTATAATTTGGGTTTTAATAGATTACGGTTGTTATAGATGATAAATTTGGAATAGGTGAGGGAAAGAGATCGGTTGATTTTAGCTTTCGAAACATAAACTTTTAACCCAACAGGCCACAGAATCATAAGCTTGTTAAGATCAATCCAACTGTTTCCAGAACTTGAGTATAAATTTCAATTGTTAGTTAGTTTAGTGTTTTTTCCTTTATTTTTTGACAATTTCCATTTTGATCAAATTCTATGATCTTCGAGTTTTCACGGACGATATAAACAGAATGGAAGATGAAAAGGGGAGAGATAAAATGTAGTTTTTGTTTTCTATTTTTTAAATAAGATTTTTAAAAAAATATAAGATTGAAATCCCGTTAAGTGTCTGGCTAATGAGAGGAGCAGGAATGTGCACCAGCGGGTGCACAAAGTTGGACTCTCTTAATCCACATAGGATACACATCAATATTTATAAAAAATCATCTCCAACCCATTGATTTAAGGATGACGTGGCTAAAAAAAAGTTAGACATCCTCTAAGTGAACCTCTAGTTTTACACATTCTGTTAGAGGATGTCTTCACACCTTTATTACTAAGAGCTTCTCCAATGGTAATTGTATGTGTTTCATATGTGGCATCATTTTTAAGACATCCTCTAGAGTCCAATTTTGTACACACTCCTTTGAAGAGTGTGCACATAACAAATTGATCCTATTGGTTGATCTAAACCAACCATCAACTATTTATTAAAAATAATAAAATTATATATTTTTATTCAATTAAAATTAGAAAAAAAGGCAAGTAGTATATTTCATATCCTAAAATATAGTGATTTCAAAGGGAAAACAAGGTAATTAGTTATACACAGATTTTATCCCCACAAGCTTCAGCTTGATCATGGTTTTAATGTTGCTACAGGCGAAGAACTTGGTGGATTGGCTGCAAATAAAATGACAAAGACTGATAGAGATTATAGAGACGATTTTACTAAGCTGGGTTTAATGGAATGCTTTTGTATGAGTTAATGTAAAACGCATTGGACAACTGATTGAATATACTACCTAAACTTGTAGTTGCAGGATTTCCTACAACTACACCCCTACAAGATTACACAATGATCCAATCCAATTTCACGATCAATTAACAAAGTTTTATTTATTTTTCTAGAGAATTTTACAAGAATAATAAGAATACAAAGAAATCAGAATAGCTCTAGACTTTCTCTCTCCTATTTGTTCTCTCCAACCTCTCTCTGAAGATCTCTCTCTCTCAAATATGTTTGGTCCTTTATATAGGATATTACATAGTGGATGACAGCTAAGCCAACCTTTATTTTCGAATCTAGTCTGCGTCATCTTCGCAAGCTTACTAGGGTTTTCTTCGCAAGTTAACTTCAATCTCGCAAAATCTTCACACTTTTCCCATGAATAGGTTGATGTCACTCGCTACATCACTTTTCTAACTTTCTGCGACGGCCTTCGCAAACATCTTCACATTTTTAGTTAAAACTTCGCTGAGACATAACTGTTGCGAGATTCTGCTCCTACAAAACTAATTTCATATTGAGGAACAAGAAGGGTTATTTTTTAGTACTCATTTAATTTAATTCACTGGACCTAATTATGAGTTACAAAATTAGTTAAGCGTATTCGAATTTGCCTCGGACATTTGTATGACTAAGTATTCTATACGAGTTCTGTAATTCATATATGGCTGCTACTTCTTCCATCCTCGCGAAGAGATCACTAACCAACATTTGCTGCCCCGCCGCTTTGAAGTTTACAGTTGCACCGGTGATTCAGTGGATAACTAATCAATCAATTTTAATTCCTCTCTGAAATCGCTATATTTAAGGTCATGATATATATTTTTTTGATTGAATTAAAACAAAAATAAAAAGCAATTTAATAGGTAGTTAGCAATCTGTTTAGTCCAACCAATAGGATCAATTTGTTTTGTGCACACTCTCTACAGGAGTGTGCACAAAATTGGACTCCATCCTCTAGGTATAAAATCCTAAATATTAGGAAAAAATAATTTTATCTCCAACCCATATAGTTTAATATCTTTCGTTCACTTATTTGTAGGTATATAATTGGTTAAAAATATTTCCATTTTTATTTTTCATTGATTACTAGTAATAAAGGTGTCATATTGACGTACGCATGCTTCATATTGACGTCCGTGTCCCTAACTCACTCTCCGCATGACAAAAAAAACCCATGGATATTCATCTGAATTGCATTAAAAGGACGGGAAGCAAATCTTTTTTTTACAGAACTCTTATCTGAAATATTCATTTCGAAAGATTTTTCCAAAAAAAATACTCCTTATTCTATTTCCTCTCCCTCTACAAACATTTTTTTTTCAATTTTGATTTTCAAACGCTAACTTGAAGAAAATTATTAAGCTAATTGAATCGTTAACTTAATTAGTGATGTTAATCAAGTTCATTAACACTAACTAAATCCGGCATGTTGTCCATTACAAAAAATAATTAGATAAATGGTTACGAAGATTACTACTTCATAACCCCTTTTTGTCTTTTAGTCAACCTCAATACCCACCTCCAACAGCTGAATAATAGGATTCCTAAAGTTAGGCTAAAATAAAGTGATAGTAACACTTTCACATAAACGTAGGGATTAACCGTCTATTATATAAGATATGTTGCACAGATACTCCTAGAAAGATGTCATGCCGTGTCGGGCACACAACACAGGTTACAACACTTCCCTACACGTGATGCATACGCCACATCATGTGTCTGTAAAAATTAACATTGGACACTTTACGAACACTAATTGTTATTGGACACTTTCGGGCACACCATCAATGATTCATTTTGGTTTGGAAAATCAAAATAAACTAGATGTGATCGACGCTAATTTATTCTCATTTAGTCAAATCCAAGCAATATTCATGAAAAACTTGATCATCTTTTTCATCATTATTAATTATATTTAATTGGTAATCAAGTATTTCTAAAATGAGAATAATTATTTTGTGGACTTAGATTGATTTAGAATCTCATTTTATTTTGTTTAGATTGATGTAACCCATTTTTTTTATAGATTTGACGTGTCCCCGTAACTCTCTCTGTGTAGGCATTCTTTTATTTTGCAGAGCGTTCTCCATTTTATTTATTTATTCTTTTGATGAACCAGGGCTGCTTAGACTAAGTCCTATGAGCTAGATTTGGATGCTAGATTAGCCAAAAAAGATTGCATAATAGAGAAAAGAAAAGCATTGTCTATTTTTTAACACTACTTCTCTCTAGATATATCTCGCAAGTGAACTAGTAGCGAGATAGTTTCGTTGAATAGTTCAGCGCATCCAAAATCAACTTTTCGCTGGATGGTTCAACGCAGATTGTTTTATTTTTTGTCTGACGGCTGAGATGGTTGCATTGTTCCATTCAGCGCAATCTAATTCTACTTTTCGTTTTTCCATTCAGCGCGCCTACTTTTCGTTGTTACATTCAGAGCATCTATATGTTAGATTAGCACTATCATAGAACTTAGGAGATTGTCCTAGATGTTAGATCAAAATACCTTAGGACTCAGCCTTATGGGGAACTTTTTTTTTTTTTCTTCCTGGAACAAGTCTAAACAAAGTATGCTTCATATTGACGTACGTGTCCCTAACTCACCCTCCGCATGACAAAAAACAACCATGGATATCCATCTGAATTGCATTAAAAAGGACGGGAAGCAAATCTTTTTTGATAATACCTAAAACAATAAAACTAATTAGAGTTTCTCCAATGGAATATGTGTGGAGGAAAAAGTGTTAATCCACATAGGATACACATCAATATTTATAAAAAAATCATCTCCAACCCATTGATTTAAGGATGACGTGAAAAAAAAAGTTAGACATCCTCTAAGTGAACCTCTAGTTTTACACATTCAGTTAGAGGATGTCTTCACACCTTTATTACTAAGAGCTTTTCCAACGGTAATTGTATGTGTTTCATATGTGGCATCATTTTTAAGACATCCTCTAGGTATAAAATCCTAAATATTAGGAAAAAAATAATTTTATCTCCAACCCATATAGTTTAATATCTTTCTTTCAATTATTTGTAGGAAAAAAATATTTCCATTTTTATTTTTCATTCATTATTAGTAATAAAGGTGTCATATTGACGTACGCATGCTTCATATTGACGTCCGTGTCCCCAACTCACTCTCCGCATGACAAAAAAAAACCATGGATATCCATCTGAATTGCATTAATAGGACGGGAAGCAAATCTTTTTTTGACAATACCTAAAACAATAAAACTAACAAGCTTGGTAAAGGGGCGGCATGAAATGGTAGAGGGGCGGCACCCTAATAAGACAAAAAGGTCATTACAAGTAATTTTCAAGTGTCCCTTATCAAATAGAATCTGGAAATGACTAATTAGCCCTTATTGTTGATAATCAAGATTAGTAATGATAATCAAGATTAGTGTTGATAATCAAGATTAATGTTGATACTTAATTTTCACTTATCATATGATTCATAACTCTAAAATAGGTTATTAAAAAAAAATTAGAGAAGAAAAAAGAAACTTTTGTGATATTTGTGAAGGTCAATCTCAACCAATTGAAAAAATTAACCAACAAAGTGAAGAACCCAAAGATTGAAAATGACTATGTATACTTCTAAAGTACGTAACAAATCAAATTTTTAAAATTTCGGAAGAACATACGGTTGGAATTGAGCTCGTTACCAACCGTAACTATATATTACTTTCGTAATGTATCAATTACTAATCAATCGGGTTCAATTTTGGGAAAACCCAAAATTTCAGAAGAACATACGGTTGGAATGGAGCTCGTTACCAACCGTAACTACATGTTGGGGGAAAACCCAGAAAAAACCCGATTCTGGTTGGTATAATTTGTTCACTTACGAACCGTAGGAACTTACTGGTTGGTAACTAATGATTATAAACCAACCGTAACTAACCTCTGATTGGTAACTAATGAATCGAAACCAACAGTAACTAACCTACTACGGTTGGTAAGTCATCTTAACTTTTGAACCGTACATAACTATTTGATAAGTTGTTAACATTCAGGATGATTTACGGTTGGTTAGTTTAATTGAGTTTCAAACCGTAACTCAATTACGGTTGATAAATATGATCCAAATAAAAACAAATGGCAACATATTCTCAAAACTAAGAACTTACGGTTGGTATTTTAGTTTAAACCAACCGTAACATCAACCCATCTGATTTACGGTTCGTATTTGAGTTATTACCAACCGTAACTAGTATAAACCCAGAAATTTCAATTTCAATTTTCATACAAAACCCTAATTTTTGATACAAAATTAACTTAAATCCAACACGATAAACTAAACCCTAACTGGGTTTTTCCAAACATTTTTCAAATCGCCGATTAATCGAAGACGATGAAATTTTCGGTTTTAATGGAGGTTAGGGTTGATGGAGGAGAAGAGAAGATGAAGAAGAAGATGAAAAAAAAAAAACTGATTTGATTTTTTTTTTATTCATTAGGTTTAAAAAAAAAATTGATTTGATTTTGGTTGATTTAAGGTGAAAGGGTAATCTAGTCAATCTACACCCCCTATAGGACACCCCCTAACCAATAAGAGGGACATTGCTATCACACTTGCCGCCCCTCTACCATTTCTTGCCGCCCCTATACCAAGATTGAAAACTAATTAGTAAAATATCCACATCCATTTAAGAAGAATACATAAAATTTTGTCCAATTCAACCTCTGTCCGTCGTTTTAGCTTGCAGAATCGTGATATCCTCAAAATCAATAGTGGATCAAACCTGAGGAAATTTGTTTTATTATACTCTCGAGGTCCACTATATATATCATCACACTCTTCTTTAATAACCCAATCCTATTTGGAATTTGATCTCTCCGAGAAAAAGAAAAAAACAAAAACCAGATATGAAGTTTTGTAAGAGATATCAAGAATATATGAAAGAACTGGAGAAAGATTTGCCCGGGGTTCAATTCAAGAAGCATAAAAAGATATTCAAAAAATGTAGAAGAAGGCGATTCCGATCTCAGACTGATGATGACGACAAACAATCAATTGCTCATTGTCCTAACCACTGCTCTGGTAAATAATTTTTCTGAATTTCATGATGTTGAAACATACCTTTGATTCAATATCTGGAACTGCGGGTGTATTATAATTGTCATGGTATATTGATTTGTATGTATTTGAGAATAATTTTGGAAACACTTTAACTTGTTAGATGTTTTTGAGATCTCAATGTTCCAATTTGCTTGATCACCTTAATGGGAAAAACATTATTTGCAGTCTAAGAGACACTCCCTAATTGATGTTGGGATCAATTGTGAACTCGGACTGTCGAGTAACGTTCTCCGATCTCATTCTTTTTATTGAGTTATCATTTGTACATCTAATTGGGGTTTGTAATGAATGGTTTGATTTTGTAGTTTGTGATGGGACATTCTTTCCGTCTCTCCACGATGAGATGTCTGCAATTGTGGGTTGTTTCAACAAGCGTGCACAGAAATTGCTACAAGTTCATTTATCTTCAGGTTTCAAAAAGTATTTTACATGGATTAAGAGAAAACTTGTGAAAGGGAATCATGTTGCTATGGTTGAAGAAGGCAAAGAATTGGTTACTTATGCAATGATCAATGCCATTGCCATACGGAAAATTCTCAAAAAATACGACAAGGTAAAGATTCTAGACTTAAAAATATGTAATTGTTCAAGTGAAGATTTCTTATTGTCTTGTTTGCTGTATTTATTCAGATTCATTACTCAAAGCAAGGGCAAGCATTTAAATCACAAGCGCAGAGTACCCATACGGAAATCCTTCAATCTCCATGGCTATGTGAGCTAATAGCCTTTCACATTAACTTGAAGGAAACCAAGAAAGAGATGAGTGATCTAGCCGGATTTTTTGAAGAATGTTTGGTCACTTTTGATGGTGGGAAGCCGTCGCTCTCCTTTTCCCTATTTGATTCTGTCAAACTTGACATCGACTTGACGTGTTCCATATGCTTGGTGAGTTCATTGATCTTTTTTCAGGTTCCCACCATTCATTTTGAATGGTTTATAGTCTCAACAAAATGGAACTGTTTATGCTATTGTGTGCACGACACCTTACGTTTTTGCCATGGTTGAAAATTAGGATCCCATCATTTTTATAAGTGATTGTCAAGTGAATCAAGATTTTACCGATGCTCATTTGAGACTGGTAATTAAATCCATTACTTACACACTGACCAAAAGAGTTGAACTATGCTTGTACCAGGACACTGTATTCGATGTGGTTTCTCTTACGTGCAGTCATATATTCTGTTACATGTGTGCTTGCTCTGCCTCGTCAGTTACAATAGTGGATGGACTGAAGGCTGCGGATCCTAAAGCCAAATGCCCACTGTGCCGAGAGGTAAATTATGGTTCTGTTCCAAAATTGTCTTACTGCCACATTACATGCTACTGTCGAATTAAGGTTAAATGTTACTTGGGGAAGCTGCATGTTCATCTGATACAAAATTCTGAAATGGGATTACAGGAAGGAGTATTCGAAGGTGCCGTGCACTTAGAAGAACTGAATGTTTTATTAAGCAGAAGGTACGCTTTCATATAATATGCTGTTACTGCGAACCCACTACCGCACTCCAGTTCCGATTCCATTTGAAACAAAACCCTTAAATCATTTCGGTTATTCTCTACAGTTGTCCTGATTACTGGACCGAACGGCTTCAAACGGAAAGAGGAGAGAGAGTTCGCCAAGCAAAGGAATACTGGGAGTCTCATTGTAGAGCTCTCACGGGAGTCTAGTCTAGTTAACAGATTATTCGAATTCCCTCATCCTTTGTGATTTGCCATATTCTTTTGTATTCCTAGAATAATCTTTGTCTAAAGGGCAAGGAACATGTTACCAGCTTAGGTTAAATCACTAGTTAGCCTATATGGTCCATTGTTCCTTTTCTATTTATTTTTCTTCTTTCTGTTGCTTGATGTCGTTGGCGAGTGCATTTATCCGACAAAGAAAAGCCTTGTATAATGTTTGCAATACGAAAAGTGAATATATTAATGGAGTTGAGCAGGGATGGTTTTTCTAACAACTGCGGAATTGGTCGATATCTAAGAGCTTGGCGAACCTCGTAAAACCAGGAATATATGCAGCACAAAATCCTTGCTTTATCAATATTTCCGGATATCAATTTTGTAAAGCCGATTGCTAATCAAAGCTTAGTTTCAGCCGGTAGCGGTTGGTCTCAGCTAATTTCAGTCAATCTCATCATCGGTAACACTGTTTCGAGCATGCGTTAGCGAGGGCCCAAACGGTACGGATGATAGGACACCTGATACGGCAAATATGCTCCCACGGCATTGGTTGATTCTCATTTTATAACGACGCAATAAAATTTAAGGTTTTTATAGTTAAATACCAGATTATTTTCTGCATAATTACAAATCAGATGGATCATCATCTGGTAAAAAATTTGTCGGAAGCCGAGCAACAAGCTGAGCTCCAACCCCTTTTTGAATCACCACTCCTAATCTATGAAAGAGAAAATCTCCTACATGTACATTGGCATCATAACTAGCAATGTAGCTACGTAAGCGCTTCAGAAAAACCGTGGTATCATCTCCGAGCTCTCCTAAGGTGGTGAAAGCAAGTGTCCCAAAACTATAACCTTGTCTTTGTACACTTCTCCAAGTACTTGGCATTCTTCCTAGAAACAGCATTCTTGATAGCAATCCCCCGTGAAAAGGTGCGAACTCCACCTCCAGTGAAGGGTGAAACTCCGGTTACATCAAAACACATGTCACGCCCGTTCTCCCGGTTCAACACGAGAATGTCAGTGGTCTCGGAGCTTGATCCGTTGTTGGAAAGGAGACCCAAATCAACCTCTTTCCTAGCCCGAACACCCTCGATAACACATGTCGGCAATGGTATCGCGCACCAAATCGTGTCTAAACTTTAGGCCAACTTCATTCGCACAATGCAAGGCATGATCTCCAAAAGGATCCATATCCCTTTTGCGGAAGGGAAAGCACCATCCCATTTCGAAGAGAGGATCCCAAATCTATACTTGAGCATTTGCCTTTGAATTGCACGGCTCCAATATGTTGATTGAGTCCCACAATTGGGATTGCCATCAAAAATCCCATGCGTGTTTTGTTTGATTACATTGCCATAACGCCGAATCACGCTCTGTCATAACATAATTGGAGGAATGTCCTTCTTAATAGCATCAAAGTAGATAGTTGCCAAGGAGTTCATAGAATGGGTGGCAAAACTACTAATGCATACGGGAGGAGCAATCCCACACTGAGAGTTGAAGGAGTCCATAGCTTCTTTGAAGAGAAAACTACGACCAACGATACCGGTATCCCTCAAAATGACAGATTGTAAATCCGAGTGCTGCAAACAAGAGGCAAGATAACAATAATCTTTGGGTGTCTTGTAAAAGTGTAAACCCCAGGCCACCATGCTTGAACGGCAAAGTAGATAATCTCTTGTTGAAGAAGTCCATATCCGAGTCCGTCCCTGTGATGATGTGTCTCGAGAAATTGAAACAACCGCGTGTCAAACAAGTCTTGAGCCTCTACCAAAAATTCTGGCCTGGTGGTACGTAAAGCGAAGTAAAGCCTCGAAACACCTGTGCAATTTCTAAACAATAACAATTCACCTTGAGGGTCTTCTAGCTTCTCTGGCTGATCAATAAGAGCCATATTCTTGCGCACTCTACTAACCAACAAATCCTTGTTGAATTGAGCATCAAGATCGACTCTAGGTCCACCCGAAGTTTCACTCCTTTGGAAGGCCTACTAATATTAGGAGGAAAACGCCGAAGCCGTAGCTCTAGGATCGGGGAGGCGGCCAAAACAACTCGATCTTCGCCACATTCAAATGCAAACCTCTTGAAACCCCTTCATCCCGAATAATCTTCAAAGCCTTTGCAACCATCAAGGTATCGCCTATTAAGGTACCATCATCAAGGTACCAAGCTTGCATTTCAAGCTCACATTGCGTCACAATACTCCTAACCAAGGGGTGAGCTTGAGAGCAAACAACAGAGGCCCTAAAGGGTCACCTTGTTGCACACCTTGGGATGAGGAAAGGACATGATCCATATAATACAGACGAGCATGTGAGGCATAGCAGAATTCTACCCAACGAGAAATTGAAGGGCACATCTTACGTACCTCGGAAAGCATGGTCGTGCGATCAATGAGGTTGAAGGCATTCGAAAAGTCTACAAAAGCATGGACAAATTATCCCCGAACTCCCTTTCTCTTGAGCATGCGGTTAACGGCATGAAGAATTGCCTCCCCTCCACACACAGCCCCTACACCAAACTGGTAATCTCCCAAATATGCATTCATCTCCTTGCCGACATAGGTTGCACACATTTCGAAACCAAGCGCCTCCAAATGGTTCCCTACCGCAATAGGGCGCAAACCCCACCAGTTTAACTAGCGGAGTAAGAGGAGCGCTGGCTATAAATTCGCCCAAGGCGGTGGACACATACCCGACAAGCAATAGGTTGACTATGTCTGTGATGGAAGCAATGAGATCTTCCGAGATGGCAGCGAGCGGAACCGCTAAGAGCATCTAAGAGATGTTGTGCCCCCGAGGCCGTCTCTGCGCAAGAAGTTCCTTTTGGGAAGCTTCGCGATGCCTAAAACAAGGTCGATGAGACGCAACCATTGGTCTCTGTGAAGAAAGAGGAGGTGGAATCACGGGGGAGGTGACACGGGATGCTTGCAACGAAGCTCATTAAGTGTGCCTTCATTGCTAGGCGCAACACCACTAGAAGTTAGAGTTCGAATAGCGGCTGCATATAAACCATCCACGAGCTTCCTTTTACTGAGCCGCAAGTTAGCCTTTTCCTGGCACTCCGTCTTTTCCTTCTTCCTCTTCTCAAACTCTTTCTTCCACACTCATGATCCTCCAGAACTCTCTGAATCAATAACGCGCAACCATTGGCTCCATCCCATTGGATCAGGGCGCGATTAATGGACCTAATCTGGAGTTTTTTCTGGTTACTAGTCTTCTCTTCCTGACTGTCTTGGGAGATATAAGCATGCAAGGTACAGGTTGGAAAAAGCATGAGCTGGATCCAGGGCGCAAGTTCCATGGGTTGTGCAATCACTCTCTGCCAGCCTGATTTGAAGGTTCGAGCAAAACTCAACCTACACTTGGAAGGGACACTGGAAAACTGCGGTTTGGGCACTAAAAAAATTATTCAACGATTCCCGGACTTAAGGTAGGTAAAGCATTGTCATTAGCACTTTTATCAGTAGGGAAAAGAGGGGTAATAATCGTAGCGAGGAGCGAGATATACCCCGAACAAGACTCACGAGTCCTGATGCAATTGATGGCGCAGAGCACGCGAGATCCTTCCTTATGCTTTTTACACCTTTTGTCCCGGCGTTTACATGCATACATTGAGTGCACAGCCAAAGATCTCAATTGCGGTAGAAACGACCTCCCAAGCTTTATAGATATCGGCAGCATTGCTTGAAGCCTCTCACGGCATCTATCCAAGCCTTCATCCCCTTTGTAATGCTTGGTTCTTCAAGTGGTTGAACAATGAAACCCTCAAGAGCCCTCTCCCTCCAACACCATTCCTGCACCCATCCAAACCACTGATATTGCTATAGTTTTGACTTTGAGCAAATGGGAAAATATTCAATGAAAAAGCTTCATTTTCTCGGTCACAGGTGGTCAATGAGTTCGTATTCCATATATTCCATACGAAAACAAAAAGTCCAACACCCATTTCAAGAGTTCAAAAGTGTTTTCATGGAAATGTTCCTAAGCTAATAGCTGTCGACCTAAATAAATAAATACTATAAAGGGAAGAAAACTAGGGAAAGTTTGTCTGAAACGACAAGGTAAAGATGATTGAAGTTTTCTTATTATTTGAAAAGTGTTATAAACGTGTAATTATGTTAAGAATATCTAGGATGAATCTCGTTTATTATTGGGATATTTTTGTGTCTAGCCCTATAAATAGAGGCTCTAATGTTTGTCTATGGTACACATCTAATGAGAACTCTTCTTCTTTCTCCCTTTACTTTCCTGGCATTTTTAGGGGCGACCCCGAAAGAATTAGGGGCGACACAAAATGACAAAATAGGTTGAAAATACTTATATGTCCCTTCATAATCGGTAGTTTAGAAAAAAAAATTTATCTACCGATTGTGACTATGTTCTTTTCTTCCTAACTTTGGTTTTTGAAAAAAATTAAATTTGAGGCTATGACCATAATCGGGAGGCAATAAACATTATGAAACTACCGATTGTACAATCGGTAGGCAATAAACATCATGAAACTACCGATTGTGGAAATAGAGAAATCTAAAATTCCTATTAGTTTTTGAAAATTTCGAATTTGGGGCTATTACCATATGTACAATCGGTAGGCAATAAACATCATAAAACTACCGATTGTGGAAATAGAGAAATCTAAAATTCCTATTGGTTTTTGAAAATTTCGAATTTGGGGCTACGACCATAATCAGGAGGCAATAAACATTATGAAACTACCGATTGTACAATCGGTAGGCAATAAACATCATGAAATTACCGATTGTGGAAATAGAGAAATCTAAAATTCCTATTGGTTTTTGAAAATTTCGAATTTGGGGATATTACCATAATCGGGAGGCAATAAACATTATAAAACTACCGATTGTACAATCGGTAGGCAATAAACATCATAAAACTACCAATTGTGGAAATAGAGAAATCTAAAATTCCTATTAGTTTTTGAAAATTTCGAATTTGGGGCTATTACCATAATCGGGAGGCAATAAACATTATGAAACTACCGATTGTACAATAAACATCATAAAACTACCGATTGTGGAAATAGAGAAATCTAAATTCCTATTAGTTTTTGAAAATTTCGAATTTGGGGCTATTACCATAATCGGGAGGCAATAAACATTATGAAACTACCGATTGTACAATCGGTAGGCAATAAACATCATAAAACTACCGATTGTGGAAATAGAGAAATCTAAAATTCCTATTAGTTTTTGAAAATTTCGAATTTGGGGTTATTACCATAATCGGGAGGCAATAAACATTATGAAACTACCGATTGTACAATCGGTAGGCAATAAACATCATGAAACTACCGATTGTGGAAATTCTCAATCATATGAAAATGGAATCTCCTCTATATAACAAATTTCTCCCGATTGTAGACTTAACTACCGATTATGGAGGGCATATTTGCCATTTCGAAAAATTTGAGATAAGGGGTGGCTTTGTTTTAGGTTTGGGTGACCTTTTTTGTCATTTTGTGTCGCCCTAATTCTTTTGGGGTCGCCCCTAAAAATGCCAGGTTTACTTTGTGTCTTCTTCTCCTCTTTTTCTATATTACAAGACGTTATCACGCACGTTTGCTCTATCCATAAGAACATTGAAGATTAACAATATCTATATCTAATCCCCTCTCTTAAATTGATTATTTATTTTCTTCGATCGATTTATTAAGTAGGAAATACCAATAGGTCCTAGAAATAATATATTAGAGAGAGTTTGGTCCTGTTGACCAAATCAATTGTCTGTTTGGTCCTTTTTCAAAATATATTTTTCTGTTTGGTCCTAGAAATTATCGTTTGGTCCTAGGGTGTACAATACCCACGCGGGATGATGTAATTTTCATCTGGGAGTGACAGGAATACCCTTTCAGAAAAATATATATAGGATTTATTAGGAAAAAAAAATCATTTTTAGATTTCTTTTCTCTCTCCTCTCTAGATTCAGATCTACTTTCTCTTCTTGTTTTTCTTTCTCTATTTGATGAAGATGATGGTGTTGAAGTTGAAGAAGATGACGAAGATGTTGTTGAAGACGATAAAAAATCCGTGAAATCTGGATGTTTAACAATGGCGATTCGAAGGTGAAAGTAGATCTGAATCCTTTTTTTTTTTTGATGTGTTTCAATTTGTTTTGAATTCTTCCTGCTGCTGTAACAATGGCGTCTCCACAAGCAACTCATGTTGTTGCTGTTGCTGCTCGTGTTGAAGATGAAGATGAAGATGATGAACTCTGTTTTTCTGCTGTTTTATGATAAAGATGAATTATGTTTTGTTGTTGTTGTCAAAGAAGATGAAGATTGAAACAAAGATGATGAAGACGATTTGATGTTGATGTTGTTAATGAAGATTTGATGTTGTTGTTGTTGTTGAAGTCGATGAAGATGATGAAGAAGATGAAGATTTATGCGTTTGTTGCTGCTGCTGCTGCTGGAGATGATGAAGACGATGATTTTGATGAAGTTCATTACTGCTGCTGCTGTTGAAGATGACGGAGAATGAACTCAAATCTGTTGTAATTGAAGATGATGATGTTGATGCAGTTCATTTTGACGAATGAACTCTGGTTTATATAGGTTTTTATCAGAAGTTCATTTGACGAATGAACTCTGGTTTATATAGGTTTTTTTCAGGAGTTCATTTGATGAATGAACTCTGGTTTCATATAGGTTTTATCAGGAGTTCATTCTTTCGAATGAACTTTGTTTTCATATAGGATTTCATCAGCAGTTCATCTGAAATAATAAACTCTTGTTTTTGGTGTGTGTTCATTTGAAAGAATGAACTTTGTTTTTATATAGGTTTATTAGGAGTTCATTCGAAAGAATGAACTCTGACCTTTTGTTCTTAATAAAAAAATTTTTGTAGAATTTAATGAAGTTCATAGAATAAACTTTTTGTAGAATTTTTTGTGTTGTGTTCATTTTACAGAATGAACTCTGTTTTTCATATATGATTTAATTTGGTTTTATTAGGTGTTCATTTGAAAGAATGAACTCCGGAGTTCATCAGACAAAATGAACCGCTACGAAAAAATAAGTAGGAATTAATACGGAAGGGTACTTTGGTCCATTTAATATTTTTAAATAATTATGGACCAAATAGAAAAGGTGATTTCTGAAAGGACCAAACTGACTTGGGACCACCTAAAAAAGGAGCAAACAATATTTTCCTATTTATTAATGGGATTCTAACCAAATTTTTATTGACTTATTTTAGGTATAGGTATACACCGTGACCTTAGAGCAGTTCCTATGGACTCGACAAACTTCAAGTTTGTTGATTTTACTCCCACTATGGACTCAACAAACATGAAAAATAGATGTACAAACCAACAAATTTGTTGGTTTGTTGAGTGAGATGGAACATGTAGCGTGCGCTTGATGTAAGATCGGGCGAGCTTGGCACCAACGCTGGGGATTTTTTTCCAGCGCCCGTTGTTACTTCAATCGCCAACGTTTTTGCTAAACGCGTCGCGTGTTTCATAAAAGCACCAATGGCTGAATCTGGACGGCTGAAAACTCTTGTGATCTAACGGCTATAATTTTTGAGTTCTATAAATACTCCTAATTTCAACTCTAAATTCACACATTCTACGCATTCTTCACTCTCAAATCATCTACAAAAATGCCTCCAAGAGTTTGTGGTGTTAGATTCACTCAACAAGAGGATTTAGCTATTTGTAGAGCCTTTGTTTTTCACACACAAGATGCTGTCGTTAGGAATGTAGCTGAATCGATGTTGACTTTCTGGGAGAAAGTTTATAGAATGTTCACCGCTGAAACGGGGAACATTAATGGGCGTGATTCTGGTGGATTGTCGCATCGTGTTAGTTCAATTAGTAGTCATGTATCGGAGTTCACCGCTTTACTAATGGAGAATCATAAAAATAAGCTCAACGGTGAAGCCGAACATGAAGTGGAACCCAGAACTCTAGTGATGTGGGCAATATCTCACGGCGGTCGTCCTTTCGATTTCCATGCTTGTTTCAACATTCTTAGGGTGCTCAACAAATACAATCCCTACATCGCCCTAGGAATTCCACCACCCGCCGAGAATTGACGCCTATGTAGTAGTTGTTGTTTTAATCTAATGTTTTTTTTTATTCTCATGTATGATGTGGTTGTTCAATGAAGTATGTTTTTATTTATGAGATTGATGGTGCAATATTTAATCCAGGAAAAAAATTAAATTACTTATGATATTGATGGTGCAAATGTAAAGACATCCACATGTTTGGTTTTAGATAATCGTAACACAAAATAAACAGCAAACTAAATAACATAATACCATAGTGACTGATTTTTCCTTCAACTTCAATCACCCCACTCCACCAAAAAACACCTAGGACATTCCCAGAAATTCCTTCCATATGTGTTTTCTTCAGAAGAAGTCCGCAAATGCATAAAAGTCTTGCAACCGGGCTTTGAGCATCCACTGATTCTCTGTGGACAATGTTTGTATTCGTGATCTCCATATCCACAATGCTTGCAGTATAATAACTCCTTCTTCGATTTGGCTTTAAGTTTGAAGTTTTTGCAGAGTGTTGTTATCTTTTCTTTTTCTTATTTTTTAATCTTCATAGCATCATCTAGCATATTTGGTTCCTCTGGACAGTTGGGATCTTGACATTGCAAATACCTGAGCTTTTCCGGTTGTGATTCAATCACCATTCTGATGCGTGAACAACCTTCTTGCGGACACTTTGAATACATCCAAGGGCATTGCATAAGACTGTGGTTATCCATGAAACATAATGGACAAACCTCTTTTGCTTTGACACATAATATTTGTTTCGCTTTGCCTTTAGAAAACGTGGTGGATGTTGAGAAAGAAATTTGTTGGTTTGGTTGAGAATAAAACCTAGTGTTGTATTTATAACAAAAAAATAGGCGTTGGTATTTCAAACGGGCGGTTTTAGTAAAGTCGCGCGGTTTTACTACAAACGCCAACTCCTATGGTAATACAAACGGGCGGTTGTAGTAAAGCCGCGCGGTTTTACTTCAAACGCCAACGGCTGAATTTCCAACGGCTCTATTTTCTTTCTCGACCTATAATTTTCATTCTTCCCATCTCTAAAATCACATCTTCTTCTTTTGTTTTAAAACTCTAAATCTCTCTCACTCGGCAGAAATGTCTGTTAGAAATCGTGGTTCCAAGTTTACTGAAGATGAGGATATAACTATATGCAAAGAATATTTTTTTCATAGGGTAATCACTGGTATGGGCTCTCAAGACGGTTCTTTTTGGGAGAACGTTTTTTCAATGTTCGTCTCACTGACGAGAAACCCAGGAAACCGAGATGCTCGTCGATTGCGTACTCATTTTCAATCTATTAGGTTTGCATTCCAGCATTTCCTGCTATGGTAATGGAAATTGATCGAGAAAAGTTCATCGGTGTAACTGAAGAAGAAGTGATCCAAACAACTCTTGATAACTTGGAGGAATCTCACGGTAAACCATTTCGTTACGAAGCGTGTTTTAAAATTCTAAAAGATGGTCCATCTTAAGCACATCTGTATTGCACTCGAATGCCTCTCCCGGTCTTTATAGTGAAAGAAGATGTTACTCTTATTCGATCTTGGTTACATCGTATGATGAGACCAATGAACAGTGACTATTTCTAGGAAAGAGTATTGGGATATTTTGTAGCATCGCGGAACGAAACCATAAGAAACAGTAAGAGCCTAGAACTAAGAATTGCATTCATCGCTAAGGAAGTCAAACATTATACAGAAGTTTTTTGGATGGTTCACCGTAGCAATTCTGGATTATCCAACGAAGAACTGGTAAGTATCTTACCTTTGTCCTCATGGACTCAATTGCATCATACCAAGTTTACTGAACTTGTTGTTTATCTGTTTTCGAGAAAACCATCGCTCGGACCAAGTTTCTATGAAGAAAGCGGAAGAGAGTTTAAGCATTTTGAATGCTATGAACTCTACAGAGAGAATGTCGCTGGATTTGATATAGTTTGATGTTTGTTTTGTGGTTTATTAAAATGTAGTTTGATGTTATTTGCAAGTTTAAATTGTAATAAATTCGCTTAATCTGAAGTGAAAATCTATTTTAAAATCTAAATATTTTCATTCATTGATATTACTGCCAATTCTTTTACAAGATATAAACTTAGGCAATAATAAAACGTACTAACAACTTCAATAAAAATCAAGTATAAGTTTTGGCCTCTTGTTTATCTTCATTTGACGTATCTTCCATTCAACGCGCTCTTTGACAGTTTCGCCTTTGTTTTTGAATTTTTTGTTGTTAACTTTCAAAACTGGAGCTCTTCTTTGCCTTTTCGCGGAACATTTTCTTGGAGCAACTTCAAAAACTTGCACTTCCCTCTTACAATTTTCAATCTTTTTAAAACTCCCACATATCTAGGGTTGTCAACGGCACTAAACGTAACGGATATTGGCTCTGCCGCTGCTGTTGCCACTAAAATTATCGGATATCCAATATCCGTTAAGTTCTGAAGGAAATTTGAAATTCAATTCCATTACTGTTACGTTGGACTTACCGGATATCGGATATTTTTCTGATAACTTCCGTTATCAAGTCCAACAACTGCACCACCATCTTCACTTCTGTCTTGGTTCACCAACACCACCATTTCTCGGAACTATAACTGCAGTCAACATTACTATTTCCCTGTAACCATCCATCTCTTATCACTAGACCTATTTGAATCATAAATTTCTTTAATCAACCACAACAAAAGATTTGATTACAAACCCATTCATCCAATTTCTTTCTTGTCTTTTCTTTGCTCAATTTTTTGTCGTAAAATCAAATTGATACAAACCCATCTCTGATTTCTTCTCAACCTCATCATATCATCAATCTCTGAAACGGTGAAACCAATATGAACATTAACAGCAGCAGCTTCTTCTTCTTCCCTGACTCAAAATCAACACCATCAATTCAAAATATGTGTTCTCGAATCCTAAACAAACCAAACTCTCCACCAAATCCTAATTTCACATATCAATTTTGAAACCCTAAATTAAGTTTCAAATCAAAACTAAACAAAAAAATGGATTTTAAAAGAGACCCTAGAGAAGAGATGCGGAGATGATGGTAGTAACTGCAAGTCTGAGACTTAGAAGATTAAGAAGAAATTCAGAAGAAGAAATATGAATGGAGAGGTAGGTTTTCTTTCAGAGATATTAATGAGGAATTTAGTGGGATAAAGGTAAACGAATGAATGGGTATATTGTTAACGGTATCGGCACTTAACCTAACGAAAACCCCCTCAGCCGGTGCCGTTACGCTAACATGCGGATATTCGATACGTTATGGGAACCGGATCTCGGATAACCATTATATCGGATATTAACCCTAACGGATTCCGGATATTCGGAATGGGATAGCGGATTTCGGACATCAATTGATAGCCCTACACATATCTTAGAAACAACAACTTCAAGTTTTGCATCGCAAAAAAATGTGATCGTCTTTTCAGCAATTTCACCAACAATAAACTAAAAAATTGAAATAGATTTTAGAAGAGAAAACTCAAGATAAGTGAATTTTGGTGTGAGTGAATTGTTTAAAGATGATGGTAATTTATAGAGGTAAAAAGTGAAATTTAAATTTTAAGAAGCTACCCGTTGGCGTTTGTAGCAAAAACGCCAGCGCTCTACGTTCGAGCGCCGCATTTATGTTCCGAACGCTAGCGCTTGTGCTTTCAACGCCGACGTTTAACCTTCACACGCTGGCGTGTGTCCCTAGCCCGCGCGCTTGATATTCAACCGCTCATTGCTTTTCCATAGTGGAGAAACCTGTTTGGCCATCAATCTGGCTCAACAAAAGTTTCAATTTGCCCATTGCCATAGGAATTGCCCTTACAAAGGTGTTGGAGTGCCCTTACTGGTTCACATGAATTAAGGTGATAACAATCACTTAATAGTGCATGTGGGATATCCGCCTAAAAGAGATAACCACATGATGAACAATATCCTTCCGTTCATCCTTTTATATTTTTCTTTTTTGCTTTATTCTTTTGGTTAGTTAAATTTTGTCTTGGTTTGAATAGTTAAGGCATCTATCTGTTTTAATATGAAAAGGACAGCCTTATATACCTATATGGTAATAATGGTGGATGAATCACATGTCAATATTAAAGGAGGTTCTATTTTTGTCGTATCACGTATCATCAATCGTGTACGATTCCTCCCTGTGGAGTTTATGTATATCCTCGTAACAATGAGAATATGATCACGGTCATCCTCCAGATCTTTTTCGGGAACCATTAAAATCCATAAATTAATCTTGTATAAGATATGGTCTATTAATGGGATATGGCTGATCAAGTTTTTGGTATAAGTTGATTTTTTTTTCTTGTCAAATTTTCTCGTAAAGAAAAAAAGAAATCCATCGAAAGATGGTTTACAATTTCTATGCCTCTAATGAAACTATAATCACCAAAAACAAGTATTTTTTTCTTCTCTAATTTTTTCATGGAGAAAGAAAAAACAAATCCATCTAAAGACGGTTACAGTTTTTATTCCTTCAATGAAATTGTAATCACCAATAATTGGTGTCATCACAATTTAATTATCTTCATGGTAATTAATCACGTGCATGGTTGAAAAACCTACGGCCAATTAAGTTTGGTATCTTCCTCCGTTAAAGGAAGATCATGTGATTTTTATATGTGGTTTCTATTCATTCACAAGAAACCATCAATCTAACACAAAGTGGATTTTCTTTTATGATGACTATAAAGACAATATTTATTTTATTTTGTCAATAAGATTTTCATGAATCATACAAAATACAAAAATGATATTGGTTTTCTCTATCGCTTATATGAGATGCCTATAAAGTTTGGAATTTTCCACTAATACCGTTGCTTTCTATTTCTTACCGGAAACCATAGATTTTTTCTAAATTCAATAACGAAATGATTTTTTTTTCTTAAGAAGAATCATATAAGCCAGTTGGTTTGGTTTGTCCCTATAAATCCTAATGGGATAAAGTATTGTTAGTATGATATTATCTTGCAAACACTAATTAAAAGAGGAATTGTTGCATTCTTGAGGGATATTGAACATTTTCCTTTCTTTATGGTAAATCTCTGAAATTTGAAACTGTTCTACTTATAGTTGGAATATTGTGGGACATTAAAGATCAATTGATGCGCACCCGGGTTGTTAGCCAATATTATTAGTCCTTGTAGTGACTATATTGATGTTGAATTTAATTTCTTTTGAAAAATATTGTGTCCACAATCTCATGTCATTGAGGTCATAGAATTATTTGGAGATTATTTGCATATTTTATATTTTTTCTGTTGTAACCAATAAAATCCATGCTTTGTTCAATTTGTATTTCAAGTGGATTACATTTTTTGGATAATTTTTAATGATTCTTGGAGTCAGTATCTACTGTCCAACCTGGTATTGTTAAAATCCAGAAATTATATTCTAAGTATATGTCCTCGAATTAATCGGATAATACTTTACGAAACTTGATTTTGTATATGAGATACAACTATTTCCGCCATAATCAGGGGGAGACTATATACACTATCAAAAGATGGTGTTAATTAACTTTAAAAGTTATATCAATTTCTCTCCCAGTAAATCAAATCGATAAATGCTGCCATTAAATAATAGGCGTGAAAATGTCTCATTTAGCTTTTCCATAAGCTTATTATGTCGTTTGAAAAGGAAAATCTAATCACTTCTATCAAGCATGTAGCATTTTAGTACAAGCTAGATAGTGCTCTGGTAGAGTCTATCATAATATGATTTCATTCTCATAATTCATATCTCTTCATTTGAATAATAGGAGATTATAATGCCCGTGGGCGCTGGTACCAGTAAATTTTGAATTTTTCAAAGTATGCATACATTTGGGAATTATGTGGGATCGCAGTGACCTATAAATGTGTCGTATATTCATTTATAATAGCTACTGAAATAATAAAGATGGTGTTTGTTAACCCCTCTGTAGAGGAATATCGACATATGTGATTGGTTGGCATACAATCCAAATTAGATTGGATTAATTTCTCGATTAACGCAATTTTGGATCCAAAACTTAACACCTTAAAAGTACCAAGCATGTTAATCACAGGTTAGTATAGTCATAATGCGTTATAGGAGAAATAAGTTTGTTGTATAAACGATTTGAGAGTTTCATTTTTATTTTCTCAAACCCTAGGATTGATTCAATTAATTTTTGTTCTCCATGTATGATGTTTTTGGCGTGGTAGTCCTTGAAGGACTCAAATTGCATTTACACAACAAATATGGTTGGGAACATATTAAAATTTGTAATCCTTGTAGGATTCAATTTATATTATGGCAGCCACCTGACTCGATTATGTCAGGTTAAACAATCCTCTATGTGTTTTAGAATTTGGTATAAAACCAAGAATCCGGATTAATTAGTTGATGCTATCAACTTTATGGGTTTCTTGAGGAGTCCTTAAAAACACCAAAATCCACGCTTTTGCAGCATAAGTTCTATTTTCTTTTCTTTATTAAATCTGCAGTTAGAATTATGCTAGCATAAACTCGTCTTTCGGATAGACTAGAGTTATTATTTTGATGCTTGTTTTCTGTAATACTCATATAGTTGAGTTAGCATCCATAAATCGCCAAAAGTTGTACTCTTTTACCTTCGTTTCAGGTTTTGTCCCATGTGGTTTTCCTGACAAGGTTTTAACGAGGCAACATATTGCTGACGATGAATTTTTATTCAAAATGTTGATATTGTTCTCTTTTTCCTTTGTCCATATATTTTTTCCCATTGGGTTTTTACTAGAGTTTTAGTGAGGCAATTTAATTCAACATGGTGGTCATCCAAGGGGGAGTTGTATTAATTTTGGTTATTCGGTGGATTTCCACCATTAAATAGGATATTTTGTTAGACCACATCAACATAACTATCTCCTATGAATTTGGATATCATTTTTATCCATATAAGGTATGACACTATGAATACAAATTTTGTACACATGTGGTACTGTAAATGCATATTGGCACTTTGTTGAAGAAACTACATCAACTATTTCTGCAAATCATCTTCGAGAATATAGCAATCCAATAAGCAAGTCCTCAATGTATTTGAAGAAGCATGAAGACTCAAGAACACTACCATTAGAAGACTAACACAAAATAAGACTTCATCAAACTATCCGACATCTTCATGAAAGCATTGTTGTCTCCAGCATAAATTCGTTCATCAAAATTGGGAAGTCTCGACTCGAAGATTTGCAAGGCAAGATTCAACTGAATTACTTATCAGGGGAAGCATCATAGTAAAAGGTATTTTACGGCCTCGCACTTTTAGGGGCGACCCCGAAAGAATTAGGGGCGACTTTTTTATTCCCAACCCATATACACCGTTAAGGGATGTCCAAAAACGCAGAGAATACGTTAATGCCCTTACACAATCGGAAGCTATTTTGTTTCCGATTATTATAACGCAATCGGAAGTTTGGTAACTATATTATACAACCGATTATTATCGATTTTGTGCCAAACTCGCATCTGGCTTCTATAACAATCGGACGGGAAATAACCTCACGAGACTACCGATTGTTAAAGTATAGAAATAAGAAATCTTTTGAATTTCGCATTGGTGAAATTTGGGGCTCCTATATAATCGGACGAATAAAAAAATATCTAAGCTACCGATTTAGGGATTCCCATAATCGGATTGTAAAAGTAACAATGCCTACCGATTATGGTAGATTTCAAATTTCATACAATGAAGGATTTTCGAAAAAACTCATTTTGGGGCAACCTATAATCGGTAGGTTGTGTAACCTATTAGGCTTCCGATTATGGCTACATCCACAGCTCAAGCCAAGAGGTTATGGTCGGCTCTGCACCCCTCGAAACCTAGGGAATTTGGCCAATGCTCAATTTGGGGCTTCCAATAATCGGTAGATAATTAGGTGGTATTACCTACCGATTAACAACCGTTTGACAGATAAAACCAAAGTCGACCTAAATTCAAATTCATTTCATTTTCTTTTCAACTTCAACTTCAACCCCTCTTCTCCTCTTTCCTTCCGATTGCAGAGAGGAAAACTCTCCCCCTCTCCTCGCTATACATCGTTCATCGTCGAATCGAATCATCGTCGATTATTCTCTATAAAGATGAAAGAAACGGAACGTAAGAAAGCTCGAACCAAAAACGTAGTGCGCGGTGAGGATCCAAATATTGGATTGCATGCCCGTAATAAAGAGATTTTAACTCACGAACCCGAAGAACACGAAGACGATGAAGTAGGCGTGCGATAGCCAAACTCTCGTGCAACTTCAAATGGCGCCAATTAGGTAAGATTCTACCATTAATTTGGTTTATATTGCTTCAATTGGACGAATCCATGTTTATTTATTTTAGGGTTTTCGGTTATTACCCAGAATCGGTAGGTTAGGTATTGTTATAAACTTCCGATTGTGGTCGAACTCTTCATTTCACGAGAAAATTTGTCATATTCGGGTGGTAAAAATTTAGGTATCCTACCGATTATATAACGTTTTTCATTACTGAGGCCTAAATCGATCATAATCGGAAGCTAATTGTGATTTTTCCTTCCGAATATACTAGGGAAGAACAAGTATTAGAGACGCAATAATCGGGTGATATATTCTGTAATTTCTTTCCAATTGTTTAGGATACCAACTTGATTAGGTTCTGGACACAAAGTGACGCATATTCGGTAGACATTAGTTTTGTGAGGCTTCCGATTGTGTGGCATTCGGTAGGTGGACTTTTTTATGCCTTTCGACTATTTGTATTCGGAGGGTTATGTTGAACTCTAGCTTCCGATTATTGTGTGTAGATAAACATATTCGAACACCAAAAATTTTATTTTTTTTCCGATTATACGTATTCGGTAGCTTTAGGTGAACTGATACTTACGATTAAGAGTAATCGGAGGCAATTTGTTAAATCAACCAACCGAATATTTAGTTTCATAACCTGTTGTACTTTTTTTTTTGTTTAGGGATAGGCGAGGTAAAAACATCCAAGATGCAATTGTCTCGGCTAGTGCAAGGAAGGATAGGCGTCAGAACCTGACAGCTAGTGCAAGGAGAGCTAGGACTGCTAACGCCGCTTCAAGTGCTCAAGTTGGAACTCAACAAGCAAGCCAAGAAGTTGTTCAACCTAGTGCCCCTCAATCAGAACCGGTTCAATCAGGTGTTCAACCAAGTGCCTCTCAATCACAACCAATCCAAGAAGGTGTTCAACCAAGTGCCTCTCAATCACAACCAATCCAAGAATGTGTTCAACCAAGTGCTCCACCATCACAACCAGAAATTGAACAAGTAGAAGAAGTAGGACAAGCCGAAAAAAAATCCTCCTCGAAAGAAAGCGAAACACCTTGTCCGAGATGAACCGAAGGTGAAGGATATTCCGGAAGGTGTAATCCTTGGGCTGCGGGAGGATGGAGGACAATTGTTATTTGGATACAAAGAATCCCGGGCCGGAGAAATATATGAAACTGAGGTAATGATCGTATCCATTTTATTAACTTATTATGTTTTTCTCCGTAATACTTTTAAGGGTTGTAGTTTTAGGTTATTCTAATTTTATTTTTTAACTTGTCATGTGTTTAATAGTATCATTCCGATGCGGTTCGTTTACTCAAAGCGACCGCCGCACCAACAAAAATGCTAGATTGGCCTTTGGAGGATGAATGTGAAAGGTTCAAGACCATTATTGCGAATCGGGGTTGGCCAATGCTGCGGAGAACTCAATGTTGGAACATGACCGGGTGGCTATATCGGCGTTTGTGGAGAGACTTTATCCCGAGACCGACACCTTCCATATGCCGTTTGGGGAGATGACGATAACCCTGGATGATGTTGAGCAGATTCTTAAACTCCCGTCCATGGCAAGGGTGTTAGGGCCGAGTTCACTAAGCAGTTGGAATGGAGGAATCTTTATGATCTGACTAAGAAGTGTTTGGGTTGGGATGAAGAAACATCAACAACTGAGTTAAAAAGATGCATGAAGTATAGAACTAGACAGTTCAACATGGGTACTCCGATGGATATGTTCAAGGGCACCAAGGATAAAGAAGAGAAAGGAACTTTAACGGACGAGCAAGTCAACCACGCGGCCACCGCATATCTCCTATGTGTATTGGGATGTGTCATTTTCCCCAATACCAGTGGCAATCGGGTCGACGCCAACCTTTTACAACTTCTGGATCCTCTCGATAAAGTGCATGAGTACTCTTGGGGCACGGCATGCCTTGCGTGGTTGATGGAAGAGTTGAGAAAAGCGTCGAGGCTTGGAATTAGCCAAGTGGCCGGGAACGTGAGTCAACTACAGGTATTGTTTATTAACTCTACATACTTGGTTATTTTTTTATTTTTCTACCATTGAAGAATCAATTTCCTAATACTTGCAAAAATGAAAATATAGACATGGATCTACGACCACTTCCCTATCTTGGGATTGGCCATTGAAAACCCGGCGTGGGCCAAAGGTGACCCTAGAGGAACAAAGTACGTCTTCGATGACAACCATTCTAGGAAGAAGGAGCAGCAGATGATTCGTTTGAGGGAGATTTTGGACTCACTTAATGCCCAAGACGTATGCTTTGATCCATACAAGGAAGACCGAGCTGCTGGACATATCGCGGGTCGGTCCGATTTGGCACTTTATTTTGGACCGTTGTGGCACCCCACGGGATATGTGATGTACAATGCCTCAAGGGTGATGCGACAACACGGATTTGTACAAGTTATACCAAAGGAGGAAATCCATGGAAATTTCACATTGGATCTGGAGCAATGCGAGTCTGATAAAGATTCTATCACGGTGGTTCACAAGGGTCCACCATCCTGTAAATTCCACTGGGATAGAAGGGCGCATTACTTGATCAACCAAGGAAGGGCAGCCAACCAAGGTTTTGAAAATGCTCCCAACTATATGGATTGGTACCGCAATGTTTCTCATATTCGTGTAATCCGTGATCTTAAAGCAAAGCCCGACTTTCGTACAAGAGTATCCTCAAAGAGAAGCCTGCGGGTTTTGATAGATTGGTACGTATTGTTTTGTTAATTTAGTTTAATATTATGGGTCAAAATAGAGTAATAACCGTTTGATGGTATGCTATGTTTTAAAACAGGTGAACAGGTTCAAGCGTTTGTCGAAATGGTGCACTGATTGTATAAAGTCCGGAGAGCCTGTTTCAATTGAGAAGATAAAAAAGCACCAACAGTTGATTGATAACGTTGACAATGAGGAGTATGCATCTCAGTTCGGGGAAAAATTGCAAAAGAAACCTACAACCAAAAGAACTCGGGCTTCATCAAGCACTCAAGTTGATGAAACCCATGATGATGCTGGTCCAAGTCGTAGAGCTGGTAAAGGTCGCAAAATCAAAGCAAAAAGGAACAAGTAAACTTTCGATGTTGTAAACTATCGATGTTTTTCGTAAACTTTATGGATAACTTTGTTTATGTTGGATTATGTCGGATTATGTCGTTTTCAAAGTTTGTGTCGGAATATTAGTTGTTACGTTATGTTTATGGATTAAGAATAGTTATTTTACACATTTTATGCATTTAACAATGACTCGCAAGCGAATCACATGAAGAGACATGAAAGTGTTGAATTTTGGAACATAATCGGAAGATAAGTTTATATATTAACCTACCGATTCTGGGGATGTTCCATTTTTTAGTCAGAATCGGTAGGGTTATACGTTATTAACCTACCGATTCTGGGGATTTTGCAAAATATTTGCTCAGAATCGGAGGATTGCTAATATACTTTTCTCTCCGATTTTTTTTTTCTAAATCATTAAAATTTTATTACCAAAATTAAACAAAAAGTTTACAAAAACATCTGACTAGACAGCCCGAAACGAAAAAAGCAAAAAAAGCCGAAAAAGAAAGATAAAAACACCTAAGCCCAATACATTCAACCCAAAATTAGCGAACACGGAGATAAATCTGCTCTTCCCATTCCAAGGCACCTAAGAAAGGAGGGTTTTCATTAAATTCAATCACCTCACCTCTATTAAGAGATGAGCCTTTCTTCGCCATTTTGTCTGTGAGAAATTAATTTCTCTAAAGGAATGTCTCAAGGAGATACTACTTATTCTTGCTCTTATCCTTTGCCATCTCTTTTCAACCATCCAAGGAATCTTCCCCGAATCGAAAGATCTGTAAACTGCTTGTGAGTCCAGTCAAGCACACATTAGAATAGTGTCTTCTTATAGCCCATTCACCAAAGCACCAATTAAGGCCATTACCTCAGCAATAAAATTTGTAGCCACTCCTATGCCACCAAAGAATCGCACCAAGATAACTACCAGGTACTACATCTCCCCACAAAACCATAACTTAACTACCGGGATTCCCTTTGGATGCTCCATCACAAAGATATGAGTACTTGATTCTCTGCGGGAAATCTAAAGATACATTCCTTTATCTCTCGTAGTTTTAACCTTCACACCTTTGATACCAAATTCTGTCATGATGCTCATATCATATATAGTACCCACGATTTTACCTTTCATCCTCACACTACATTCTTTTGTAAATCGTAGAATTCTCATTTTGAAACTTTTCACCTCCGGAACTTCCTCATCATAACACACTCTGTTTACAAAACCAGAGCTCCACCATTGTAGTAAAAGCACGGATATACCAAATTTCTCTCACCGCAGAACTTTCCTTCGGACACATTTCAAGACATCCATAAAGCTACAAGGATGTAAAAATTTAAAAATCCCTCCAAGCCAGTGCCATATTTTTTCACTAAAATCACAATGCCACAAGATATGTTCCATTGTATCATTCCCATTCCCACACAAATAACATTTAGAAACAGTGGAAAATCCCTTTTTCTATAATTTTCTTCATTGCACATGCATTTCTAAGGATTTTCCATAAATTAGTAGAAATTTTAGGATGAATTACTGATGCTCCATACCTGATTTGCCCAAGTAACTTTAGGAAGTTTTTTTCTCTCGATTAGCTCCATTTGCACTTCTAACTGAAAATTTTCCGGTCGGATCGAGGAGTCCATATTAGTCTATCTTTGCCTTCTCCAATTACTGGTAGTTCCTCTGTAGAAACAAAATTCCACATTTCTATAGGCATATTCCATTTACCATTTGCAATTAAATCACTTACTTTCATGTCCTTATGTTGTGAAATAAAAGTATTATCTGGAAATAATTCATCCAATGTATCATCAGTAATCCACTTATCCCTCCATACTGAAATCTCTTTTCCATTTCCAACAAGCCACCTGCTCCCTTGCTGCACTTCATCCATAACCCATTTCAGCCCTGGCCATATTGAGGATTTTTTATGATACTTTATCCATTCTCCTTTTCTGTCCTTAAACTTAGCATTCAAAAAATTTGTCCACTCTTTCTCCTCTGTCTTCATTTTCCAGAGAAGCTTCATGAGAAGAGCTTTATTCATGGTTTCAAATCTTCTTAACCCTAATCCACCCTCATTGATTGGAACACAAATCTCTTCATACTTAACAATAATTAGCTTCTTCACCTGCGGATCTCGACCATAAGAAATTTCTTACAATCTTTTCACATTCTTTTATCACATTTTTTGGCCATTTATACACTGACATATTATAAACAAATATCTTTTGCACAACAACACAGACTTCACCAATGTTAATCTATCTGAAAAAGACAACATTTTTCCCATCCAACCTGCTAACATTTTATGCATGTACTCTACCATCCCCCAAACTTGGTGATTTTTAACTCTGCCAGGACTTAAAACCACTCCCAAATATTTGTCAGGAAAATCTGAAAGTTCCATTTGTATGCTCTCAGCTATAGCTCTTCTTCTACTTTCACTTACTCCACCAACAAAACATTTGCTCTTCATCTTATTTATCACTTGACCTGATGCCCTCGATAATGCATTATGACTTCATTAAATTATCAAGTGATTTTTTTGTCCATTCTGAATACAAAAATGTCATCTGCAAATAACATATGTGATGGCTGACAACCATTCCTGTTAATCATTGGTACTATCTTCCTTTCATCTATGTATTTAGAGATATTCCTACTTAAAACCTCTTCAGCAATTACAAAAAGAACAGGAGACAAGGGATCACCTTGTCTAAGTCCTCTTCCAACAGAAAAGAAACCACAAGGACCACCATTCACTAATCTTGAGATTTTAGTTGATTCAAACGAGTTCTAAGCCAATTAATTCCAACTTCCGAGAAACCAAAATGTCTTAAGGTTTTAAAGAGAAATTCCCAGCTCAAAGAGTCATATGCTTGAGTGATATCTAATTTCAAACCAATATTTCCTCCTCTTCTTTTTACATCTAACTCATTTATCATTTCAGAAGCTAAAACAATTTTTTCTTGTATATTTCTGCCTTTTATAAATGCTCCCTGCTGACCAGAAATTATTTTTTCAATCACAGTACCAATTCTTGAAGTTATGATTCTTGTTATTATCTTAAAATGGAAATTTGCAAGCCCAATAGGCCTGAAATGTTCTGCCTTTTTTTGCACCTGGAACTTTAGGTAGAAGGAATAGAAAATTTGAGTTCATACCTTTTGGAATAAACCTGCACCTCCAACAGTATTGAATAGCCTTTACTAGATCATGACCAACAACATTCCATGCAAATTTATATAAAAAAAAAAACTTGTCTTCTGTAAAGAAAACTTGTCTTCTGTATCCAAACAACACCACAATCGGAAGGAAAATGTGCACCTTCACTTCCGAATAACAATAATCGGTAGATTTATTTGTAATTTTCCCGCTGACTGTTATATGTAAAAAAACTTTGTTCTCTGTAACCAAACAACACCATAATCGGAAATTAATTGAGCACCTTGACCACCGAATATTTTTAATCGGGGGTTTGTGGTTTTTCTAGTTTCCGATTATTCTACCAAAAAACAACTATGGTTTCTGTAACCAAACAACACCATAATCGGAAGTTAACTTTTCACCTTGACGTCCGAATATAGTTAATCGGTAGGTTTAGTTTTTGTTGGTGTTCGATTATTTTGTGTGAAATAACCAATGTTTCCTGGAACCAAATAACACCATAATCGGAACGAAAGTTGACACATAATATAACCGAATACGTTAATCGGTAGTTTGTTTAACAAAATAAGCTTTCGTTTATGTATAATCGGAAAGAATTTGTATTAATAACCCTCCGATTACATCCATTACATAAAGTTCAAACGACCTTAACCTTACAATTTCGTCAAAAGCACCTAAATCCATATTCCTAATTGACCATAAAAGTATTAAAAAAGATCATAACGTCCAAACACCACAGAAATTGTCCCTCTTGATCTTGTAACATCCTTCATGTTCAAATCGTTTCCGTAGAGGTCCATATACCGACGATCGAAGCAAGATTTCTCTCAAATTACGAATGAGTAACAAGTTAGTACTAACTTATGTTAATGTGAGTCGGAGTTATAAAGATACTTACTCGTTTTTCATACGTCCACCAAGAAAAAGCGTCCCTAAAAAATTGTTCTTCATCTTCAAGTTTGTCAATCTCCTTGTCGACCGCATCCTTTCTCATCTTAATGTCATTGGACGATCTTCGAATTCGATTACCATCTAACGCCTCAAATACCATTAGAATACGGTTCCATAACTTCTCTTGGGATTCCCGTTTGTGGAGCTTGTGAACACGATCATGAGCAGTTACCACAACCCACGCTCTATAAATAGCACAATCTTCTTCTTCGGCAAAAGCAATATCCATGTTTTTGGTTTTCAAAATTAGAACTCAAGAGAGGAAAGAGTTTGGTGCAATTGGGTTGATAGATATGAGTTTCTTTATATAGGTTTAGGGTCCAACGACTCTTTTCTTTTTCCCAAAAACTACAACG
This sequence comes from Papaver armeniacum, assembly GCA_023531295.1. Taxonomy (NCBI): domain Eukaryota; kingdom Viridiplantae; phylum Streptophyta; class Magnoliopsida; order Ranunculales; family Papaveraceae; genus Papaver; species Papaver armeniacum. Next base: position 199,652 of record JAJJWW010012377.1, on the reverse strand, counting down.
ACTATTTCTTAAAGTTGGTTTAAACTGCAACGGCTAATTTGACGTAGCTGATATCTTGGAAAACCAATAATCGGTAGGTATGTAAGTTAGTATATCTCCCGATTACGGTAGCTTTCAAAATTTTCAAAAAAAAATGATTTTTGAAAAAACTCATTTTGGGGCAACTAATAATCGGTAGGTTTTGTAACCTATTATACTTCCGATTATGGCTGCATCCAAATCACGAACCACGTGGTCATGCCTGGCTATGTGCACTCAAAACCTATGGAATTTGGCAAGGGCTCGATCTGGGGCTCCTTACAATCGGTAGGTTATTAAGTTGAGTAGACTACCGATTATAGTAGATTTCAAAATTCATCAAATGAAGGATTTTAGAAAAAACTAAATTTGGGGGAACCTATAATCGGTAGGTTGTGGAACCTATTTGGCTTACGAATATGGCTACATCCAAATCACGAACCACATGGTTATGCATGGCCCTGTACCCTCGGAACCAATGGAATTTGGCAAGGGTTCGATCCGGGGCTCCTTATAATCGGTAGGTTGTCGAGTTGGATAGACTACCGATTATGGTATATTTCAAAATTCATCACATGAAGGATTTTAGAAAAAACTCATTTTGGGGCGACCCATAATCGGATGGTTGGGTAATATATTTAACTCCGATTAACGCTGCATCCAAAGCGCAAACCAAGTGGTTACGGCTGGCTGTGTACCCTCAAATCCTATGAAATATGGCAAAGGTTAGATCTGGGGCTCGTTATAATCGGTGGGTTATATAATTATATACCCTACCGATTATGGCAGATTTCAAAATTCATCACCTGAAGGATTTTAGAAAAAACTCATTTTGGGGCAACCTATAATCGGTAGGTTGTGTAACCTATTAGGCTTACGATTATGGCTACATCCACAGCTCAAGCCAAGAGGTTATGGTTGGCCCTGCACCCCTCAAAACCTATGGAATTTGGCCATGGTTGAATACGGGGCTCCTTATAATCGGTAGTCTTACGAGTTGGATAACCTACCGATTATAAAAGAGATTATTAGCCGAAGTATCTACACAATAATCGGTAGGTATAGTTTCATTTTAACCTACCGATTGTATGTTTACCTACCGATTATGGTTTTGGCTACCGATTATATAAGGGCATATTGGCCATTTCGAAAAATCGAAGATAAGGGGTAGCTTAGATTTACGTTTGGGTGACCTTTTTTGTCTTTTAGTGTCGCCCCTAATTCTTTCGGGGTCGCCCCTAAAAATGCAAGGTTTTACGGGACTATCACGTTGTACTCTTTTTCCTTCGTCAAGGTTTTCTCCCACTGGGTTTTTCCTTGTCAAGGTTTTAATGAGGCAACATATGCATGTCAAGCTCCGTTCTAAGTTTACTCACAATTGTACTATTTTCCCTTCGATCAGGTTTTGTCCCTTTGGGGTTTCCTTACAAGGTTTTAACAAGGCAATTAACTTAGACACAATGTCATCAGGGGGAGTGTTATAAACGTGTAATTATGTTAAGAATATCTAGGGTGGATCTCGTTTATTATTGGGATGCCCTTGTGTCTAGCCCTATAAATAGAGGCTCTAATGTTTGTCTATGATACACATCTAATGAGAACTCTTCTTCTTTTTCCCTTTACTTTGTGTCTTCTTCTCCCCTTTCTCTATATTACAAGAAAAACCTTGAGATACAAAACGTGAATCCCTTTGACTAAATAGGAGATTCCCAAAAATACATATTTGGTTAGCTAATTACACCAAATAATATCTTTCCTAACTAACCTAAAATATAATCATACATACAAAATGTACAAATATATGCGTATCTCCAATACCCCCTAAAGTTGGAGAATGGAGATCACGAATGCCCAACTTGCGAAGAAGCAGCTCAAACTGAGGACGTCCAAGAGCTTTGGTGAAAATGTCTGCAAGCTGAGCAGTTGTGCGAACATGAAAATTAATAATAGCACCAGACTGAATTTGATCACACACATAATGATAATCAATCTCAATATGTTTAGTGCGCTCATGAAAAACATGATTAACAGCAATATGAAGAGCGGATTAACTACCACAGTAAAGGCGCATAGGTTGAGAATGAAACACACCTAGAGATTTTAATATCGTTTTTATCCATGTGAGCTCACTACAAGTATGAACCATGGAACGGTACTCGGCCTCCGCAAAAGAACGAGATGATGTGTGTTGCTTCTTTGTCTTTCAAGATATAGGTGAGCCTCCCAAAAAAATAAAGTAACCGGTAAGCGAACAACGACTAAGAGGGCAGGAGGCCCAATCAGAATCACAATAAGTAGTAAGTTTAATGGCACTATCCTTGCGCAAAATAATCCCTTGACCCAGATGGCCCTTTAGATAACGAAGAACTCGGAGAGAAGCTTCCCAATGAGATAGCCGACGATACTGCATAAATTGAGCTAACACATGCACCGAATAACACAATTTGCGTCGCGTAATGGTCAAATAAACCAACAAGCCGACGATACTGGGAAGAGTCAGAATACAAAGGTCCATCATCTAGAGTTAAACGATGATGTTGATTAATGGTTGAAGAAGCTGGTTTGGATCCAAGAAGTCCAGTTTCAGACAAAATGTCCAAAGTGTATTTCCGTTGAGAAAAAAAAAATACCAACAGCTCCTTGAGACATTTCAATCCCGCGAAAATACTTGAGACTTCCCAAATCTTTCATGTGAAAACATAGGCTTAAATATATGCTTTAAAAGCAGTAATATCACTGGAATCATTCCCAACAATAATTAAATCATCCACATAGACAAGTACATTAATGGAATTCTCACCTCGCCGTAGGGTAAAAAGAGAATAATCAACATAAGATTTTACATTTCGAAAGTCTTAAGATCACCTGCAAGCTTAGAAACCAATTATGAGGATCTTGACGAAGACCATACGGGGGTTTATGGAGTCGACACACTTTACCAGGTGAAGTAGTCGAATATCGTGGAGGAAGTTGCATATATACTTCTTTATCAAGATCCCCATGAAGAAAAGCATCGTGAGCATCCATTTGATGTAACTCCCAATCACGACCAACTACGACTGCTAAAAATGTTATAACAGAAACCATTTTATCTACGGGAGCAAAAGTTTCATGATAATCCACCCCTTCAACTTGTATATTACCAAGAACAACCAAGTGAGCCTTATACCGCTCAACACTACCATCGGAATTATATTTAATTTTGTAAACCCATTTACAACCAATAGCCTTCTTCCCTGGTGGAAAATCAGTAATAGACAACGTGTCATTCTTATCAAGAGCATCAATTTCCTAAGACATAGCTACACGCCAAACGGGAAGGCGAACAACTTTTGTATAACTGGTAGGTTCTCCAAGAGTAGTAATCGCCGTCAAGAAACGAGTATGATTAACATAAAAATTTGCACAAAATACATAATTAATTATGGGATAAGGCGTACCTGAGGACGTTGACGAGTGAGGAGTGGAGGAGCCAGAGTCTATTGCTTGGATAGTATTACGTATATAATCCTTTAAATGGGTATTAGGAAACTGAGACCGAACACTTCGTCGAACTTCCTTATCAGAAATATCATTGAGAGAATCACTTCTTTTGGTAGCAGAAATTATTATTGCAGGAATTGAAACCACATCAGAAATGTCACTGGTGGGTTCTGACAACATGTTGTCAGTGCTATCACACGACGCCCCCTTTAACAAATTCCATGAAGTTATATTATTTGGTGAGATATGGGTGCTACCTGACACGTTTTGCAAAGGTACAATAGTGGATACTAAGTGATCCCCTGAAGATGCCGCTCCACCAGCGATTGTTGGCATACTATCAGAAAAATGGTCCCTTGTCACATTCTGTAAAGGAACATCATATGCTATTCATTGGTTTGCCAAAAGGAAACAAATCTCGAATCTTCATAATTTGTTTATTTCTACTATCAATGGAGTAAATAGTCTGACGACTTCTGTTGTGAATCTCATGCCCACAGAAAACCAGAAATCTTATAAAAACGATCTCTCTTTTAGAAATCTTCATAGGTTGCAAGTTCATTTCAATGGTATAAACTCTTGTGCCACTAATGAACACATTCCTTGTGTTTGTAAGGATGATTCTGGTAAATATAAGTCTAGAAAACGGATTTCTCTGTATCCTGATCCTCTTGAACCAATCTCAAAAGGTCCTAGATTTTGTTCTCAGAAAAATCCTTCTGATGAATACATTAAACAGGCTGTGTCCTACTCATATGGGATGAAAGTCAACCGAAGAACGGCAAAGAACACAAAAGTCAAACATTCAGATGATGTGTATTAATGATCGTAGTGGGATTACTTCTCACTCTACCACCTGATTCCAGGTATCCTTATCCTTGTTTCTAACTTGAGAGGTGCAAGGATGATGATTGGGAAAAGCTCAAGTGTGTTGTAAAATATTTTGTATTTTGTTTGCGTATTTATTGTTGACCGGTCCACAAACGTTCACGTCCTCCTCCTGTGATTTCTTAGGGTTTTCATAACAAAAGTTTCCGACTCGTGTTTACAAACACATATATATTTACTATATCTTGTATTTTTTCCATCCCTAACAAAAATTATATAAAGAACTCTGTAAAATCTCAAGAGATTGTGCATCTTGATATGGAGGAAGACAATCAGGAACGTGACTCAATTCAGGATCTGGTTCTAAAGAAGATGCTTGAAAGAAAGGATCACAACTCCTGGATTGATGATTATGTCAAGGATTTAACTCGTTTTCAGAACGATTCAAAGGTCGAGTTTGCAAATCTTCAACTACAAATAAACCAACTCTTAGATGGTCAGGCCAGAATCCTTGCTAATCAGAATATTCTTATACGAAATCAAAAGAAGCTCATTATGGATTGTGTCAAGGCTAGACAGCTTGCTCGGGTTGTTGATCGTAAAGTCAGTGTTCTAACTCACGAACATGGTGTGTTCACAGTCAAGAGAGTAAAGGAAATCAGTGATACCTTCTTTGACGGATTCATTGAAAGGTATGAAGTTCTCAATGAACTTTGATTTTATTTTCCTAGTAAATCTTCTTTTTTGTTTTGTTTAGAAGAATAACTAGAGTTTGGAATAACCATTATTGTGATTACACATAGCTATGTCCAACGTTTTCATCTTCATGTTTTTAGGTTTATTTGTTTAAATTCTAAAAAATTGTTTGGAAGATGATTTTTGCAGTATTAATCTTTATGGTTTTATATATTGCAATTTGTTATGGGATATATGTGTGTTTGCGTCCGTGAATTATGATTGTCCCATATCTTGTCAAAAGTTAAGTCTTTCGTATGTCGATATGCATGTATTGATAAAAGAATGAATGAACTTTTGACATCACAAAAGTTTGAAGCCTATTATGTCTTTATGATGGAAGATAGGATGAACTTTTGTTTACGAGGATTATGTCTATTGTATGTCATTGTGCAAATAGTGATGGAAAATAGAATGAATCCTTGTTTATTCCGCAGTATTGATATTCCCTGATCCATATTTTATGTATATATTGTGAGGCTCCGTAAGTTCTCTTATGTTGAGCATTTCCGATTATATTAATCATGGGTTTTCTTGTGGTTAATTTAGTTGAGTATTATTTGGATTCAAATTCATATTCGTATGCGATTTGTTATATCCAAAGAAATCCTTCTTTTCTCGTGAAAGTAAGGTCGCTCTTGTTGTTCTTTCGGGAATGACATATTATGGGGAGAGTTCTTAATTGAACTTGTGCTTAATTGAACTTGTGCTTAATTGCCAAATTTTTGTGGGGAGTGCGGCTGTGGAATATTATAGGAGTTATCTTGTATCTTAATAAACTCCTTTATGAAAGCATTTATCTTCGGCTATATGATTGCATCTAAAAAGTTGATATATACTTGCTTTTGGTCATGAAATGTCTCTATGGAAATTTCATTAGGATCCCGTTTTCGTACCTTTCCCAATTTTATTGACAAAAAGGGGGGGAATTAATGTGTAGTTCACACTACAAATACATATGGTTTTCGGATCATTATGTAAGGGGGAGTGGTTTCCATAGGAGATGGAGTATTGACTAAGGGAGAGTGATACACATCACCATAGTATTGTTGTCGAAGTTGTGATACAATTGGAATTTGATGATGTATAATAATACTATGACACTGTATAACAATTTGAGAATTCTTGTTTTCTCATTGTTATAGCCACGGATTTTCAACAACGATGATGCTAAACTTACAACCTTTGGGATCATTGGAGTACTTGGAAGTGACGAAGATTTCGAGTAATGTTGAAGATTAGGCATGTGGAAGAGGAGCTACAAAAGTTTATTTATCTATTTTTGTATTCCATATGTATTGATAGTTTTGTCACTAAAATTGACAAAGGGGGAGATTATTATAGCATTGCTCGGTCGAACTCGCATGCGTTGCTATCTCAAGCATGTTTGTCAATGTTAGTGATCAAAACTATAAGTCTTGATTTCTAGTCTACTATTAGCTAAGTCTTGGACTAGGATATAAAGTGTAGTTGAGCTCAAGACTCCATGGAAATCATCATACAAGACGAAAAACTACTCAAGGAACTGGTGTAACTTCATCGACTAAAAGGTATGTGGAGACTTGAACTTATCTATCACTCAAAAGTCTATCTACTCTATCTTCTATCTTGAGACACAGTCGTTTTGCTATATAGACTATGGTTATACACATTTTCTATTTCGAGCCGAGTTTATCTCGCTTATCTATTTCTCGAAATATGTGTTGTTAAGCTTTCGCTTTAGCCAAGTTCATCTTTACCTAGTGACGAAAGTCATGTTATGTTTCAATCACTTGAAAATGGCTTTGACGAAAAATGGTTTGTGAATAGCAACTATATAACGTCCTCTAAGAATGTTTCAATGATTGAAATAAGAGTTTAGATTATATAACCATGGAAGGATATAAACATTGTGTGGTAACACATATGTGTGTAAGTCCTTATTCCTTGAACCAAAGTATGCGTACTTTGTCTTTCAGAAAACCGGAACCAAGTCCGCGTACCAAGTCCGTGTCTTTGTCGGAAGTTCTCGACCCGAGAAAATCTGCTGGAGTTTGTGAATTGAAAACAAACTTATTCTGGGTACTTAAGTCCGCGTACTTAATTTGGTTATTTTCTAAAAACGATTATCCGTGAACTTAAACTTATATAAACTAAGGAATGCAAGTTTGCAAACCGTGGCTATAAAGTTCATGAATCGATTCGAGTGAATCAAATCGTTTTTGTATCAATTGTGTCTATTATAAAGATCTAAGCAATTGAACAACTCTCCACTAGTTCATTTGAGTCATTTGAACTAGTTATGGTAAAGAAGAATATGGTTGATGGTAGGCCTCGAAAGTGTATGTAAATTTGACCTACGTGTAATACCGCAAGTGCACGGCGTCTATCGGAGACGCGGCAAGTACGGGTCGATCCCACAAGGACTTGTGGTGCTTAAGTGATCTACGGCTTGCTAACCGAATTCCTAGAGTTGTAACACAGTTATGAGATTGTTGTCGATGTGACTTAGAATTGTAGTGAAGTGTGACAGTGAACTAAGGCAAAGAAATAAGGTGGGAGCTACCAGGGTGGTGAATCCACCACCTGACATTGAGCTAAGGCAGTTCCTAGTCTAATTATGGTCTTGGTTCATTCCAGGGAAGAACACCATGATATTGTCTTGCTAATCTCACACACTCCCCCCTAGTATGGAGTGTCTTCTTACAGTACACTCCATCACAGGGTCATGTGTTCAATTAACCAATTCAATCTTTTCTAATGAAGCATACAAGAACAATAAGGAGAAAATGAATAACTTAGCATGTTATCAGGGGTTTCAACACACCATGGAAAATTAAACTAGAACATAATTAACAAATACAACACAAATTAACCCTAAACGACGCTCTGGCTAGCCCAGGCATCCCCCTAACACACAGTTTCTTCCTCTATTTATACATGCAAGACTTTCCAAAACCCTAAATTCCTCAAATTCGAAATTAAATGGAAAATAAATCAAACCCATGCTTTCTGATTCATCCCTTCACTGATTGTGCGGCTCTCGACTCCCTTGATTGATTTATGAGAAACCCTAGTCTTGTTTATCTTTAACATAGCTTCTAGGGTTATGAGAAGCTATTTTAGAGATAAACACAGACTTGGGTGTGGCGGAATAGGGGTGGTAGTTCTTTGTGGTGTCGGTGGGGGTGATGGTGACGAAGAGAAGATGGTGGTGATGATGGTTGTGGCAGGGAAAGGAGATGGCGGAAGAGCAGAGCTCTGCTCTGTGTCGGGTGAGGGAAGAAGAAAGAGAAAGTGAAAGGAGAGAATGGGTTAGGTCGACGGGGTGTATAGGGTATGGGGGCTTCGGTGTTGAGCAGGTGCATCAGAGGACGATGGGAAGGACTCGGCGGCGTATGATGGAGCCGATGGAGATCCGAACGGCCGAGGGTGGTATGCGGTTTTGGCGTGATCTAGTATTGAGCGGGAGCAGCAATCTTTGATGGAACAGATTGGAGCGAGCGTCGGATCTAGGGTAGATCGAATCTAACGGCTCAAATGAGACAGGCTCGGATCCGGGTCATGGTTAGCTCAAGCCCATGTCTTGTAAGTTGGGTTGCGATGTCGCGCGCGGGCTTTGGCTATCTACTCCATAGATGCTCGACTCCAATTCTTAGCTCTTTTGGCTCCTCGGTTCTCCGAGCTTTATTTATTACCTAAAAACACAAAATTAATTAATAAAAATATTTATTCTTGAAAACAAAGAAAACACAGAATCTGGGATAATATTTGATTTCTAAGCGCAAAAGATGAGTAAAATGCCAATAATTAGATGTATAAATATGCACTATTTGGCACTCATCAAATACCCCCAAACCTGAATTTTACTTGTCCTCAAGTGAAACAGAAAATAAAAAATCCTAACTATACCTCTGTCGCAGGTCTCTCGAATGCATTTAGCGTATGCACTAAGCCTTTAAACCCCTAGGTGTCCCTAGTGGACGAGTTGTAGTCTCGTGAGGGTTTACCAGAGGTGTACCCACAAAACCTTCTCCAACTTCGAGTGTAAAGAGTCTCAAGCATCCAAGAAGCTATGAGGACATAGAGTTTCGCATGCTAGTAACGAAGTTAGAACTATTGAAGAACGCATTCTCATCCTTAAGTCTTTGAGCGAGAAGTAACCATACCATATGAAAGAACTCGGATTCGATTGTGATCATAAGCCTCGACTTCTGCCTCACTATTAGGGTTTTATGATAATTGCACTCAAGAGAGAAATCCTGCACACGTTGTAGGTAAGAAGGATAACCTTCTGAAATAAAATCTGGAGACTCCACAAAAATGTGGACAAAAAGAATCTTTGTCTGATGATCTCTAAGGAAGAAAATCAACCATTAGCAAGGGGTGGGAGTACTCACTCACTTCTCACCCGATCGGCAATTAATATCACTCTCTCATAAGAACCATAGAAACGTCTTCAATCTTCGGTCTTCAAATGTTGATGACGAACTTCTAAACTTCACAAAAACTTGACAATTTTTTTAACTTTTTTACACAAATTTCCTTGTTGTTTGGATTTTTCTTTTTTTTTGAACTCTTCTTTACCATGGTGGTAGCAAAAAATAAACTACAATATATTTTTTGATTTTTTTTTTTTTTTTTTTTTTTTTTTTTTTATAATAAGTGAAAATAAAAATACAAATACAAATAATGAAACAACTAACTCCATGGACAAAGGACTTTATCACTCAATTTTTCCACAACTTGTATTGTCTTGATTTTATAAATTTTATTAATTCTCATCCTATTTTCTTTTCGTTTTCTTTGTTGCACGTAAACCTTGGACTATATCAACTTTTCTTTCAATATTCGATTATGCTCCGGTTCTTGTGATGATGTGTTTCTATGGGTCTTCTTTGATTGAGAGAGAGAATGATGCTAACTACAAATCGGTATTTAGAAGGAGTTTTCATCTTTAGACGTCACCCTCATGATTGACAAAAACTAGCACTCAAGAGATCAAAAGTAGTGCTGAAATTGGTGCGAAGTTGGGTAGCTCACCATTCCTACCGGAATTGACGTACGGTGACACACACTCTAACAACGACTTTTCTAGAAAGTTGCAAAAATTGAAGGTTGGTGCCTCACTTGATGTAAAATGGGTAGTCTCCACTATGGTTGATCACAATTCTACTACCGAATATCTAAACAACACCTAATTCGCCCTCCGGTATGGTTAAATCCAATTTTAACGCTTTAATCAGCTAAGAAACCCGATTGCGTTCTCCGGTACTTCTAACTTCTGTTATTTCGGTCAGAACTCTCTATGTAAACATAGCTAGAAGCATGCTAGTGACTCTAAAATCTCTAAAAGTTGGAGGTTTTTATTTGCAAAAAGTTTTTGAATTTTTTTTTTTTTTTTTATGAAAATAAAAGATTAAAAAGACTAAAAACTCTATATACAAAAATATACAAATGCACCCCCAAACCTAAATCAAACATTGTCCTCAATGTGTCTACAGATAGGAAAAATTTAAACAGTCACATACCAAGAGAACTATGCTGAGTAGAGAAAAGGGAAGAGATTACCGGATGTCGGCGAAAGCAAGGTTGGAGCTTCATTAGTCAAGGCTAGAATCCAACATTCTTAGTGGAGATCATATCGGATTAGCACAATATATGTACAAGAAGACTCAACCGTTTCAAGAAAAGAAAATTTAACAAGACCTACTGGATATATACAATGAAAATTTGCCATAAACCAACAATCTAAAGAGTTGAGGATCAACCCAATAGAAAATATGTACACACATTAACAGCCCTACACAAATATAATATGAGAGTGCAAGTAAGACTGTGTATGTGAATGAGCTTCCCCCAAACCTAAACTTGTGAACGGGTGTGTTTGGGAGCACAAAATCTTGCAATTTTAACGGTACATCATGCAAAAGGTCTAACTCAAAATGAGTTTTACTAATAACAGGCAGACATACACATTCCAACTGTGGCTCCTTAAGAGTGTTATACTTTGATGCAAAATAGTCCAAGAGGACTTGGGAAGCACAAAGTTCTAAGCCTAAATTAGGCATTCTTAGAAAAGTTGGTTTTGCAATTCTGTTACAAACTACACCTAGGTTTGGTGGAGGAGTTTCAATTTGTGACTCAGGAGAGAGATTAGGTACATCTAAGTTGTTTTCATGTATAAGATCAGTTGTACCATCACACACTTTCCTAAAGTCAGAAGAGGGTAAATCATGTTCATTTTCACAGGATAATTCATCAATTTCCATGTCAAATTCATCAGAGGAGGCAACATATTGTGACATGGGCAGGGAATCAGACACAAAAATAATATTATGATCCAAAAGAACATTAGTGTCAACAGAAGATTCATCCTTTCTTAAGTCACAAACAAGTTGTGTAGCATGCTCACATTCACTGAAGAATTTCACAAAACTAAGCTCATAGTTAATATCACATTTATGAATGTTAGAAGAAGTATCATTCATAGGGTTCACAGAAGAGACGCCTAACGTCTCTGAACCAAAAGATTCCATCATATTTTCAGCATGCACATGCTCTTCTAACATATCATATTCATCATCATCATCATAGAAATGCATTTCCTTATTAAAAATCATAGTATTTCTAGTCCCGTCATTTAAAACAGGTTCATATGCAATATCAATTGCACGAGTAAGACTAGGCATACTATTTTCATTATGGGGATAAACATTTCATTTTGAAAGTCCTCCCTTTCCTCATTTAGTGCATCACGGATTTGACTCAATTTGAGTTCTAAGCTCGCGGACCCTTTGGTCAAGGTTTTGAATCAATTCTAGAATTTCATTATGTGGTTCAATGAAAGGAGAGTTTTCAAAAGTAGGAAATTCATAATCAATGCTATATGGTTTATCATGCAATACACTCCTAGCATTATTTTGTTCGATGAGTCTAAGATTTTCCTCCACATTGAGAAGTACAAAATTGTTCATCTCCCCACTTTGTGGTGAATGATGTATGTGATCATAATGATTAGGGTATGTGAGATCAGGGCCCTGAGAAGGCTCATAAAAATCCCTAAAATAACTATGGTATGTGGGGAGTTCATCCTGTGAAGCGTGCTCGTAAGCAAGCTCTCTAAGGGATTTGTTTCCATCCCCAGATGCAGACCAAAATCCTGACATGATTTAGCACTCAAATTGAACTCAAAATCTAGTTTGGTTTATGTGGGCTTAGTTTGGTTTATTGGGTTTCATTTGGTTTAAGTGGGATTGGTTTGTTTGGGCTTTGGTTAGAAAGGGTTTCATTTGGTTTTTGTGGGAAGCCCAGTAGTTGTGTGCAATGCTTAATGGGTGTGGGCTGAAATCTTTGTGCACAGCCCAGCAGATGGGGGCTTAGTCTATTGCACGACCCGGTGGAACTGTGGCTCGATTATAAGCGGCCAGTGCACCTGTGGAAATTGCACAGCCCAGATGATGTGATGTGGGCCTAGTTTTTTTTTTTTTTGCACAGCCCAGCTATATGTGGGCTGATGGTTCAGAATGGTTAGCCCAGGTTGTGGGCTTCAGCTGAGCACACAGCTCACAGCCTGGTGGTGTGCAGCTTAGTTTATGCACAGCCCAGTGAGGCACAATTCACAACAGAAATCACACACAATTTCTGAGCACTCAGGGGTGCTTGCACATCACAGCTTAGGATGGCAAAGAGCAACACAGCACAGCACAGAACTAGTGCAGCTCGGCTTATGCACAGAACTCAGAAAAATACACAGCACACAGGTGAAGCATAGGATGGTAGATGCACAAGAAGGATAGAATGCAACATGCAACAGATGAGTATGACAGCAAGGCTGGAAACTAATCCTTCATGTGAGCATGGTATTCAACACCCAAGGTTCACAGGGCTCAGCAGGTTGACAGGGTCACAAGTGCAGTGCAATGTAATAATGTTCTCAGCTAGCATGCTTGTGAGTCACAGATCGTGGAAATTCAAGGTTGTGGCTCAGGTGGGGTTTGCAGCCAACTTGGTTAACCAAGTTATAGCTCAACTCCCGGCTTCGGGGGCTGGAGTTTAACTCGGGGCTGATGGCACTATGGTAACCGGGAACACACAACAGGGCATTACACGAGACTTGCGGGCTTAACGGACAAGAAATGCAAAGGCACGGGGTTGACAAGGTGATGGCTTAGCAAGTGACAGCTATTGAAATTACACGGATGCACGAAATTGCAGTTTAGGATTGAGCATTAATCAGTCAAGTCGCTCGATTATCATGCAAAGTTTGGGATTATGCTCGGGGCTTTGGCTATCTAAGTTTACTTTCAAATCGCAAACTACTGGGCGAGATGGCTCCCTAGAGCAATGCACTAGGCACAAGGCATTCGAATGGAGATTGTAGGTGGAGTCACCAACCCGTGCAGCCAAGATGGTCATCTTCTTTGGAACTATGCTCATTGATGTTCTTTCTCATTGTGTGCGACCAAGATGGGCGTGCTTGAGGAAGGGCCGACAGGGAAGAGTAATTTGGACTCACACGGGGTTTGAAGAGTTATACTAACACTTAAGTGAAAATGCAGATGGAGTTAATACAATGCAAGGTGTAAAATGAATATGTAATACAAGTTATGCTAAGCTACAGCTACAAAGGTTAAAACAAGATACAAGTTACAGATGGCTATAAATTTAAACTAAGTTACACTAAAACATGACTAAAACAAAGAATGTAAAGTGAATATATACAGAGATAAGAATGAAACTCAGTAAATCAAGCCAATAGTCACAGGGCACGCGCCAAGTCCCCGGCAACGGCGCCAAAAACTTGGTAGGCCTCGAATGTGTATGAATTTATGGCCTACGGTGATAACCGCAAGTGCACGGCGTCTATCGGAGACGCGGAAAGTATGGGTCGATCCCACAAGGACTTGTGGTGCTTAAGTGATCTACGGCTTGCTAACCGAATTCCTAGAGTTGTAACACAATTATGAGATTGTTGTCGATGCGACTTAGAATTGTAGTGAAGTGTGACAGTGAACTAAGGCAAAGAAATAAGGTGGGAGCTACCGGGGGTGGTGAATCCACCACGACATTGAGCTAAGGCGCCTCCTAGTCTAATTATGGTCTTGGTTCATTCCAGGGAAGAACACCATGATATTGTCTTGCTAATCTCACACACTCCCCCTAGTATGGAGTGTCTTCTTACACATACACTCCATCACGGGGTCATGTGTTCAATTAACCAATTCAATCTTTTCTAATGAAGCATACAAGAACAATAAGGAGAAAATGAATAACTTAGCATGTTATCAGGGGTTTCAACACACCCTGGAAAATTAAACTAGAACATAATTAACAAATACAACACAAATTAACCCTAAACGACGCTCTGGCTAGCCCAGGCATCCCCCTAACACACAGTTTCTTCCTCTATTTATACATGCAAGACTTTCCAAAACCCTAAATTCCTCAAATTCGAAATTAAATGGAAAATAAATCAAACCCATGCTTTCGATTCATCCCTTCACCGATTGTGCGGCTCTCCACTCCCTTGATTGATTTATGAGAAACCCTAGTCTTGTTTATCTTTAACATAGCTTCTAGGGTTATGAGAAGCTATTTTAGAGATAAACACAGCTTGGGTGTGGCGGAATAGGGGTGGTAGTTCTTTGTGGTGTCGGTGGGGTGATGGTGACAGAAGAGAAGATGGTGGTGATGATGGTTGTGGCAGGGGAAGGAGATGGCGGAAGAGCAGAGCTCTGCTCTGTGTCGGGTGAGGGAAGAAGAAAGAGAAAGTGAAAGGAGAGAATGGGTTAGGTCGACAGGGTGTATAGGGTATGGGGGCTTCGGTGTTGAGCAGGTGCATCAGAGGACGATGGGAAGGACTCAGCGAGCGTAGGATGGAGCTGATGGAGATCTGAACGGCCGAGGGTGGTATGCGGTTTTGGCGTGATCTAGTATTGAGCGGGAGCAGCAATCTTTGATGGAACAGTTGGAGCGAGCGTCGGATCTATGGTAGATCGAATCTAACGGCCTGGATGAGACAGACTCGGATCCGGGTCATGGTTAGATCAAGCCCATGTCTTGTAAGTTGGGTTGCGACTGACGCGCGCGCAGGCTTTGGCTATCTACTCCATAGATGCTCAACTCCAATTCTTCGCTCTTTTGGCTCCTCAGATTCTCCGAGCTTTATTTATTACCTAAAAACACAAAATTAATTAATACAAATATTTATTCTTGAAAACAAAGAAAACACAGAATCTGGGATAATATCTGATTTCTAAGCGCAAAAGATGAGTAAAATGTCAATAATTAGATGTATAAATATGCACTATTTGGCACTCATCAGTTGATATGAAAGTGCTCATATGGCTAACCATTTGGTTAACTACTGTTGAACCAACTAAATGTACATGTTTGGGTACGGTTACACAAACCTAAAAGTGCATTTCATTTGTGTAACAAGCTAAGTTTCGATATAACAGTTGAAAGATATTAGCTTGAATCTAATCAGGTTTTCATCTAATGGTGAATGTTGAATGCTTTGTTACCAAGGTAACTTAGATTGCAAACCCTGATTTGAAAGACTATATAAAGGAGAACTCTAGCAACTGGGAAACCTAATCCCCACACCTCCTGTGTGATACTAGTTGTATAAGCTAAATTCGATTCTCCTTTAACCTCAGGTTTCTATCGAGACCCTGTAGGTTAACGACTTGAAAACTTCATTGGAATTGTGAAGCCAGACCGATATTACTTTCTCGTAGTTGTGTGATCTGATCTTGTTGTTTTTATCGTACTAAGTACAATCATAACAATTGGCTTGAGATTGATTTCTCCGATAGGCAAGATATAAAAGTAATCACAAACATCTTCGTCTCATCGTTTGTTATTCCACTATATCTTCTTTCGCCACGTCGATTAAGATTATTGTGAGGTGATTGATAATACTAGGTTGTTCTTCGGGAATATAAGTCTGGGTTATCAATTGGTTCCTATTCACCTTGATTTATCAAAAGACGGAACAAAACTCGTAGATATTTCTGTGGAAGACGGATTTATCTATTACCGTAGACTTTTTTGTGTGATACATATTTGTTTATTAAAGTCTTCGACTTTGGGTCGTAGCAACTCTTAGTTGTGGGTGAGATCAGCTAAGGGAATCAAGTGCATAGTATCCTGCTGGGATCAAAGATGTAAGGAGCGCAACTGTACCTTGAATCAGTGTGAGATTGATTGGGGTTCAACTACAGTCCAGACCGAAGTTAGTTTGTAGTAGGCTAGTGTCTGTAGCGGCTTAATACAGTGTGTGTTCAATCTGGACTAGGTCCCGGGGTTATTCTGCATTTGCGTTTCCTCGTTAACAAAATTCTGGTGTCTGTGTTATTTCTATTCTGCATTATATTTTGTTATACAATTGAAATATCACAGGTTGTGCGTTAGATCAATCAATTAGAATATCCAACCTTTGGTTGTTGATTTACATTGATTGATACTTGGATATTGGTCATTGGTACCATCCAAGTTATCTCTCTTGTATTTAATTAGACTCGCAGATTTCTATTTGCTTGACTAAGAATTAAATCGAGAGATCGAGATATCATAACTCTTTGATATACTGTTAATAAGATTGAGTCTAGTTGATTCTCTTAAAAGTATATTGAAGTTAGTCCATACATATTGCTAAGCGAAATATTGGGTGTGGTTGTTGTACCCCCGCTTTTTCAGTTAGTAATTCGTCAAGTTATTTCCGAGTAGGCTTCGATCCCACAACCACTGCCTTTTCAAAGAGGCCCCAAACTGGTGAAAATTTTGATCGAGCGGTACGCAAGCAATATTTGAACGTCCTCCTCAATCACCGTCGGACTGTTAAGATGTGACGTCATTAAATCTCAACTTAACTACAGTTAATTTTGAAATTTACATGTATTTTACGAGTTTTTCTAGGTATTTAATCTTCTTTCAAACACCTATTTTATTCTATTCCTCCTCATTTTTTTGACGCCATGATAATTGTGCGTGTTATTCAATTTGTTTTTGATCGGTAAAGAAGGGATTGGATTGATCAAAAAAGAGGGAGTATAAAAGGGTTATACCACCCTAAACAGAGTACAAAAAAGAAAAGAAAAAAGCAAGAACTAAACTGGTAACAGACTACCAAATTTAGTGAGGATCAAAGTAAATTTTAAACTAGTTCTTCATAACATCAAATGAACTAACAGAGTTGTACTCAGTAGTTGCTAAATCCCGAGATAGGAGACAATAAATAACTTTATTAACCATTGCCATCTCATTACTACTTGTGTCAGTGAAAACTCTAGCATGCCTTTATTTCCAGATGCTCCAGAAAAAACAGCTACAAGAATCATATCCCAGACTACAGTGCTTGCTTTGGTATGTTGAATGAGTTTCCAGGCATGAAGAACAACAATTGCGGTCATATGCATGGAGAAGATCCAATGCAGGTTGCTAGACAAGTCTTCTCATAATTTCCTGAAAACTTACAATGCAGAAGTAAGTGAGAAGTAGATTCTGGCTCATTCCAAAATAAGCAAACATCTGGAACATCAATCCCTCTTCTCAGCAAAAATTCTATTGTATGCAATCTATTGTGAGCTATAAACCAAAGAAAAAAAGGCAATTTTTAGGGTGCATTTTAGTCTCCAAATATGAGTAAAGATTTGGTATGCATCCAAAGGATCAGCCTATACGGTGAGTTTATCGTATAAGGACTTCAAAGAAGAGACACCACTCTTCACCATTCTGGTTTATTTTAAAATTGATCAGATCAAAGTTTAGCATCGCAAGCTCAATTCTGGCTGCTGCATTCAATCTAGTTGGAGTATGTAAATTCCTGGTGATATTATTACCTATTGCTACACAAAAATCAACAACTAAAGAGGACTTAGCTCTAGAAAGAGCATAGAGATTAGGAAAGAAAATCTTAATAGGAGAGTCATACAACCAATTATCATCCCAAAACCTCACCTTCAAACTATTGTTAACCTTGAATTTCACAAAACTCATAAAATTTGAGTTGAATTTCATGATTGCCCTCCAGACTGAAAAACCATACAAACAATTTGGAATTTTAGAGATCCAAGTCACCACACTAACACCATATTTTTCCACCACAACAGACTCCCAGAGAGGATTATCTTCAGTTTCATACCTCTAAGGCCATTTAAAAAGAAGTGCTTGGTTGAATTTTTTAAACATTTTTATACCCAAGCCACCAAATTTTTTGTATTCTACTTGGAGCATTCCATTTCACTAAATGCTTTTCCCTTCTACCCTTAGTATCATGCCATAGAAAGTCTCTCATGATGTTTTCAAAATTCTTAACCCCTGAAGATGGCATTTCAAATAGAGACATATAATACACAGGAAGACTTGTAGAACATTGTTAATTAGGGTGATTTTACCATCTCTGGATAAGAGTGGTTTTTTCTAACCTGCCAATTGTTAGGAAAACCATGGGTTTCCTAGTTTAAGTCCGTTTCCACATTGAGGTGGATTTTCTAATCTAAGTTTGGTAGAGTTTAGGAAAGAGTTTAGTTTCCTAATAGGAGACTAATACTTGGTGACCAAGTTTGTGTTCTCTATATATATGACTACAATTGTAGGTTTGTAGATATGCAACCTAGAAGATTGGTAAAACCTTGTGTTTAGGATTTTGGTCTCTTTGTTAGGGAGGGTCGTGTGCTACCGTGAAGGTCAATATCGGTGTGAGAGAAAAACTTGTAGAGAGAGGATTTTGGTGTTCTAGTGTTTAGGGTTTGGGGCTTTGCCCTAAACCAGGTTTTTAGTGTGTACATGTTTCTCCTCTGTTAGTAGCATCTATGAAGATGGTGTAGAAGAGAAGACATGAGGCTGGTTTGGAGAATGGTTTAGAGAGTCGGTTTCTATGGTTTCTTCAATGGTGTTTTCAGGTATGTCTTGTTAACTATTTGGTTCTTTTCTTGGGTTGCGGAAAGAGCATGTAATGGTCTTTGATGTTGATGGAAGTTTTTCTGGTGGTGTTGGCCGTAGATGTAGCATGTAAAGGTGGACTACGTATATCTTGTGTTGTGGTTGTGTGCTTCTTTATCTTCTGTCTCTTTCTTATTATTTTTCCCTTGTTTGGTTCAAATCCCCAATTGCCCGAATAGACGCCTCTACCAGAAACAACAAAAAGATGAAGTTTGCATGGCTCTTAGGATAGTTTGCTAGAAATGCAAACTTGGGTATTTATAGACCAAGGATGTTTGGACACCAAGGAATTTCCAAAACCGAATATTCTCAAGATATGCATTAATTGCCCAAAATCGGTTTTCATAATTTCTGGAAATGCTCTGTCCAATATTTCTGAAATCTCTCAATATAAAATCTCCAATTAGTAAATGCACATTGCCAATTTTTATTTTCTAGAGATATACATTTAATTGCTGGTAATTAAAGCATATAAAACTAGCTAACAACCTTAATTAAAAGATTCTTAATTTATTTCGGACCGGGATTTCCTTGAGTTATTAAGGAATATCTTTGAACAGTAAAAGATAAGAGTTATTGTTCATGTTCAAAGTATGTTGACATCTTTTCTTTGTTAATCCTCTTTCATATTTACAATCTTTGAATCGATTATACCACACTTCCAAACAAGTTTAGAATTGGTTCATCTGTATTCCAAGACAACTATATGATTGATCAAATATCAATTCACTAATCATGGGTTTACGGTTTTACCAAACACAAGGATCAGTTCTACCTTAATATGGTTACTAGGACCGGTTACGTCAGTTACAATGATCGGTTACATCAATTACCAGGACCGATTACCATATACTCATGGTATTACTTGTGATCGGTTACACAAGTCACTAGGATCGGTTACACCAATTACTAGGGCCGGTTACGCCAATTAAAAGGATCGATTACACAACACTTTTGTGATCGGTCACACCAATTACAAATATCGATCATACCATCTCAGGTGATTACTTAGGATCGGTTACACTAATAAAAGTCATACCAAATCATAAGTCAAGCACTATGATTAGTTATACCAAGATACACAACAAGTTATGATCGGTTCTATTAACTCACACATATTGGTAATCCAAAGATATGCAATGAATAACAATACCAATAAGCCTAGCGATTTTCCTTTCGATTCATAAAGCAAGTTCATGAATGTACTTCCTTTAAACAAATGTAAACATTGTTTCCTAGGATGAAATCTTCACCTTTACCCATGCACACAATCACAATAACATTCATACAATTATTTCGATGTCATATATACGAAGTTCAAAAGATAAGAGTTATACTTTGTATCCTAATTCCTTAACACTATGATCATGTGATCATGTCTTACTACTAGAATATAATCATTCACAGCTCCGCAGTTATGTTTTCAATACAACACGACTTGAAAGATACGTTAGGAATGAAACAGTTCAAGTTAATATTACTAACCTCAAGAGGAAGGATGATGTCGTCATTGTAGCTTGTTACTTCTTCACATTCTTCAGGTCTTCGAGTAATATTTGTATGTATCATAATCCTAGACTTTCTAGTCTAACCTATACGAAGTTGTCTCTAGTACATAATCAAGCGACTCTTAGATAAGTTTTGATTCACTAAAATATGACAACCAAACTTGACATACCAACGCTTGGTGGGTTCAACCGAGCCATGCTCTAACATTTGTGTTCTCTATATATAGGACTACAATTATAGGTTTGTAGATATCCAACCTAGAAGAGCGGCAAAACCTTGTGCTTAGGTTTTTGGTCTCTTTGTTAGGGAGGATCGTGTGATACCATGAAGGTCGATATCGGTGTGAGAGAAAAAATTATAGAGAGAGGATTTTGGTGTTCTAGTGTTTAGGGTTTAGGGCTTTGCCCTAAACCAGGTTTCTAGTGTTTTCATGTTTTCCTCTGTTAGTAGAATCTATGAAGATGGTGTAGAAGAGAAGACATGAGGCTGGTTTGGAGAATGGTTTATAAAGTTGGTTTCTATGGTTTTTTCAATGGTGTTCTCGGGTATGTCTTGTTAACTCTTTGGTTCTTGTCTTAGGTTGCGGAAAGAGCATGTAATGGTCTTTATGTTATTGAAAGTTTTTCTGGTGGCATTGGCCGTGGATATAGCCTGTAAAGGTGAACCACGTATATCTTGTGTTGTGGTTGTGTGCTTCTTTATTTTATGTCTCTTTCTTATTATTTTTCTCATGTTTGGTTCAAATTACCAATTGCTCTTTGTGATCATGATTTTCGCTGCGCTCGGGGTGCCAATTTTACCAACACCAATTTGGTTATGAACCATTCAATTATTTTGTCTCATTTAGTAATAACACCACATTTATCACCTAAGGGAAATCCTACATAAGTACGTTGGAAGATAAACATGATAAAAACCCAAAATAGATGAAAAAAATGGAAAGATCACCATCATAACCAACACCATAGATGTGCCTCTTAACAAAATTAATTTTTAAGCCAGTGAGAAGCTCAAAAGAGAGTAACACGAACCTTAGATTTCTAACCTACTCCACATCAGCATCCAAGAATACCAGAGTGTCATCAGCAAACTGCAGGTGACTAACAACCACCCCATCAGGCTTGAATTTTAAACCAGTAAGAATTTCTTGATCTTGAGCTTGCTTTATTATGAAATTCAAGGCCTTCCCAACGAGAAGGAATAAAAAAAGGTGAGATTGGATCACCTTGTCTTATACCTTTTTTTTTTTGAAGTATCCCACAACACTACCATTAATAAGGACATAAAATCTTGAAAATTCAACACATCTTCTAATCCAGACTCCCAACTTATCATCAAACCCCATAATATGCATCTTCATTTTTTGCAATGTTTATCATAATACTAAAGTCGTACGACATGTCTCAGTAGATAGAATGGTAAAATGTTAGTAAATAGGTTAGTCAGTCTTCACATACATTTGTTGACGAAGTTTCCGTTGACGTACGTCGATGTTCTCCAGTCTTTAATCTTCAAGGTCGATTGGTGAATTTTGATGCTCAACTACCATGCTCTATTCCAAGTCCAAGACTGACTCTAGTAGATTATAAATCAAGATATTGTTTTGATCTACTAAATTTGACAACAAGCTTGAAATACCAAAACTTGTGAGTTTGACCGCGTGGTGCTCTAACAATCTCCCCTTTTTGTCATTTTAAAGACAAAACTATCAATTACGTACGGTGAAAATTGGAGGGTAACTAGTACACCAAACATTTTGTTCGGGAACCTATATGACAATCCTTGTACAATCTATATGTTCGGTTAAGAAATTGTGTACGAGAATGTTTTAACAAGGTAAACCTAGTGCGTACCCGAACTGACCCAAACCGAATTCCAACAAGAACAAGTCTTGTAATATATATTTCAAGACACAGATTTAACAAAAACGAGTCTTGTATGTTCTTTACAATTGAGTTAATACGATCTAGGTTTAATGAGGTACAACTTGAGATATTTCAATTTGAAGGATAAAACAATATATTGCTAAAAATAAATAACACATACACCATAAATTTTTGTTAACGAGGAAACTACAATCTTGTGGAAAAAACCCAGGACCTAGTCCATAATAAATACACACTGATTTAAGCTTTTACACAAATTTTCTACCGCCAGATTTTAGACCAGATGTAATACTTACTTAAGTTGTATTCATTCACCTGTAAAAACTCCTGGCAGAACATGATTCTCTTTTGGAATTGCTCTTGTAAATCTTCTAGTAGAACACTAATTCTATTTAAAAGATACTCTTGGAAATCTTCTAGCATAACGTTAATTCTCTTTAGAAGATGCTCCTAAACAATTATGGTTTACACATTCCGATTCTTCCTCACAAGATCACATAGAAATAGTCTAGAGATATTTTGATCATTTTAAATGGTCGGAGTTGATTAATCTTCACACCATCAATCATCAATACTACATATACAAAACTTGGATATCTTTGCGGTTCATGGCTCTCTCTTTCTCTTCGTTATTTACTTACAATTGGTATCATGTACTTGGTTGCTGGTTATCTTGTATATTGATGTTTTTGATAATCTTTCAAGGAATCACGTAAGCACTATTATGGTTTGAATGAATTAAAATGTGATTTCTATATTTAAAAAAAAAATATTTGTTTCCCTTGCTTTGTTATTATCATGTTTTTAAATGTATTCTAACCAAGCTTATTTTAACATGCTATGAAAAAAAAAAAAAAAAAAAAGGTGAGCAAGATGGTCAGAATGGGGCTTGGAGCCCATATTATCAAATTAGGCTTGATGACCAGTCTGGTTGCCTACCCTTTCATGGGCTGGCTCCATCCATGTCTTACGCCACCACTAATTAACTTTATCACATCCTCTACCACCACCAACATACACCACCACTATCCCCACCTGCTCCACCACCACAACTACCACAAATTTACATTGATATATTTAATTATTAACAAATTTTATTATCTAATATATATAAATAATTAATACTCCTTTCGTTTCTAAGAATTAGGATGGTTTCCTTATTTGGATATGTTAAAAAATAGGTTGGGTTCCATAAATAAAAAGTCAAATGTTTTTATTTTACTAATTTACCCATGGAGTGATCACTTCTCTCTTTTTTTTCTCCCTTAACACAAAAAGGGAACCACTTCTCTCGCCCTTTTTTCTCTAATATCAAATGAATGAGACCAAAGACTAATTAAGAAAAAAATATGAAAAAGTGGCTATAATGATTAGTTTTCTTAATCTTTGTGCAAACCAAACAAGCCTATTTTTTTAGAAACTGGAAGTAACATTATGAAAAATTAAATAAAACATGTATTATGAGGTATTTATTTGGATAATTAATGATATTATGAGAAATTAATTAAAAATTGTCATTAGAAAATTAGAGGGACATTAATAATTTAATAAGAAAACCACAAACTTATAGCATTCAACAAGAGATCAATTGCATGGGTTTCAAGTTGCGGAAAATGGAATTAGTATTTCTCCTCTCCAATTCGCAGACGATACTCTCATTTTTGCGGATGCAAACATGGAGGAGGTTAGAATACTTTTAATAATTCTCTCTACTTTTGAGATCTTGACAGGAATGAAGCTGATTTTGAAGAAGAGTTCTATGATTAGTGTTGGGGCAGATGACGTTATTGAAGATTTGTCTATGAAGTTGGGTTGTAAGATCGAGAAGCTGCCTATCAAGTACTTGGGGTTACCATTGGGGGATACTTCTAGATGCGCTACTGTATGGGAGGATGTGATTCGACGAATGGAGGTAAAGCTTGCAACTTGGAAGAAGAATTTTTTAAACAAGTCAGGTAGGCTAGTGCTTATTAAAAGCTGTCTTTCTAGTCTGTCGGTTTATTTCTTGTCCCTTATTAATATGCCAGCTAGTGTGGAGATGAAGATAACTAGGTTAATACAAAACTTCTTATGGAATTCTAATAAAAGTAGGAGGGAAATGCGTTGGGTTTCATGGACTAAAATCTGTAGACCAAAACAATGGGTGGTTTGTGGGTGAAGAATTTAAGATGCACTAACAAGGCATTAAAAGCAAAGTGGGTTGGAGATATTCGAATGAGAAGAAGGATTTAGGGAGGAAGGTAGTTCAACAAAAGTTAAATAATAATGTTGATGTTTTCCTTCATACGCATAATGGCAAACCACAAGGAAGGAGTGTTTGGAAGCATAATTTAAGTTCTTCCTTTTTTTTTTTAATGAACATATTATTTATGTTTTGAATAATGGCGAATCTGGTAGATTTTGGTACGATAAATGGGCAAATTGTGGTCCTCTAAAGGATAAATTTCCGGCTTTTTCAAGGTTTGTAGGAGAATACAACCTTCAGTTGCTGAGATGGCGGTGAATGGTTGGTTATAGTGCATTACAAGAAGAAGATTGTATATGAATGAACAACTAGAATGAGATTTATTGTACAATGAGTTGGGGCATGTCCATAGTCTAAATGCAGAATAACACAAAATGGATGTTATAGGCGGCTTCACGGTGAATAAATGTTATGAACTCCAATTGGATGAGGCTGATGTATGCGACTTCGAGAGCTTTTTATGGAAGAAAAACGTCCACGTAAGGTGAGTTTCATGCTTTGGGAAAATTTTCATGATTCCTTACCAAATTTTAGTATGTTAAAACATAGAAGTGTGAATGTGCAAGATGATAAGTGCTTGTTTTGTAAAAGGGAGGAAGAAAATAGTGATCACTTTCTGTTATGTTGTCACTATGCTTTTGAAGTTTGGTCACATTTCATAAATGCTTTCAAGGTTTGTTGGGTTGCTCCTAATATTGTGAAGAAACATTTTGAGGCTTGGAAACTGAATAACCTTCATGGAAAATGTATGGAGATTTGGTGAAAGGTGATCTATGCTGTTTTTTGGCACCTTTGGAAGGAAAGGAACAACAGGGCTTTCGGCGATAAAGCTATGAAAATTGAGGAACTTATTTTGCTTATAAAGCAAACTATTTTTCTTCGGTTTTTGGATAGGGATGTGTTTAAATCTGTTTTTGTAAATCAGGTCTTGTTTCAATGGGATACACTAATTCATATGTAATATTGTGAATGCACTTTTCCTTAGTTTGTAAATATTTTTCTTTCTTTAATATAGAAACCTAATATAGGGGCTTCACATTCCAATGGAGGGGCTTTACTAATAGGACAAAAATGGGTCAATAATTAGTAATTTCAGAAATCCCGTATCTATATGTTTTTCATAATGGCTAAACAACCCCAATTTAATTAGTGTTGATCATTTAATTAGAATAGTATCAGTTATTGGATTAAATTAATGATTTTGATTTACAGTTGGAGATAGAAAATTAGAGTTAGTGTTCTGGGTTTTTAAAGGGAATAGAAGTAGAAGATAAAGAGAGAAGGAAAAAAAAATGACGCAAAAAGAATGACTTTTCTTAGCTTTCCAGGCCGGTTTACGGTTGGCTATTTCCTTTCTAACCAACCGTAGGACAAATTTACGGTTAGATGCGCAAAACTCCAAACCATAACAAAGGGAAATAGTAAAATATCAAATTTGAAATAAAAACCAGTTACAGTTGGGTAATAAATACTCCCAATCGTAAGTTTGCTTACGAAGGTATGGTTATTATAACACCAACCGTAAATATTTTCATATATACTTTAGCTCCGTCACTACCTTTCCTTTTCGCAGCTTCCAAGTAGTTGTTACCACGAGTTATAGGGGATTCTGAATCTAAGAGGGACATGAAATGGTGGGTTCAAATTTGTTTTGTCGATGGATAAAGATATGGAGTTTGATTTGTTGTTGTCACTATGGATACGTTAATTTGATCAAGATTGATACGATTATTGATGGTGATCTTTTCTCAATGTCAAATGGAGCAGTGGGATGCTAGAGCTGTTATAAACCTTGGGTTAAAATCGAAAATGGTGTTAGATTTGTTGTGATTTATTCTTACATGGAACGTGTTTGTAAAATGTAATAGCAAAATATCGGAAGATGGAGGTGGCATCATCTCAAGCTAGGATGTACCCTAAGAAGGATCGGAGAAAAGCATGGAATCAATCCTTAGTTTCGACACGGTAAAAGAGATATCTACCATACCCACGTGAGAAGTGAACACGTGTAAAGCTTAAGTCACATATATTAGTGTAGCGTGAATCGGGAGGTAAGGAATAAAATGCCACTAAAAGAGCACGCGTGGGGAGCAAAAGGGTCGAGTCATGATAGGCCCGAGGTCAGAAGGTTAACAGGTTCGGATCGCGTAAGGAGTCCACTTCGGATGAGACATTCACATCGATGACGGTATATCTGAAGACATATTCGTCGGGCGTAAGCAGTATCGGATGGTGCACATCGGAATGACCATTACAGCCACCCGAGAAGAGCATTAAGATACATAGATTAGTATAACACTGTAGTATGGTTGTATATTCATCTTTTGCCTATGAATATATAAATACACACCTATGTACTGAGAGAAGAGTAGGTTTTGTATGTGAGTGAGTGAGTAAGGAGAGAGACTAAGTATTGTATTCCATTGAGTGTTATCATCCTTGTAATCCTTGAGAAGAAGTAATACACACCCCCTTTCACTCCGTGAACGTAGGTAATTATACCGAACCGCGTATATCTTGTGTTCTTGTGAATCTCTTTTTACTTACTTAATTATCTTGCACTTTCTTCATCTTGAATGTTAGATGTATTACTTTCTACAACTACATAAAACAAACACCATGAGTCAACATGTCACTTATTTTGTTTCATTCGAACTGATTTTAGTTTTTCATAAACATGTAACTCAAGAATGAGACCAAATCTCTGAAACTGGTTTATTTTTTGCTAAAAAATCTTAACAATTTTTCTAAAACATCTTAACAAAGAATCGTAAAACACTAGCTTTTATTAAGGGTCATATATATATATATATATATGTACTCCCTCTGTCCGTTTTTATCTGTCCTAATTTCTACTTTGGTATGTCCATTTTTGTCTGTTCGCTCTGTTTATAGACATACTTTTACCTTAAACAATCAAATACACCCTTTATTTTTATAATCATAAAATCATTTGTAATATCCAAATCTTAAATAATATCACCATATTTATGGAAAAAAACTTACTCAATATCTTTGTATTACTTGTCATTCCTTTTTTTAAATAAAAACATTTATGAATATTTATAAAATTCATAATAAACTTCTACTTATTTTAACACTAATAATTTAGTTTTGGTAATAATATAACATTAAATAGGCTAGTGAAGGGCTAGTCATGACAATTTATAGGATTTCCTTAATATCTCGACTTAGTCAAAGCGGACTCTTAATTTAGGACGGAGGGAGTATATATATATATTGTATCATGTTGACTTAAATCCTGTGAACAAAGATGAATTATACATATCAATATAATAAACACAATAGTTTTTTCGGTTAGTTAAAAACATAAAAACCTAACCGTAACTCAATAACGGTTGGTTTATTTAAAATCAAACCCAACCATAAATCCATCTAAAATCTTCTAAAAAAGAGGTAATTCAGGATTTTTTACGGTTAGGTTTTATGCAAGTCAAACCCAACCGTAAATCTATATATGATCACAAGCCTAACCGTAACGATATATATATATATATATATATATTTATTTACGGCTAGGAGTTCTTAGTTTCCTAATCGTAATAACTTCAGAGAACAAGTTTACGGTTAGGAAAATTAAAAATACCTAACTGTAAGTGATTATGCAACCCTATTTTTTCCCTAATTTCAACCAATTGATATCCCATGATCCTAATGTCTGGTTAGTTTGTTATGGTTATAGAGATTTCAATAAACGATTATAAGTTTTTCGAATCGCCGATTAATCAAATACAATAAAATAATTTCAATTAGTTGATGAAGAAGATGAAGTTTAGAAGAAGAAGCAAATGAGAATATTTTTTTAATTAGAATTAGGTTTTGGTTTTCATTTTAACTTTTAGGTTGTGATTTTAGATGGAAGGTAACTTAGACATTTGTTATTGCATTAAGACATCCCATAGCTAACTTTTTAGTCACTAGGAATCCATGTGAAGTCCTTCTATTGGAATGTGAGGCTCATATATTAGGTTTCTTAATATAACCTTTCCTTATTCAAATAAATAAATAAATAATAAGCAAATTAAGATCGTTGGATTATTTCTAACTTTCAAAGATATCACTTTTATAGACAACCCCAGCCGCTAATTTATCAATTGGGAGAACAAATTCATACCACTCTTTATTTGGTCTAATATAACCAAACATCGTTTTGTATGAAAGATGAAATAAAATAAAAGAGAATAAAAATTATCTTCAAGTATTTCGGAAATCTTTCAAAATCTTACATATTGCAAGACTTTCATCAAGGCAAATATATATATAAGTCACTCAAAGTCTTGAAAATAGGTAAGTATGTAAAGTCTTTGAATTTTAAAACGATGAAATAAAATAAAAGAGAATAAAAATTATCTTCAAGTATTTTGGAAATCTTTCAAAATCTTACATATTGCAAGACTTTCATCAAGGCAAATATATATATAAGTCACTCAAAGTCTTGAAAATAGGTAAGTATGTAAAGTCTTTGAATTTTCACGTTTACAGCGAGTAATACAAACTTTAGAAGATTTTTTTACAATCCATAACTAGTAACATAAACTCTGAAAGAGAATTTAAAAATAGATAACCAATAACACAATACTTTGGAAATCCATTAAAGTATTTGAAATCACTAAAAGTGTTTATTGAGTAAAGCCCTGTAAGAATCAAGAAACAAATATAGTTTTATAAATCATGATGATTAACTCAATTACAACTTACATGGAAAGAAACTTCTTTCGTTGGGTTTGCACATACCAAAATGTTTCCTCCATTGATGGATTTGAATTTGCTAACATAAAACAAAGCCCAGAAAATTAAGGATCAATTTTCAAATATGTAGTTCCATTTTTAACAATTGTAAAGAAGAATAACGAACCTTTTATCTATTACCTTTCTTTTGAGCTCATCTCTTTCATCAACTTTACACATTCTGTTAACATCCCTACACCATTTAGACAGCCAACAACTATATTGTAAGAAAAATTGTAGTGAGAAATTTCATTAGAGGATATATGCTACTGACGTAGATTTTCTTTAGATGCTAGCTCTAAAATAAAACTACATCTTCTTCTTTTTCCATAACGTATGAACAACCAAGAGAGATTAGGTTGCAGATGAAACTATTTTTGACAACTCGAATCAACAGTATTGAATAATAGATATTACGGTGCTAGAGTACCTCTTAATCCTCCGCTGCGTCAATTAAAATTCAAATAAAAAACACGTGTTTATCAAATTTTAAACATGATTTGAAAACTTACCAAATTTGGAAGTACAATTGATTTTGTAGTCTCTTCTGTTATTTTAGCCTTTTAGGGTTCTACTTGAGAGGGAGAAAAACTGACAAAGACGGAGATAATTTTGATTTTTGAATTTGTTTACGAAAATCGAGACGTAGGTAATAATTTTTTTCTTTGGTTTCTTAAATATAATGGGAATTCATGAATTTAGCCTCAAATTATTATTTTTTTTGTCTAATATGAGACTATATCGTAGTAAAAAAGCCTCAAATGACCTCTTTGCATTATAATAATATATAAAGGTAAATATTTCTTCCGCTTACTTCTTATGAATTTTTTTTTTCCAAACTCACTTGGGTGGTAAAATATCAACCGCCAAAATATATATTTTAATCCCAAATTGACAATTGAGGTTCCGTCTGGGTTTTAGTAAAACCTTAAGCGGCAAAATAAGTGTTGCCTATACCAACACTTCTTTGGCCTTTTAATGCATACTTTATAGTGTCCGAATGAATTTGGGAGGATCATTGTTTTCACTGCTTCCATTACAACATTGCTAATAGGGGTACAAATTATAGGAGAAGATACCAAAGTCCATATAAGACAAAGCATTTTTCAGTCTGTCTTATCTGAATTCTAATGCCCTTCCCAGTAATCTAGTACCCCCATTAGAAACCATGTTTTCATTGTGGGAACTAATTTAATCAAATTTGTCACGCTACTTTAGACAAGTCTTATGGTGGAAGAATTTCATCTTCCAAATTTGATGACACCTAAGCATTTGGAATTGATCATGGAAGTTCAAGTTTAATGTTGGAAAGTAAAACGAATTCAAAAATGTGATTCAGAATTGCATTAAACACGATTCAGAATCGCGTTCAATCTTGACCCACAAAATCGAGGGTCAAAAAAAGACCATTAAATTTAGAAATGAAAACAACCACAAGATTGAACGCCATTTGGAATTGCTTTTAATGCATACGGATTGCCACTATTTTGGATTCCAAGATATTTTCCATGAAACCTTGAACATGCCTTGGAAAAAATGTGGATCACCCAATTCAGAAGCCACCAGTCTTTGACAATCACACTTTTTCCAAGTTTAGAATAGCTTAGATTCTACCATAAGACTTACCCTTACAAGGATAAAATTATTGTTTGGGTACCGTTAACTTGTATACCCGTATACAACTTAACAGGGTACAATCGTCTTAAGTTACACCGGAAATATAAAGCAGTTACTAAACTAATACTAAATTTATTATTTTATGTAATTGGAATTATGTTCCGGTAATACCATTTAGTTTTTATTAATAAAGAATAAAAGTAGTCAAACACGAAATTCTCTCCTCATTTATCCCATTCTTCTTTTTCTTTTCATGTTCCTATTTCGGTTTTATTTTGTTCTCCTCCATTTTTATTCTCATGTAAAACAAGTATTCAACTATCTATCTTCATCTTATCTTATTAAAATTCATTTTAATTTTCGTTCATTTAATAGAAGTTCATTTCCACCATCTCTTTTTTCTAATCCAAAAATTTATTTCCAACCCAAACAACGATAATTAGTTTTCAAATTTTGTTAGTTCATAATTTGGCGGACGTAAATTTTATTACCAAGGTTGAAAGCTTAAATTTACAAAAATTTAGAACTTGTTGTCGAATTTGGGTGGTTTAAAAAACTTCTTTGATATGGTAAATTTATCATCATGGAAACAATTCACTTGTATGGTGAACAAAAGATCATCAAGATTAGATTTTTTTTTTTTAATCGTGTCATCATGTTAGACAATCATGAATAAGAAAATTGAGTTTACTGAAGCTGAGAGATGATGATTGTAATGGTATGATTTGAAACAGTAGATAAACATGGATTTGATTGGTTTGATTTTTCTTTTATTAAGGATTGAGATTTCATCTGTTCCCAATTCTCACCCATAACTATCTAAAAGGAAAATATGAAAGATGATAACTTTGTTTCTAACGTTTAACCTAACATAGTCACGTGTGGGGTTGCATGAGAAATATTACTGGACTATTGCTGACCCTACACTCAAAAAAACCAAAGCCCCAATAAAAATTATGATATATCCTGGTATAGCCTTATTTTACTCATGGAGCCCTTGCTCAGTTGCTTTCGGGTAAAATATTAATAAAAAGAAAGTAAAAAGATCAAAAAGGGAACATATCGGTACGATAGGAAAGAGCCATCCATGGGTTCGGTCCAGGGTTCCACGCTAGAGCCTAGTTAGTAATTCGGCAAATCATCCCTGAATTATTCGCGAACGAATCCGAACTGACCGAATTCAAAATCCGCCGAATTACTTAAACTTTGTCCTCAGTTCGCGGCTGCTCCAACCACTAAGCCGTGCGCATCAGTTTTTGATTATACACTTAATATTTTCTGTTATAAACCTAAAGTTTAATTACTAAAATGCCCTTTGTGTCTAAGATTAGGGTTTACATAACTTGGACACCAAGTCTTCTATCTATATAAATAGAGGCTTAAACATTGTATCATATACGCACATGAATAAGAAATCTCTCTCTTCCCCTTTACAATGTGTCTCCTTATCTATTTTCCCTGTTTACAATACGTCATCAGCACGCTCTACACAATTTTTGGGCTTTAAGAAGAAGGAAGAAGAAAGTCGCCTTTGAAGTCCATAAAGCAAGAAATATGTTTTAAATTATTTTTTTTCCTTAAAACGGTCTTAACATGGCAGCGTGAAACAAATTGTTTTCAGTCTTATGCTTTGTGTTATTTGATATTCTCTTGTTATTTTATCTAACCATTATCTGGGTGGAAACTAATATTGACATATGTTTTATGACTTTATCCCTTGCATGTTCTCGGAAGATTAAATCCATACGATCAACAACTAGTATTGGTTTCTTATGGATGGAGTGACTCATATATCCGTACCTCTACCAAGTTGTTCTGTAACTCAATCACCGAGAAGATTAAACGAACAAAAACTATACCCATACGTTGATGGACAACGGAGGCTTAAGGAAGGGTTTGTCTCACTTTGCCGTGAATTTTAATTGTTTCTTTTTATATTATTTGATTGATTACTTTATTACTATCTTTATTCACTATGTATGCATATATATTTATTATATATATGGGTGATTAACTATTCCGAATAAGTTAATTTCCTTTCTTCTCTATTTTTTATATATAGAGAAAAAAAAATACATCGAAAGATGGCTTACAGTTTTTATTCCTTTAATGAAACTGTGATCACCAAAATTTGGTGTTATAGCAATCTAGATACCTTTACGGTAACCAATCACGTGCATGGTTGAAAAACCTCCGGCCAGTTAATTTGGTATCTTTGTTCATTGGACAATGATCATGTGATTGGTAATTGGTTTCTATTCTATACAGAAACCATTCTTTTACTACGCTATGGATTTTCCATAGCAAACGACATTTTTTTTTTCCAGTCGTTGATACGATTTTGGTATATCGTTCAGTATTAATTTTTCCCGAAAATTCTCTATAATGAGATGTAAATTGGCATTCTTAGTATTTTAGCCAATTTCGGTTATTGATTTATATTTCTTTAAAGAAATTTTCGTCAACCAAAAGGTAGATTTTTCTCTACAAATAATACGATAATTTCTTTATTTTTCTCAAAAGAAATTGGAATTATATTTCTTTATGGATCCTAAAAGGATGAGATTGGTTATTACGTATTCACAATTGCAAACATCAATGAGATGGGGAATTGCTGTATTCCTGAGGGATATTTAGCAATATTTAGTTTTCTTCCTTGTATTATTCTCCAAAATTTGAAGTTTTTCCACTTGTAGTTGGAATTGGACACTAAAGATCAAGGGGTGCGCACCCGGCTTATTAGCCAATATTATTAGCCCTTGAAATGATTATATTTAATTTAATTTAATTTAATTTTGATAAAGAAAGTGTCCACAATTTTATTTGAAATCAATATTTCTTTGGCCATTGAGTTCACGAAGTTATCGGTGATTTGTTTGCATATCTTTAATACTTTTGGTTTTGTCACATTATTTTATTTTATTTTTGTGCCAAAAGTAATATGGTTGATGCAAAATATGTATTTCTATTAAGACTATTTATTTTATGTCGAAATACGTATTTCGTAATAAGTATATGTCCTCGAATAAATCAGATAATACTTTACGAATTTTGTTTTCGTTTTTATGAGATGAAAATATTTTCGCCATAATCAGGGGGAGACTATACACTACCAGCAAAAATTGGTGTTAATTAACTTAAATGTCATATCAATTTCTCTCCTATCATGATAAAAACTGAAAAAGGCTGCTATTGACTAGGCGTGAAATCTCTCATTTGCTTTTACATAAGCGTTTGCCTCTTTAAGAGGAAAATCCAGTCACATCTAATAAAATAAGTAGCGTTCCATAAGAAGCTACTGGTAGTGCTCCAATTGAGTGTACCACAAACACGATTCACATTCTCAAAGTTATTATCTCCTCATTTGAAGGGGATGACATTATAATGCCCGCGGGCGCTGGTACCAGTATTTCTGTGAATTTTTCAAGATGTGCATATACTTGAGAATTGTGTGGGATCATAGTTAGTTGACATTGTCGAAGATTCATTTATGGTAGCTACTGATATAAATGATGGTGGTTTTGAACCCCTCTGTAGAGGAATATTGACATATGTGATTGGTTGGCATATAATCCAAATTATGTTGGATTAATTTCTCGATTGACGCAATTTTGGATCCAAAGCTTAACACCTTAAACATGCCAAGCCTATTAATTATTGGTTGACGTAGTCATAATGCGTCATTATACGAGAAATCTGTTCGTTTGTAAAAACGATTTCAGGGTCTTATTTATTTTCAGACCCTAGGATTGATTTATTAATTGTTCTCTTTATACAATGCACTTGGCGTGGTAGTCTTTGAAGGGCTAATATTGCATTCACACAAGAAATGTGGTCGAAGAACATATTAATTTTGTAATCCTTGGAGGATTCAAATTATATTTAGGCAGCCACTTTATTTGCGTACATAAAAATTAACAATCCTTTATGTGTTTTTAGAAATTTGGTGCAAAACCAAAAATCCGGATTAATTAGTTGATGATTTCAACATTATAGGTCTCTTGAAGAGTCCTTAAAAACACAAAAAACCACGATTTAGCAACATAATTCTATTTTTCTTTCTTAAGTCTGCAGTTGGAATTATGCTAGTTTAAACTCATGTTTTAGATAGACTAAAGTTATTATTTTGATGCTTGTTTTTTTTAGTAATACTCATATATAAAGTTGAGTTAGCATCCATAAATCGTCAAAAGTTGTACTCTTTTTCCTTCGTTTCAGGTTTTGTCCCATGTGGTTTTCCTGACAAGGTTTTAACGAGGCAACATCTCATTGACGTTTAATTTTCTTTAAAAATGTTGAATTTGTGATCTTTTTCCTTCGTCAAAATTTTCTCCCATTGGGTTTTACTAGCAAGGTTTTAGTGAGGCAATTTATTTCAACTTAGTGGTCATCCAAGGGGGAGTTGTATCAGTTTTTGTTATTTGATGGATTCCCACCATTCACTAGGTCATTTTGTTAGACCAAATCAACATAACCATCTCCTATAAATTTGGATGTCCTTATTAACCCCATACAGTATGTTAACAAATACAGTTTTGTTCATTTACACTAATCTTGGCATTTCGATGAAGAAACTACATCAACTATTTCTGCAAATCATCTCCGAGAATCTAGCAACCCAAGACACAAGTCGTCAATGTATTTAAAGAAGCATGGAGACTCGAGAAAATTACTGATAGAAGATTTACACAAAAGAAGACTTAATCAATTAGCAATTTTCTTCACGAAAGAACAAGGATCTTCTGCATTCAAGAAATACGTTCATCAAATTTGGAAGTTGCGACTCAAAGATTTGCAAGCCAAGATTTAACTGAAGTACTCATCAGGGGGAGCGTCATTATCAAAGGTGCATTTACTGGACTTATCGCGTTGTACTCTTTTTCCTTTGTCAAGGTTTTGTCCCACTGGGTTTTCCTTGTCAAGGTTTTAACGAGGCAACATTTGCGTGTCCAACACTATTTTCAAGTCTTTACGTACTTATGCAATTTCAGGTTTTTCTCTTTTGAGTTTTTCTGGTATATTTGTAATGACTTAGACACAGTGGTCATCAGGGGGAGTGTTATAAACCTAAAGTTTAATTACTAAGATGCCCTTTGTGTCTAAGATTAGGGTTTACATACCTTGGACACCAAGTCTTCTATATATATAAATAGAGGCTTAAACATTGTATCATATACACACATGAATAAGAAATCTCTCTCTTCTTCCCCTTTACAATGTGTCTCCTTATCTATTTTCCCTGTTTACAATATTTTCATATATATTACATTTAAAGTTAAATTTTCATGTCCACCCTCCAAAAATGTGTTTTTCAATAGGCGGATATAGGCCGATTTTTTGACCGGATCCGAACCACATGAATCCGTATAATTCCGGTACGTATGCCATCCCTGACTTCTCTTTGACCCCCGAATTGCTAACTAGAGCGTGAAATGCCGCAGACTTCCTCCGGCCCCGAGGTCAAAAGTCATAGTACTACTCTGCTCAATCTCGCTCCCCTCGTCAGTTCAGTCGTTTAAGGGGCGACCCTTTTATTCATCTTCCTCTTCCTCTTCTCTACTTCTGCATCTTTTTCTCATTCGATTGGGAATTAGGTTTCAGGGTTTATAGATTGACCGAAGATGATGATCATGGATCATAACAGATCCAGATATCTTCATCGCCAAACTACAATTCTATTTCTACAACTCATCTCCTTATTCTTCCTGGTAAATTAACTCTTTTCTACCTTCTTGATTTTGATTAAGAATTGTAGTGGTAACAGTTTCAGTTAATCTGAATCACTTCATTTTTACTAAGTTATACAAACAACCTAATTTTGATTTAGGAACTAGCACAAGCAATATGTAGTGTTAGTTCTAGCTAGGGTTTCATCTCATTATTTGGAAACTTTCATTTGTGATGTTGTATACATGTTCTGTATCTCTACTGATTGAACTGCTGGATGAATTGCTGGATTGGTGATATTTACTCTTGTTTATTCAGTGCCTAGTAACAGGGTCAATTGGAGCTTCTTCAGTGGGATCTCGTAAAACTGGGAAATCATCATCAGTGTTTTCCTTGTTTAATCTTAAAGAAAGGAGTAAATTCTGGAGCGAGTCTGTCTTGTACTCTGGTAAGTACTGCTGCCCTAACTCTTCTTTTTTCTTTTTCATTGTTTGTTTCAAATTTTGTTTCCTGCTTTTTGAACTTGCATTGTGATTATTTGTTAGATGTTGAGGATCTGGAAACTTCAAGCCCTGGAAAGGCGAGTCTCCAGAACTACACCAAGGCAGGTAAATATCACACTTCGTTGTTATTCGTTGTACAAACTTGATGGTGAGTTTCATTGGATACCGTTAGTCTGGTTAAGCAATCTGATGATTTTGATCTTGTGTTTAGGTAGTGTTGCTGGTTATATGAAGCTTCTCGAAGTCGATTCTTTATACCTTCCAGTCCCTGTCAATTTTATTTTCATAGGATTTGAAGGAAAAGGAAACCATGGTAACATTTTTGTTCATCAACATCTACTTCTGTTTGTTTGTTAATCTCTATAGATTACTTACTCCTAACCATCTACGGCTTACCTATCATTTTTTGCTTTCCGCTTCTCTCTTAGACTTCAAGCTTGGTCCGGACGAACTTGAGCGTTGGTTTACTAAGATTGATCACATATTTGAACATACACGAATTCCACCAATCGGAGAATCTCTCAGTCCATTTTACAAGATTGCCGTAGATAAATCACGTCGTCATCACCAGCTTCCTGTTGTCAGTCACGTAAATTACAAGTAATATCTTCTCATCTCGCACTGTTTTCATTATTTAACCTAGATTTTCACATGTTGCTTTCAATAACTGTATGCGTTTAAATCTTTGTTCCCAAAACTGAAAAATTGTTTTCTGTTGACTTTAACTATCATAGTCCATATATTTTTTCATTAGATTTTGTTTTCTTTGGTGAAACTAACCATCCACATGTTAGAGTGCAGTTTTTCTGTACATGCGATACAAATGGGAGAAAAGGTGACATCTGTTTTTGAGCATGCCATAAAGACCCTATCTCGCAAGGATAATGTATCAGATACCAGGTAAAGTTCTGAGTCTAATTACTTATTATCTGAATTTTATTTGTTTGACATGGCAGGTTGCTTATACATGTTCCTTTTGTAATGTTTCCAGTGATGATGAAAATGTTCTTTGGCAAGTAGACATGGAGACAATGGACTTGATTTTCACAAGCCTGGTCGAATACCTTCAGCTTGAGGATGCATACAATATTTTCATATTGAATCCCAAACGCAACATAAGAGCTAAATATGGTTACAGGTGGGTATTCTTGTAATCACAAGCTGTTCATGCACTTATGTGATCCTTAATTCCTAGGTTTCACATGTACATTTACAGTATACGAAAATCAGTTCACCTTTCACTCATACCTTGCAAGCTCTGTATAGCTTCCTTGGTTTTGAAACTGATGTCTTATATTTGGAATGAAGATAGGTAACCTTGTAGTTGTACCATCTAAATTGTTCTGAAGGGTAAAAAGATGTCATACTCAATAAATATGGGCATGTCTCTTCTGCATCCTTGGCTATTGACATAGGCAACTGGTCAAGTCATGGCTTGAAAAGCAAGCGTATATGAACCTGTGATTACATGAAAGAATAGTGTGGAAAAGGTGACTATCAGAACAATAGGGATGAGTTTGTGGTTTCTTGTGCGTATAACTTCCTGTCCTGTTCATTAGTAGTTGGCCCTGTTTCTCTACCGTAGATTGATTAGTCGAAGTTCTCATGCCTCAAAATCCAGCTCCTGCTACTCATTATGCCATATTTTTATGTCAAAGACTCAAAGCCCATAGCAGTTATAATTTGATGCAAATGCTAATTTAGTCATATAATTTCAGTAAAGTTAGCTTGTCTCCTTTTGTGGCAGTCCATTTTCCTTGTTTATTTTATCTCTTTTCTGATAGTGAAGTATGATATGTTTTCAGGAGAGGCTTATCTGAGTCAGAAATAGATTTCCTAAAAGAGGTACTTGATTGTGGGGTTCATTAAACATTTCTATTTTAACCCGCATTTAATTTTGAAGCATCTTATAGCGTTTGAATGGGTGCGCCTGTTAAAAAAATGTACTGTCTTGATATATGAATATTCATATTATGTTTCCATATGTAGAATAGGAAGCATTTCCCTGTCCAGATTACTCACTCACAGAGTTTTTTTTTTTACAGAATAAAACATTGCAAAAAAAGATTCTTCAGTCAGGAGGCAAGCAAGGAAGCATGTTTGGTAGGTTCAGTCTGCACGTCTTCTTCTTTTATTATGAGTAGTTAGAGCAGTATTTATGTGGTCATGTATGGTAGTCAAATGACATCCGCTCTAAAATTACTGGATGCTCTTTTCAGCTCTTGGCAAGATTAAGCGACCTCTGTATGAAAAACATCCAATGTTAAAGTTTGCCTGGACAACAACAGAAGACATTGATACTGTACGTAATCACTAAGCTTCCAAAATTTCTTAATGTGTTCAAGTCATACACTACCACAGTAGCTGTCCTAATACTGACATTACGGTGGTTTGAGTTCGGGCCCATCTAATCTATAATTTTGAGTCATTCTGTTTCCAGGTAGAATGGTCGGACATCTGCCTAGAAGCTTTAGAAAATTATGACAAGTTACACCTTGGAAACGAAACTGCTGATATCATACATAGGCAGGTCTTGCAGGTGTGCCTTTACTCTCTCCCTACCTAGGTCAATGTTGCCAACTTCTAACTGTGTTGGTGAAAGTCCGTCTTTTAATCATATCCTTGTCTTTTGTGATAGTCAATCTTTTAATCATATCCTTGTCTTTTGTGATAGTCAATGAATGGGAAAAGTGAAGATATGAAGCTCCTCCTGGAGAAAGAGTTGAACTCCGGGGAACTAGCTGGCCTTCAGTCAGAGTGTCTGACAGACACATGGGTGGGAGGAAATAGGTGCCCTCTCTCTCTCCCTCTCCCTCCTTCCCTCCCCCTCTCCCTCACTCCCTCGTTTCTTAAGCCAAGATTTACCTCCCTGTTTAACATTGTTCATGGGTTATTTCAGGTGGGCGTTTATTGACTTGAGTGCAGGACCTTTCACTTGGGGTCCTTCTGTTGGTGGAGAGGGTGTTCGCACAGTACATAGTTTACCAAATGTGACGAAAACCATTGGTGCTGTAGCAGGTAATACAATCGAACTTGCTTCTTATCTCTAACTATTATGCATTTCAATGTTTAATTGTCATGCGTCTTGCTGGTTAGTCGTCGCCTGTCACCAAATGGTTTGTATACATTTGGTGCAAATGAATTCTCACGTTGAATAGCTGCAACATTTAACTTGGGGGTTGTCATGTGACATATTTTGAATAACACGTTTCGAAGTAAATAGCTCTAACTCAATAGTTTTTTCTTGGCCTCCAGAAATGACAGAAGAGGAAGCTGAAAATCATTTGCAAGGGGCAATTCAAGATAAGTTTGCAGTTTTGGGTGATGTACGTCTTTACTCCATTCACTTTCAATTATTTTGTAGGAGCTATTGATACACAGATTCAGTCATGGCGGACCATCCTCTTATTTTCTCTAGACGTAGTATCAACGGTTCTATATCTTTAATTCCTTGGATAAAACTTCATAAC
The DNA here is from genome assembly GCA_023531295.1 of Papaver armeniacum. Taxonomy (NCBI): domain Eukaryota; kingdom Viridiplantae; phylum Streptophyta; class Magnoliopsida; order Ranunculales; family Papaveraceae; genus Papaver; species Papaver armeniacum. The sequence continues at coordinate 159,013 of JAJJWW010012377.1, read as the reverse complement.
TTCATGGATCTCCTTGGAACTCTTTACTAAGATGTGGTTATATAATTCTGGCTGGAGGTAGACTAGATTTTAATTTGTATCGTTTTTGCGTTATACGGATTTGTAAATTGGTAGATTAAATGCATACTTTAACGACATGACGTTGCTAATTGTTTATATGGTGCTGTCTTATTCCCGAACGTTGTTAAAATGGGTGTTCAATCATTTTTGGTTTTGAATACTGGTTTGAACAAAATATGCTTCTTGATAATACAGAAGGATCATCACGCTATCGATATCCTTTTAGCGGAAATTGATATATATGAGGCATTCGCATTCAAGCACTGCAAGGGAAGAAAGGTTAAGCTTGCACTTTGTGAAGGTAATCTCTGTTCTCATCTTCATACAAGCTTGATTGCATCCATCTAGGTGGTTTTCAGAAATTGAGATTTTAAACCATGACCATGATTTCACCCACTCACTTTATAGGCTTCCTTCCTTGGAGTGTTATCTAACTCAGATGCTGCAACAATAGATACAAACAAGATGATGTATATTTGTTTTTTGTTCTTATCTTTTCATGTGCATGAGGACACTATTTACTTGTTAAACTCATGTAGTCCTGATGATGTTGTGCACTTACGTTATAATTGCAGAACTTGATGAAAGGATGGGGGATTTGAAAGAGGAGCTGCAGACTTTTGAAGATGGAAAGTATGATGAAAGTCATAAGGCGAAGGCGTTGGATGCGTTAAAACGAATGGAAAGCTGGAATTTGTTTAGTGATACGTTCGAGGTAAGCCGCTCATTTGTGCTATAGCTTTAGAACTGTCACGTATTTGTATTATAAGTTAAGGATAACAGAAAGGTGTTTGTTTGTCAGCGTGATGAGTGTCTATTGCTATTCTTCTATTCTTTCTTGTTTGTGAATACTGTTATCATGATAGTGCTGTTTCTGTTCAGGAGTCCCAAAACTACACTGTGGCACGTGATATGTTCCTTTCTGACCTTGGTGCTACTTTGTGGGGGTCTATGAGGCACATAATTTCTCCTTCAATTGCTGATGGATCATATCATCATTATGAGAAAATATCCTTTCAGCTGTTTTTTATCACACAAGAGGTACAATGTCTCTATATGGCAAAATAAGGGGTTCCAAATTGTTGAAGTGATCTTAACTGTGTCTTATTGGTACAGAAAGTCAGGCACATGAAATACCTACCTGTGGATCTTAAGGCTATCATGGACGGGCTTTCCTCCTTGTTGTTACCATCTCAGAAAGCCATGTTTAGTCCACACATGTATGTATATTTGGTTTGTAATAGATACAAATTCTTTATATAGTAGGTTTTAAGAGTCTGGCTTATTTCAGGTCATGTGGGGTGTATGTATATTATGTTTATGCTTTGATACAACATAACATAGCTTGCTTTGTAATTAATTCCCGGACTTAATACTAGCATGATTACTATCATAATTTTAAGATATTATTAACATCTTGATGATTATAGGTTGCCTCTTTCAGAAGACCCAGCTTTGGCCATGGCATTCTCAGTGGCGCGGCGTGCAGCAGCTGTCCCACTGCTGCTAGTCAATGGCACATATAGGACATCAGTTCGTTCTTATCTCGACACCTCCATTCTCCAACATCAGTTGCAGAGGATAAATGAACATGGTTCACTTAAAGGTATTCTTTAACCTCTATGGTTTGCTATTTTAAAGTAGTACTATAAAACAGACTTCATTCAAAATGACGTGTCTTATTGGTTCACTTGTTTGTTTTTGTATTTTCTTTCCTATATTACAAATCGATGTATGCTAGACTTCGTTTAAAGTGACGTGTCTAATTGGTTCACTTTTTGTACTGTCAGTGCAGTATACAAATAACTTTGAAGTTCAAACACTATCGCACTCATCACTCGTTGTGAATGTTTAGCACGTGATAACCCCAATATAGTTATGTAATACCACAACATAGTTTTCTCGTTTAATGTGCTTCTATTTTCCTGCTGACACTTCAAATTATAGCACAAACTCCATAGTTCCTGGGAATTTTACTGTTGGGTTTTGTATGGTAGCAGAATAGAGATGTATTCAGTTTGCATTTCGGAAGCGTTGTGACTTTATGTGTTTTAACCATGTTTACCTCTAACATTTATGCTGGAATATAAGCTTTGATTTGCTTTCATAATGCAGGAGAACATGCACAGAGCAGATCTACCCTAGAAGTTCCAATATTTTGGTTTATACACAATGATCCATTATTAGTTGACAAACACTATCAAGCAAAAGCTCTTTCTGATATGGTCATTGTTGTCCAGTCAGAACAAACATCCTGGGAAAGCCATCTGCAGTGTAATGGACGATCAGTTTTGTGGGACTTAAGGTTAATTATCTCTGGCACTTGCTATCAACTCTTTGGTGCTACTAACTTTTAGCAACATACCCTTTAATCTTTCGGAACTAAGACTAAAGTTCTCTAGAATATTTGACGCTTGCCTGTATGTGTTATGTGAAATTGGTGAACCCAGTTATTGTTTGCAGACAAATGCTCTCCATCCTGGATTTTTATTTGTGTTTCTATGAGGACCACCAGAGACTGTATTGTCTATTAAAAAAAGTTGGAGATCAGACCATGTTATTGCTTAAAAAATTATGATGGTTATGACGCGAGGGTTGGTGGGAATAAACTTATTTATTTGTATGTTTTTGACTGGGTCGATTGGTCAATTTGCTAGCTATTGTCACAAATGGTCAAAAGCCCTTTGGAAAAAAATGATGGTATTTAGAGATGTGACAACAGAAGAATTTTTTTAATATGAGGGAACTCAGAAGTCCAATATATCTGATAGCTAATGGCACATCTATTCTTGTAAAGGCGAAATTTGATAGCACTAGCTTCTAGCATGGTTGGTTTGTATGTTACTCATGCTGTATCATTATTCTCTTACAGGAGACCTTTGAAAGCTGCTTTAGCCTCTACTGCTGAACATCTAGCTGGTTTGCTTCCTCTTCATCTGGTTTACAGCCAAGCCCATGAAACTGCACTTGAGGTTTGTCATTTCTCTGTCTGTCCTGTTGATAGTTTCATTCCTAGGTGTATTCTCTATATTAATAGTATCTGATTAATAAATAGATGAAGAGATCTTTGTGCTCCTTTTCTCTCCTGAAACGTAGTGGATTTTTTATTGCATGCAGTCACTCTTATGCGCTGTTAAGGAATCTGCTCTTTGGTACTAATGCTTATGTGTTTTGAATGTGTAGGACTGGATATGGTCAGTAGGTTGCAGTCCTTTGTCCATCACTTCTCCAGGTTGGCACATATCTCAATTCCAGACTGATACCATTGCTCGAAGCTACATCATCACCACTCTTGAGGAGTCGATACAGCTGGTGAATTCAGCTATTCATCTCCTTGTCATGGAGCGTACTTGTATCCTTGCATTGGTTTCAATAGTACGAGTTAGTATCACAACAGATTCATCTTTTCTGTGCACCCCACACTTATTGTTACATGTGCCGCATATTGAGTCAAATTTAAGTGAAGGGTATGCATGATTTTTTTTTTTGTTAGTGTCCATTTAGGGAAGAATCATTAATTCTGTGTGCAGTAAATATGTTTCATCAAAATGAACCTTAACCAAAACATCAGCTGAAAAGACTTTTAAGCTCTTCCAATCTCAGGAGCAGGAGCTGGTGAACCATTACAACTCAGTTGTTAGTTTGTGGAGAAGAGTGAGTTTATTTCTCTCCGGTGCTTAAATTTGTGTTTTACCTGGCATCATCAATTTGACTCATTACTGAGTAAATTGAGCTCCAATTTTCAGATCTCAACTGTTACTGGGGAGTTGAGGTATGCAGACGCCTTGAGGTTGCTGTCTCCACTGGAGGACAAATCAAAAGGGTCCAGCTCTAAACCCATCTCTTTTACTTAATGCATTTTATTTTCAGTTATCCAGGGAGGTGCCAGACCTGGTGACTGAGATCCCGTACTAGATACATTAGTATCTGATGGTTGAACTTCATTCTCACATGCAGGTTTGCTGATTTCGTGAATACAACAATCGCCTCATTTCATCCAATTCACTGCACCAGAGGGAGGGAAGTTAAAGTAGAGTTTGACATGACGACAATACCTGCTTTCTTGATCGTGTTGGGTATTCTCTGGTTTGTTTTGAAGCCAAGAAGGCCCAAACCCAAAATCAATTAAAAAGCTAACAGTAGAGAGCAGATATAGTCACAGATGAAACAACATTTTTTTTTTTGCCAATGGCGTCGGGTACAGGAAATATTGTAGTTATAGAGGTATAGACACTTGCAGAAAAGAAGAAAAGAAAAATGTTGTATCGATTTTAATCAGTTTTTTCTGTATCGATCAAATTCTATGTTTATGTCGTTCCATTGGTTGCCTAAGCTCCACTACAACTTTTATGGCATGCAGTGGTGGTTCTGAGCCGCACCCAAGCCTCTGGTACAATAGGAAACTCCAAGAAATGGCCTGCAAGTTTTGTTTCATTTTATTTATTTTTCTTTTGGTACAATAGGAAACTCCAAGAAATCCAGGCAAAATTGGGGTATACCTAATGAGACAAAAGCTAGGTCATATTGAAGTAAAAGTAGCCACCCCTTAACCTTGTATTTTCAAAATGGCTAAATTTCGCCTGCAATGATTAACACTAATTTAATTGAAATGATTAGATTAGTTAAATTAGTTAGTGGATTTGGAAATAAAGATTAGTTAAATTAGTTAGACTAGTTAGTGGATTTGGAAATAATTGAGAGTAAGAAAGAGTATGAAGTAGTAGAGGAAGTTTTGGGGGGAAAAAGTTAGGGTTTTTGAGAAATTTGTGATATGAGTGAGAAGAGTGATTCTAATCCTGATTTTCAAGTGGGGGAGTCTTCTAATTTTCCTCCGACAGATGAGTACTTGTATGATGATCTACCAAATCATGATCAAATGGATTTTATGCATGATCCTCACTTTTATTTTCCTCAAACTCAAGATGGGTATGGAAGTGATGAATGTTTTGAGCCAAACGTAGAATCTAATGATCAAGAGGAAGAAAAGGGAGCTACAAGTAATCAGGTAGACAATTTACGTGGTGAAGATTGTGATTTTTCCATGCAAATGATCTATTTTTTTTTTTCCACTTTTGCTGCCCAGTATCGGCAAGGTCGACGATTATCGACCCAGCCGACTGTAAGCGTCAGCATGGTATATATTACCAAATGCCCCGACTTTTCATGAGCAGTGTTTAGTCGGTTAGGTCGAAAACTTGAACCCTGCCTACTATAAGATTTTTGCAACACAGGAGACGTGATTTGAAAATGTTTAAGCCGACAGTGTTGGGATTACGTCGACCCTGCCGACTATAGTTTGGTCGGCACTGTGTTATTCTTGACCATGCCGGATGTTCTTTAGTCGTTGTTGTTTTATATATCGACCCTGCAGACTATTGTAGTACATATCAACTAACTTGTGATGTTTTGTAGATTGCATTGGCACGGATGACAGATCAGACTCAAGCTCACAGTGCTAATGATTTGGAATGGAAGGAAAAAGACGACGCAGTCAAGTGGGTTATTGAGAAAGCAAAAAAGAAGATGTGCGTTCTAGTGAAAAACACCAAACAAAAAGATTCGTGGTTTGAAATGGTATGCGAGTGTAGTGGGTCGCCGGACGCAAGTCACAAGTGTGTATGATAAGAAGATGACTAGGGTGTACAAGACGAAGTCAAAGAAGTGTGGATGCCCATTCAAGATTATTTTTTGGAGGAACAAAGACACCGATAACATGTGGAGAATGAATAGAGTTGATGTTGGTTGGCATAACCATAAAGATCCGAAAAGTCTTGTTGGGCACTCTCAAGTTGCCAAGTTGAAACCGCACGAGTTCGAACAAGTAAGAACAAGTTGGGGAATTAAACCAAGCAAGCTCCTTAGTAAGTTCAAGAGGGATGACAAGAATAACCTTTCTTCATTGACTACAATTTATGCGGCCAAAGCTACTATCAAAAGAATTGAATGGGATGGAAGAAAGGTAATGGAAGAATCACAATGGTTGGAACACAAATACAACTACACGGTGAGACACCATGAGTCATCGAAGGGGAAGGTGAATCGTATTTTTCTTGCGCATCCCGATATGATTCAATTGGCCCGGTGCTTTTACCAAGTTTTGTTCATGGATTGTACTTATAAGACGAATAGGTACAACATGCCTTTGTTGAACATTGTAGGACAAACCTCGGATAAGCAATCGTTCACAGTGGCATGGTGTTTTATGGATCGTGAGAAGGATGATAGCTATATTTGGGCATTGGAAACTTTGAAGCTTCTCTACCACGAAGACGAGAATCCCGGGGTTGTAGTGACCGATAATGAGCAATCATTAATGAACGCCGTGAGGATAGTTTTTCCCAAGACACAAAATTTGCTTTGCACTTGGCATATACAATGCAATCTTAGAAAGAATTGTAGGAATCATATCCAAAAGCCAAAGGCAAAGAAAGGTACTAAACGTGAAAAAGAGGAAGATGAACGTCTTAGTAAACTAACTAAAGAGGAGAAAGAGGAAGAGGAAAAGAAAGAAGCCGAAGAATGGAAAGAATGTGAGATCAAATTTGGGTTATTCATGAAAGCATGGGATAAATTGGTTTGGTTCATGAGTGTGGAAAGATATGAGAGAAACTTGAAGGAGTTCGAGGATGATTGGGGCACTAATTACCCCAAAATAGTGGAATATTGCAATAGACAATGGTTGAGGCCACACAAAAAGAGGTTTGTGTATGCTTTTACTTACGACTATAAACATTTCAAACTTGAGTCCACAAGTTTGGTAGAGCAAGCTCATTGGAGACTAAAATGTCTACTTTTCACGAGTCAAAATGGGATTGTGACGGTGCAACATGCTATCCATGAGTACACTAATAATGATATCAACAAGATAAGAAAGCAATTCGAAGAAAGTAGGTACCGGAAGTTGAAGGAGTTTAAGGAGGATAATTGGTTGCTTGTTGAAATACATTGCAACGTCTCGCATTGGGCAATACATTTTATGATGAAACATATCAAGTTGTATCAAAAGTATGACAACCCGAGCACTCCTTGTAAGTGTAGGATAATGAAGGCTATCGGAATTCCATGTCGTCATATGCTAGGTAGGTATAAAAATCCGATTCCGATTGAAGATATTGATCCTTATTGGAAGAAACTATCTTTCAAACCGGCTCCAAGAGAAGATCACAGTGAAGAGTTTGGCGACATGGAACTTGGGAGAATAATCCTCGACAAGTACCCCACGTTGAATAGGTTAGACAAACAAACAATGAAGTACAAGTTGATGCCGATTGTTTACCCTTTTATGGAAGAACTTCAAGAACCGGGGAAACAAGATCCAACGGGTAGACCACCTACCACAAAGACAAGGGATTAAAGAGTATTTTAGTACCAAATGTGATCCATCCGGACATGATTATACCGAGGAGGAATACAAAGAGGAGCCGGATAAAAATACAAGAGGTCGTCCGAGGAAAGAAACAACTACACCAACGGTTTCAAACTTGAATCCAAATAGCACTCCACCTCTTGAGAATCAAGTAAGTGTGGAAGTTGTTGTAAAGAAAAGAGGTCGTCCGAGGAAAGAAACAACTACACCAACCATTTCAAACTTGAATCCAAATGACACTCCACCTCTTGAGAGTCAAGCAAGTCAAGGAGATGTTGTGAAGAAAAGAGGTCATCCGAGGAAGGTATTAAAACCGAAATTGGAAGAGTATTGCGTACAACACCCTCAAATTATTCAAGAGTTCGTTATTGGCACCGACGACGTCCCAAAGGATGGAAATTGTGGGTTTCACGCTGCCTCCCAACAATTCGGACACCTGGGTGGAGTGGTTGAGGAGAATCTCACTCAATGTCAATACATAAGAAAGAAGATGGCCGCCTGACTAGAAAAATACAAGGAGTTTTATATCTCAATGATGCTAGAAGGTTTAATGGAGGACAAAGAAGCGACTTTGAAAGAATTGCTTACTAGTGTTAAAGGCCCGTAGGGAAATGCACCGATCAAATTGGAGCAATGGTTGAGAATGCCAGAGTGTGGCCATCTATTCACGGATACGTGGTCATGCGTAGTACATTTTTTTTTAGTAAAGGAATAAGTGTATCATTTGCACCGAAACATGCGGTTTGTGTGGAGTAGCTCAAGTATAGAAGAATTGTTATGTATTTGGTGGATAATAATCATTTTATTGGTCTACAACTCAACAAGGAATGTCCATTACGTTCTCTTTGTAGGTTTAGTTTTTGGGAAAAGTTCATATTCAACAAGAGCAAGGAATGGATGAAACTTTATGAGGACAACATGCTGATGAGTGCCTAAAATACATCTTTTGAATGTCATTTTCTTATGCTTTTCTTAGCTATTTCTCTTGTATTTTCTGTATATTATGCTTTGTTTTGCTTTTGTAGGTACTTTGGAGTCATACGACAAGAAAAGAAAGAAATTGAAGCTCAAAGGCAGTGCTCGGGAGCCTTAGATGTTGATAGCACATCAGTCGCTCATGTTAAGACAGAATACTGAAGCACCAAAGTACTTTTGCTCGAGGCAGCCACTGAGTTTTATCTTAAGAAATTGCAAAGGCAGCAGCATCATTTTCCTTGTATTCAAATCAGCAGCCCTAGGACTTGTTGTTCTCAATTCACAACCAAGTTTTCCCTTCTCACTAAACCAAGCCTACCGTTGTTCAAGCAATGGTTTGTATGGGTGATTTCCATCGGTCAGAGCATATTTTAGAAGACGAGAACATCACTGGAGACGTGGTATAGGAAGTTTGGGTTTAGTTTCAAACCGAGAATACAAATAAGATGAGCTTGCTTCCGTCGATTGTGGGTGAGTAATGGAGGAGAATGAAGAGTTATTTAGAAGTTCAGAGCTTCAGGAACAATGGGTTTGCATTGAATTGAAGATTCGACCAAGTTTGAGCCAAGAAAACAGAAATGAGAGACCTTGTTGCCGTCATTAAGTCGGTGATGAACTAAGTCTCGATTAATGAATGTCCGAGAGTAGATAGCGTCTTGAATGAATGTGGTATGTGTTTGAATGTGAATTCCTTGCTGGTAAGGAGTTGATGTGTGATTTCAAGGTGCAGCCATTATGCAATCCATCACCAACTCGGAATCGCACGCGATGTGTTTGTCATAAGGCCCGAGCGACCGGTTTGTGGTCTTTTGCTACAGCTGCTAGCCACGGGTTCATCTCGAGTACGGGGCATGTGACTACGATTAGGACTCGATAAGATGCCGGGAAGAACATGGCAACAAATAGTCGTATTACATCCGAAAAGAAAGGAGTTGCTGCCATTAATTTGGTAGTAAATGGGGCCTGGTTCAGAGGAGTTTGCGTCTACAAGGGCTTATGAATATTGTGCTTGATACCAGCGAGAACATGACCAGTTTGTGCAACCGTGAGCCATGGGTTCTGGATCTGTCTACAAGGGTTATAAGGCAATGGTTAAAGTCCAGCAAGAACCGGAATCTGTGTATGAATGACTGACTTGGATTTTGGCCGATAAGTCAGGGAAGTAAGAAGATATTAAGCAGGGAGAAAGTAGCCAGACTGCAGACTTGTTTTGCCCTTGTGCAACTGTTAATTATGAGCCTTAGGGCTATGTATGAGGCGTGTCTGGAAAAGGCTAGAATTTGATTTAGAAGTCAATAGATTCTGAAGAATTTGGGTCCTGGAAAACAGACAAGAGAAGTCTGTCTTTGCCGTCAGTTTTGAGTAGTGTGTGGCCGAGATTTGAAGCTTGGAGAGTTAGTACTTGAACAAGGATTCTTTGGGGCTGTTTAGGTTGAGATATTTTAGGCGGAAAGAGCTATATAAGGGAGGCGCAAAAACACCTACAGGGATCATCACATACCCCTCTACAACAGCTGCCAACTGTGTTGCCATGGAGATACAGTTACAAGCCATTGCAGGTGCAGTCGCGACCTGGTGGAGCTGTATCGAGACTGAGCTGCTGTTATCATGTTGGGATGGAAATCACGAGAGATAGCCGATGAGAGTTGCTGCTGTGTATGCCCATTATGATGGTTATCTTTGTTATACAGGGAGAGTAGAAGCTGGAGCAACTGCTGTTGGTGGTGTTAAATGAATTGATGCTTTGTATGAGAAGCTACAGGCAATGGGATTTGCAGGTGGCTTGAGGACTTTTGACATAGCAGTTGAGTGATGCTGTGGTTTGGTGGTTCAATGGAGACGAAATGGTGGTGAATGGCAGGTGGTATGACTGAGATTGTGGGTTGAGTTAGCGATAAGGGGTGAAATGTATGCGGATGCTGTGCAGTTGGGAAGGCTAGAGCAGCTGACAAGGTGACTTACTCATCAACCTGAACTCAGTGACTCAACTGAGTTGATTGCTTTGACCGGCGACCGGTGACTTTTCTGGCAGAATTCCGGCGCCGGCGGCAAAATTCCGGCCGGAAACCCAGTTTTCCGACGACACGTTTTGGGGCGTATTTACTACATGGGTTTCTCTTGTGTGGGCTTGGTGGATATATTGGGCTTGGACTTTTGGGGATTTGACCTAGTTTTGGAAGGAGAAAAAGGGCTACAAAAAGGGAAACTTCTACAACTTTAAGATAACGGATTCTTCTTGGAGTTTTGCAGAGAGCCGGAGCTAGGGTTTGCTTTCATTTAATATTTTCATCTTCTTTACTTTATTTCCATTATTATTTGATGATGAACTCCAATATTATGAGTAACTAAAATCTTCTTGATTAAGGGCGATTTCGAAGCCCGAAAGATGAATCTATAATTGATGAAATAACTTGTTCTCTTGCATTTATTTATGTTATTGATTGATTTCTACCATGCTATTATTGTTTATGGATTATTTGTTGATTGTTTAAGTTCGAAATTAAATAGTTGATTCATAGTCCTATTGCTAGTTTAGATTTTCTTCGACCCGTAATTGTCTAGAGAAGATAAACGCAAGTAGCAATATATAGGTATTGATGATGGGACTTTGTTAAGTACCTATATGTAGAAATTGACACTAGTAGGTGATTCATGCTTTTGATTTCATCACTAGGAGCAACCTTATCTCACAGAACTTAGAGCACTTGTTTAAGTCAAACCTAGTAAGCGTACCTCTAGGAAACTTGGCAAGTAGGAACCGGTAGTCGAGCGCTTCCGTATCCGGTGAGCTAGGAGATATTAACGGAATAGTTGAGCGTACTAATTATTCTAGGGTTGTTAGTAACATGATAATGTGAAGAACATAGTTATCTATCATCTTGGTTTGTATTCCGTGGTCTAGAATGAACCTTTAATCAATTACATCTCATATTTGAATACATTTTACAATTTTCAGCATTTCTACAACAAGATCATCTTTGCTAAGAGTATTTGCATAACAACTTGAACTTCATACCTCCCTTGGGACGATCCTACTTATATTATACTACTTGCTAGTTAAAGAGAAGTAGAGAAATTTATTTTTGCGAGTTCGACACCTCGTCAAAATTGGCGCCGTTGCCGGGGAGGCAGTGGTAAGTTTAGTTGTTATTTTTATTCTTAGTTGTTATTTTTGCTTTTGGTTACGATTTCAGTTTACTTATTCAATCTATTAGAATCTGATTTTCAGGTACTATTTCTTTGGTGAATGCGTGGAGAGGGCAGACCAAGTCCAATTGGTATACGTCTTCGTTCAGGCACTTTACTTAAGGATTTCATTCGAGCAGTCAACACTCCACTTCCTCAAAGTTCTACACCAAGTGAATTCTCGGACTCGGACGAAGAGGAAGACAACACAATGGGAGGTCGACCACATGCTCCAAGAACACTCAAGGAGCTCACTTCTCCAAACCTAGATCAGCAGCCTTTATGTATTCAGCTGAATGGAACCATTGAGTTGAAACCACAATTGATTAACTTGTGTCCAAATTCAGAGGTTTAGCGGGAGAAGATCCTAATCGTCACTTGCAACAATTCCATCATGTTGTGACTAGTATGAAGCAAGCAATTGCAGATGCGGATATGGCTATGATGACAGCTTTTCCTTTCTCTCTTTTAGATACTGCAGGAGAGTGGTTCTTTTGCTTATCCGCTGGACGCATAACCACATGGAATGGGATGAAGAAATTGTTCCTTGAGAAGTATTTTCCAGCATCAAAAGCAGCTGTGATTCGCAAGGAAATTTGTGGTATTAGGCAAGTATCGGGAGAGACTCTCCATGAGTATTGGGAGCGCTACAAGAAGCTTTTAGCTAGTTGTCCACACCAACTTGTGAAATCGGTGATCAACTTGTGATTCAATATTTCTACGAGGGGTTGCTTTCTAATGATAGAAGTTTGATCGATGCCGTTGTCCACATGGCGTCTCGACAAAGGATGGGCAACATGGAGAGAATGATGACTCAAATAGCTGCAGCTGTCATACCCATCATCATATACCGAAGATGTTGAGCAAGCAAGTGCTATGTACCAAAATCAGCAAAAGGCCGGAGGTACGATCCAACATCACTAGTTGGCGTGATCATCCGAATTTTAGCTATGCCAACAAGCAAGCTGCTGCAAATTGTAGCATCCTACTCTCAATCAACAAGGAGGATATCAATTCATGCAAAGACCACCACAAGAAATCCCCATCTACCAGAGAAAACCCCGAGCTCCACTGTCAGAAGAGAATCTGTTGACTTGGTTGTGTGTATTTGAGACAAAGCATTTGAGTATACTTATTTTGGCAAACCCCGTTATCACTCAACAAACCTTGTAGAGCCCATTTACCAACTTCACTGATTGAATGTGGGCTGCCCTAAGAATAGCCTAGTTGGTCAAGACTGTGAATGAAGTTGAAGGTTTGACATCAACTCTTGGAAAATCAAATCTACAAGTCTTGCATGTAACAAAGACCTTACTTTGCTGATGGCTTACTTGCATTTGTGCATTATTACATGGAGAGAAAAAGTGTGTCAACTCATCCCCATTAGGAATTTGCTAAATCAACAGACAGGAAGATGTTGATCCAAATCGAGTGATCAACTTGTGATTCAATATTTCTACGAGGGTTGCTTTCTAATGATAGAAGTTTGATCGATGCCGCAAGTGGTGGTGCACTTACCAACAAGACCATTGGGAAGCTACAAGTTTGTTGGAAAATATGGCTGCGAACACTCAACAATTCTACACTCGAGATGAATCGGCTTATTTTTGTAAGGAAAGGTGAATGAAGTTGGAAATTCTTCACACATGGAACAAAGGATGGGCAACATGGAGAGAATGATGACTCAAATAGGCTGCATTGAACCAATTCCCATGGTCAATTTGTTGAATTTCTTGGGCTCAATGTTTTAATAGTCATACCATCATCATATACCGAAGATGTTGAGCAAGCAAGTGCTATGTACCAAAATCAAGAAAGGCCGAGGTACGATCCGTACTCCAACACATACAACCCAAAGTTGGCGTGATCATCCGAATTTCAGCTATGCCAACAAGCAAGCTGCTGCAAATCCTACTCTCAATCAACAAGGAGGATATCAATTCATGCAAAGACCACCACAAGAAACTCAAGGGACGAGTATCTATGACAAGTTGAATCTCATTCTCAACACAATGGTGCAAGATAAGCAAAAGTCAGCAATGGATATGAAGGAGATCCGAACACAAATGGGTCAATTAGCTAATGCCGTGAGCAAATTGGAAGCACAAGCAGGGGGAAAACTTCCTTCACAACCAATAAATCACAAGGAGAATGCCAATGATATTGAGTTACGAAGTGGGAAGCAAGTAGAGAAACCGGAAACATCACCGGTGTCCCATGAACCTGATTTAGAGAAAGAAGAGGGTGAAACAGCCCCTAAAAAGGCTGACCCGGTAACAAATTCTAACTCTAAAACTCATGTTTCTACTTATGTTACTTCTCCGCCTTTTCCTAGCAGGTTTGCAAAGTCGAACAAGGAGACATTGTACCAAGAGCTTTTGGAAATCTTTAAGAAGATTGAAGTGAACATTCCACTCATTGAGGCGATAAGGCAAGTTCCACGTTGGGCAAAGTTCTTGAAGGAATTGTGCACTAACAAGCACAAATTGACCGGTAATGAGGTAATGAGTGTGGGGGAAAATGCTTCGGCATATCTTCAAAAGAAACTCCCACCTAAGTTGAAAGACCCCGTAGTTTCACCATACCATGTACTATTGGTAAAATCGGGTTTGAACGTGCTATGTTAGATTTAGGAGCATCCATTAATGTTATGCCTGCCTCCGTTTATGAATCATTGAATCTTGGACCTCTTAAGAATACCTGTATTGTTATACAACTTGCTGATAGGTCTAATTCTCACCCGAAAGGGGTTATTGAAGATGTTTTGGTGCAGGTTAATCAACTCATATTTCCAGCTGATTTCTATGTTCTTGACATGATGGATGAAGATTCACCATCATCTACTCCCTTGTTTGTTGGGTAGACCGTTCATGAGAACCGCTAGAACAAAGATAGATGTTTTTAAAGGCGCCTTAACTATGGAATTTGATGACGAAATCATAAGTTTCAATATCTTTGAAGCTATGAGATATCCTAGTGATGTGCATTCCTGTTTTTCAATTGATATTATTGATTCTCTAGCTCAACAGATTTTTGAATTGAATGGTGAAGATGCTTTAGAAAACACCATAGTGGAAGGTTTAGGTTATGGAAAATACAAAGACATTGAAAGTGAATTGTCTATTTGTGATGAGCTTAAAGAGGCTGTTTTTATCTCTTAACTCATTACAAGAAGTTCCACCAAAATATAATATGTCTTATGTTTCTTTGCCGCTTACTAATGAGAAACTTTTTACCGTCGATTGTGCAGGCACCTATTCTTGAGTTGAAACCTCTTCCGATCACCTTAAATACGTGTATTTAGGTGACAAGGAAGAGTTACCGGTGATCATTGCCAACAACCTTACCAAGGTGCAAGAGGAGAAGCTTGTTCGAGTGCTAAGAGAGTACAAGTCTGCCATTGGGTGGACTATTGCCGATATCAAAGGAATCCGTCCTTCCATATGTATGCACCGAATACTTCTTGAGGAGGGGGCAAAACCAACAAGAGAAGCTCAACGTCGCTTGAACCCTCCAATGATGGAAGTAGTCAAGAAGGAAATCCTGAAGTTGTTGGAAGTCGGGGTGATCTATCCCATATCCGATAGCAAATGGGTGAGCCCGGTTCAAGTCGTTCCAAAGAAGTCCTAATCACGGTTGTGAAAAACGATGATAATGACTTGGTTCCAACTAGAATTCAGACTGGTTGGAGAGTTTGCATTGACTACCGAAAGCTCAACTCTACCACCCGAAAGGACCATTTTCCCTTACCATTCATTGATCAAATGCTTGAAAGATTGGCTGGACACTCTCACTATTGCTTTCTTGACGGTTTTTCAGGTTATAACCAGATTGTAATAGCTCCTAAGATCAAGAAAAGACGACGTTTACTTGTCCTTTTGGCACTTTTGCGTATAGACGTATGTCATTTGGCTTGTGCAATGCTCCACCACTTTTCAACGTTGTATGGTAAGTATATTTTCAGATTATGTGGAAAGCATCATAGAAGTGTTTATGGATGATTTTAGCGTGTATGGTGATTCTTTTGAAAAGTGCTTAGATAACCTTGCACTTATTCTTAAACGATGCGTAGAAACTAATTAATCTTGTGCTTAATTGGGAAAAGTGTCACTTTATGGTGAATCATGGGATTGTACTAGGCCATGTTATATCCTCTAAGGGGTTAGAAGTGGACAAGGCTAAGATAGATTTGATTCGAAACTTACAATACCCCACAACTGTGAGGGAGGTTCGCTCTTTTCTTGGTCATGCAGGCTTTTATAGGAGATTCATCAAGGATTTCTCCAAAATTGCAATGCCCCTGTGTAGACTTTTGCAGAAAGATGTGGCCTTTGATTGTGATAAGGAATGCAAGGAAGCTTTTGACACCTTGAAAGAGTTGTTGACTACCGTACCAATCATCAAACCACCGGACTGGAGCAAGCCATTTGAGTTGATGTGCGATGCAAGTGATTATGCCGTTGGAGCGGTGTTGGGACAGCGAGATGGTAAAGTTCCATATGCCATTTATTATGCTTCTAAAACTCTCAACGGTGCACAAATCAACTACTCCACTACTGAAAAGGAGCTCTTGGCCATAGTATTTGCACTAGAGAAGTTTCGATCTTATTTGGTGGGTACAAAGGTGGTGGTTTTCTCCGACCATGCTGCACTTCATTACTTGCTCACAAAGAAGGATGCTAAGCCAAGACTAATAAGGTGGATTCTTCTTCTTCAAGAGTTCAACTTGCAAATCAAGGACAAGAAGGGAAGTGAGAATACTGTAGCGGATCATCTAAGCAGATTGGTTGTGTCCGAAGAAGCGATTCCTTTGCATGATAGCTTCCTGGATGAGCAACTCTTTGCGGTTGGTGGCACAACTCCATGGTACGCTGATATTGTTAACTTCTTGGTGACGGGACAAGTACCTAGTTCCATGTCTACATTCCAAAAACACAAGCTCAAGAAGATTGCCAAGCAATATATATGGGATGAACCTTATTTGTGGAAGCATTGCTCCGATCAAATGATCCGCAGGTGCGTACTTGAATCCGAGTTCCAATTAATTCTGAATTTTTGTCACTCATATGCTTGTGGTGGCCATTTCGGAGCCAAGAGGACATCCCTCAAGGTTCTCGAAAGTGGTTTTTATTGGCCTACATTGTTTAAGGATGCATATCTATGTTGTAAGGCTTGTGATAGGTGTCAAAGGACAGGCAACCTTGGTGCTAGAAACCAAATGCCGCAAACACCAATTCTCGCTGTTGAGATTTTTGATGTTTGGGGTATCGATTTTATGGGGCCTTTTGTGAATTCCAATGGGAAATTTTTTATACTTCTTGCTGTAGATTATGTTTCTAAGTGGGTGGAAGCTAAAACCACCCCTACCAATGATTCTCATATTGTTTGTGAGTTTGTGAAGGAACATATCTTTTCTAGGTTTGGAACACCTCGAGTGGTGATTAGTGATGGAGGTTCGCACTTCAAGAGATCCTTTCACGCTCTTCTAAAGAAGTATAACATTTCTCATAAAGTTGGCACTCCGTATCATCCACAAACGAGTGGACAAGCTGAAATTTCCAACCGGGAGATTAAGTCCATCTTAGAGAAGACGGTGAATGTCACAAGGAAGGATTGGAGTTATAGACTCAATGACGCTTTGTGGGCGTATAGGACAGCTTATAAGACACCCATCGGTATGTCTCATTTTAGGCTTGTCTATGGTAAACCTTGCCATCTTCCCATCGAACTTGAACACAAAGCTTATTGGGCTATCAAGGTATGTAATATGGAATTAGATGCAGCTGGTGAACATAGGAAACTTCAGCTCAATGAGTTAGAAGAGATACGAAATGATGCATATGAAAGTTCACGCATTTATAAAGAAAAGACCAAGGCTTTCCATGATAAAATGATTTCCCGAAAGAGTTTTGAAGTAGGGCAGAAAGTACTTTTATTCCATTCTCGTCTTAAATTGTTTCCGGGTAAACTTAGGTCCAGATGGGTTGGACCATTTGTTGTTACTAATGTGTTTGCGCATGGTGTAGTTGAAATAACTAGTCCCAAAACAGGGCTGGTTTCCAAGGTCAACGGCCATCGTTTGAAACCATACTATGAGCAGTTTGTGACGGAGAATCAGGATATGATCACATTGAGTGACCCACTCCCTCCGGAGGAGTAATTGGAGCTGAAAGTCGGGCTGACGACGTTAAACCAAGCGCTAAGTGGGAGGCAACCCACCGGTTTTGTATCTTTACCTTTATCTCTTTATTTTTTTCAGCATTTTATCTTTTATTTTTCTTTGTTTTTGCATTTCGTTTGCTGAATTTCCCACCTTGAACTTTCTTTGGACGATTCAATTTTACATTGAGGACAATGTAAAGTTTAAGTGTGGGGGAGCATTTATATGTTTGTATAGTTTGTTTTAGTTTGTTTTATGCCTTTAAAAAAAAAAAAAAATCAGAAAAATAGAAAAAACCAAGAAAAATTTGTGCTTTTGAACTCCGAAATCTAGAAACTTGTGCCTTTAGGATGACACCATTAGTGGATGGAATCATTTTGATTGCAGGGAGTTGAGGAACCCATTAATTAACAAGAACGAACATAGCTCAGAATCACAAATAACATGATAGTCGTTACCATATCTCGGAATATCACCATATCGCATTCTATTTTTATTTTATTTTCCATATTTATCTATTGTTCTCTAAGTGCTTTGGTGGGTCACTAAACATCGACGTGTTATTACTGCTAGGATGAAATAGAGTGATTAAGTTGCTAGAAAATGAAAAAAAAAAAAGAAAAAAAAAAAAGAAGAGACCGACCAATTAGACCAAACGGAATAAGAATGACACTTGGGAATAGCAAGTATGTGTGAAACGTAGTCCCTGTCTCCGTCGCCTAAACAAGCGTGGAATGCAGGATCCAAGGAAACTATCACGTACTTGCTGACAAGAAGCATGCGCTTGGATCCAAAAGATCTAATCATGCCGTCTAAAAAAAAATGTGAAAAAGAAAAAAAAAATTATCATTGTTGAATAAAGTCACTCCTGGTTCCCTTGTATATGTCAGTGAGTTGATGTAGAAATAAGTTTGTTGACCACTGGTTCCCTTGTATATGCCAGTGTGTTGACACTAGAATTGACCAGTAGCTCAATCCAATAGGAATAGGTTCATCTTAGTAGTGACCTTCAGATAGATATGGGAAACATCGAACACTTGTGAACATTCGCCAACATCTACATCTATATCCATCTTCTTAATCTTTTCATTGTGATTGTGGTTTGTTAGTTTCCGAGTATTGTGGTTTGTTCGACTATCTAATTAGAGCTTTATTTACTTATATATGAACTGAATTTGTGCAAGGTACCTCCTCCTGTAGTCATTTTGGATTCGTTCATTGATTTGTCACAAATAGACGGAGTTGGAAATATAGGTTTTGTAGGCAGACCTCTTGTAAACCTTCACGAGACTAAAACTCGTCCACTAGGGAACCCTAGGGGTTCAAAGGCCTGTTATTCATGCTTAGAGTAACCGTAGCCTCGACGAGACGGAGTTGTATGTATGTTGTATTTTAGTTTTGTTTTGTTTGCTCGAGGACTAGCAAAGATCAAGTGTGGGGGAATTTGATGAGTGCCTAAAATACATCTTTTGAATGTCATTTTCTTATGCTTTTCTTAGCTATTTCTCTTGTATTTTCTGTATATTATGCTTTGTTTTGCTTTTGTAGGTACTTTGGAGTCATACGACAAGAAAAGAAAGAAATTGAAGCTCAAAGGCAGTGCTCGGGAGCCTTAGATGTTGATAGCACATCAGTCACTCATGTTAAGACAGAATACTGAAGCACCAAAGTACTTTTGCTCGAGGCAGCCACTGAGTTTTATCTTAAGAAATTGCAAAGGCAGCAGCATCATTTTCCTTGTATTCAAATCAGCAGCCCTAGGACTTGTTGTTCTCAATTCACAACCAAGTTTTCCCTTCTCACTAAACCAAGCCTGCGTTTTTCAAGCAATGGTTTGTATGGGTGATTTCCATCGGTCAGAGCATATTTTAGAAGACGAGAACATCCCTGGAGACGTGGTATAGGAAGTTTGGGTTTAGTTTCAAACCGAGAATACAAAGAAGATGAGCTTGCTTCCGTCGATTGTGGGTGAGTAATGGAGGAGAATGAAGAGTTATTTAGAAGTTCAGAGCTTCAGGAACAATGGGTTTGCATTGAATTGAAGATTCTGACCAAGTTTGAGCCAAGAAAACAGGAAATGAGAGACCTTGTTGCTGTCATTAAGTCAGTGATGAACTAAGTCTGATTAATGAATGTCTGAGAGTAGATAGCGTCTTGAATGAATGTGGTATGTGTTTGAATGTGAATTCCTTGCTGGGAAGGAGTTGATGTGTGACTTCCAAGGTGCAGCCATTATGCAATCCATCACCAACTCAGAACTGCACGCGATGTGTTTGTCATAAGGCCTGAGCGACCAGTTTTGCGGTCTTTTGCTACAGCTGCTAGCCACGGGTTCAGTGCTGAGTACAGGGGCATGTGACTACAGTTAGGACTCGATAAGATGCCGGGAAGAACAGGGCAACAAATAGTCGTATTACATCCGAAAAGAAAGGAGTTGCTGCCATTAATTTGGTAGTAAATGGGGCCTGGTTCAGAGGAGTTTGCGTCTACAAGGGCTTATGAATATTGTGCTTGATACCAGCGAGAACATGACCAGTTTTTGCAACCGTGAGCCATGGGTTCTGGATCTGTCTACAAGGGTTATAAGGCAATGGTTAAAGTCCAACAAGAACCGGAATCTGTGTATGAATGACTGACTTGGATTTTGGCCGATAAGTCAGGGAAGTAAGAAGATACTAAGCAGGGAGAAAGTGGCCAGACTGCAGACTTGTTTTGCCCTTGTGCAGCTGTTAATTATGAGCCTTAGGGCTATGTATGAGGCGTGTCTGGAAAAGGCTAGAATTTTATTTAGAAGTCAATAGATTCTGAAGAATTTGGGTCCTGGAAAACAGACAAGAGAAGCTGTCTTTGCCGTCAGTTTTGAGTAGTGTGTGGCCGAGATTTGAAGCTTGGAGAGTTAGTACTGAACAAGGATTGCTGGGGATGTTTTAGGTTGAGATATTTCAGGGCAGAAGAGCTATATAAGGGAGGCGCAAAAACACCTACAGGGATCATCACATACCCCTCTACAACAGCTGCCAACTGTGTTGCCATGGAGATACAGTTACAAGACATTGCAGGTGCAGTCGCGACTGGTGGAGCTGTATCGAGACTGAGCTGCTGTTATCATGTTGGGATGGAAATCACGAGAGATAGCCGATGAGAGTTGCTGCTGTGTATGCCCATTATGGTGGTTATGCTGTTATACAGGGAGAGTAGAAGCTGGAGCAACTGCTGTTGGTGGTGTTAAATGAATTGATGCTTTGTATGAGAAGCTACAGGCAATGGGATTTGCAGGTGGCTTGAGGACTTTTGACATAGCAGTTGAGTGATGCTGTGGTTTGGTGGTTCAATGGAGACGAAATGGTGGTGAATGGCAGGTGGTATGACTGAGATTGTGTGTTGAGTTAGCGATACAGGGGTGGAATGTATGCGGATGCTGTGCAGTTGGGAAGGCTAGAGCAGCCGACAAGGTGACTTACTCATCAACCCGAACTCGGTGACTCAACCGAGTTGATTGCTTTGACCGCCCGACCAGTGACTTTTTCTCGGCAGAATTCCGGCGCCGGTGGCAAAATTTCGGCCGGAAACCCAGTTTTCCGACGACACGTTTTGGGGCGTTTTTACTACATGGGTTTCTCTTGTGTGGGCTTGGTGGATATATTGGGCTTGGACTTTTGGGGTTTTGACCTAGTTTTGGAAGGAGAAAAGGGCTACAAAAAGGGAAACTTCTACAACTTTAAGATAACGGATTCTTCTTGGAGTTTTGCAGAGAGCCGGAGCTAGGGTTTGCTTTCATTTAATATTTTCATCTTCTTTACTTTATTTCCATTATTATTTGATGATGAACTCCAATATTATGAGTAACTAAAATCTTCTTGATTAAGGGCGATTTCGAAGCCCGAAAGATGAATCTATAATTGATGAAATAACTTGTTCTCTTACATTTATTTATGTTATTGATTGATTTCTACCATGCTATTATTGTTTATGGATTATTTGTTGATTGTTTAAGTTCGAAATTAAATAGTTGATTCATAGTCCTATTGCTAGTTTAGATTTTCTTCGACCCGTAATTGTCTAGAGAAGATAAACGCAAGTAGCAATATATAGGTGTTGATGATGGGACTTTGTTAAGTACCTATATGTAGAAATTGACACTAGTAGGTGATTCATGCTTTTGATTTCATCACTAGGAGCAACCTTATCTCACAGAACTTAGAGCACTTGTTTAAGTCAAACCTAGTAAGCGTACCTCTAGGAAACTTGGCAAGTAGGAACCGGTAGTCGAGCGCTTCCGTATCCGGTGAGCTAGGAGATATTAACGGAATAGTTGAGCGTACTAATTATTCTAGGGTTGTTAGTAACATGATAATGTGAAGAACATAGTTATCTATCATCTTGGTTTGTATTTCGTGGTCTAGAATGAACCTTTAATCAATTACATCTCATATTTGAATATATTTTACAATTTTCAGCATTTCTACAACAAGATCATCTTTGCTAAGAGTATTTGCATAACAACTTGAACTTCATACCTCCCTTGGGACGATCCTACTTACATTATACTACTTGCTAGTTAAAGAGAAGTAGAGAAATTTATTTTTGCGAGTTCGACACCTCGTCACATGCACCTTTGGAATGCTTTAAATGAGAATGTCCCATATATTTGACTAAAGGAGGTTCAATAGATTTGAATGAACTCCCTCCAATAGATTTGAGTGATGAGTGATTATGATTAGGAAATAAGAAATATTTTTGGAGTACTTTTGTAATCACATTCGTGTTTTGTGTAATGTACTTTGGAGTACTACAAATGAATGAAATGTACGTGGTTTTTTTGGTGTCAACTCCTTTGGTCGAGGGTCGGCAGGTTTTGAATTCGTCAGGTTGCCGACTGTACATGCATGACAAGACATGAAAAAAGGCATGGAACAGTCGGCAAGGTTATTGCCCTCATACAGTGCCAACTAATTTGTAGTCGGCAGGGTTTATGAGGACAACCTTGCCGACCAAAAGAGACAAAAAATGTTGTTCCTGGATGTTCTTCACACATTATAGTCAGCATTGTATTATATAAATAAACTGCCGATCATCTTGCCGACAAGCAATAATCTGTTAAGTGCCATTGTTCAACCGTCAAAAGACGCTTTGAATTTTGTATAGTGCCGACTAAATTCGAATGATTGTTAAAAACTTAAAAACCTTTAAAACTTAATTAGAGCATACAAACCTTAAAAACTTAACCCTAACACATTTGGGACATGGATAGTATCTTTTTACGGTACACAATTTTTTAGGAGAGGTAATTAGCTTCATCTTACTGTCGCAACATGGATCTATGCATGGTAGAAGGTTGATTTTAGCAACTTCATCTTCATACGGAGCTAGGCGCTCATCTATCCAATAGAAAAACCCACAACAGATGCATTTTGAAGCATACGGCTGATATGCATCTCCTATTGCAACTTTCATGAGAAATAAGAATCCCTTACAACCATCAATAGTGCATTTGCTTCCTTCAAAGGGACAATCATTTGCAAAATGACCACTTAGTGTACAGACTACAAATATTTGGTTGTGTTGCACTTGAAACTTCCATTATTTATGCAAGGTTGAAGATGCATCTGAGAGTGCTTTTATAATAACAACACACTTAATGTCTTGATTTTGAAATTTCTAGCCGTTGAGCATTCAATGGGTTGTACTTTGTACCTAAAAGGTAATATTTTTATACTACTAACATTAACATGTTACAGTAGGTCGACAAGGTCGAGCTTTCAAACCATGTTTGACTACCTATCCCTGACAAAGATCAGAAGCATAAAGATCGGGATGGTCGGCAAGGTCGAGCTTACAAACCATGCCGACTTAGTAAAACTCTAATATTGTTTAAAACTGCGTAAAAAAGAATAAGTTCTATAACAAGTGAAACTGAAAATTAACATAAGTTTAACAAGTTTAAAACCACAATCTAAGAGTTTAAACCACAATCAAAGTTTCCAAACCAAGTGAAACATAATAACGCAAACATAATAAGTTTAAGAGTTTCATGGATCCTTCTCATTGTTGTTATCTTCCTCCACATCACTAGCTTTTTCACCATCACTAGATTTTTCACCAGCATCAGCTTTTGCTTTTCCCTTCACTGGACCTATGTAGTCACCAGCCTCATTGTAATAGGGGTTCACTCCAGAAAATTCAGATGCCTTGAAAAAAGTTCTTGGATCAAGCTCATCTTCTTCCTCTTCTGATGATGTGCATTCTTCATAGTTGAGGGGATTGCTAGGACTGTTCATAAACCTTAGAAATTCTTCAGGATCTTTCTTACCCATCAGAAGTAACTTTCTTACAGGGCAATTCTCTTCAGTTTCATCTCTAGGATCTTCTAAAGAAGGATAAATCTTGTCAATACTCTGCTGCATTGCTAACAAGACAAGGGATATCTTTTATGTTTCCCTCTGGGAACCTAAACAATACACAAATAAAAGATATGGAAATTCTACACATTGAAACATGGTTCTGGTCACCTAGTCGGCAAGGTCGATAATCTAAACATTGCCGACTAATACTTAGTCGGTAGGGTAATAATCATCTACCACGTCGACTAACACACAGTCGGTATTCAAGAAAGATGTCGACTATTAACTCAGGAAAATCAGGTTTCTGTGACATAAAGTCGAAATGGTACAATTCTAAGAATATGCCGACTAAAGAAAAGTCGGCAGGGTTGGTCATTGAATACCATACCGGCCCTGGTTAATATTTCACAGACGCCATGGCTGTAATGAAAAGTCGGCATGATCTTCATGTTACGACCTTGCCAACTACCACTAAAATCTTAAGGCCGACATCCTATTTTTCAAAAAACCCTGCCGACTAAAAACCCTGAAAATCATAATTTCCGATTTCTAACCTAATATAACAATCAAAAAACACAAAACAACAATGGGTTTGAGTTTAGAAATCACTTACAGTCTTCTTTTCGCCGGTGGAGGGTTCTTTTCAACATTATCAGGGATTGCATTTTCGGGTTTACTAATTTCACTAGTTCCAACTTTCTCCTTACCTTTTCCCTCTGATTTGGATCTTTTGATATTACCTGTTGAATCTTTATTACTGTTTGATCGTTTAAAATCAACCATTTTTGTGGAAAATCAAAGTTCACGATTTGCAGAGATTTGCAGAGAGGTTAATGGAAGATGAAGGAGGAAGAGAAGATTAAGAGTTGGTTTAGTTTTTAATTTTAGGGTTAACCGATTAATAGGGTTTAGTTTTTAAATTTAATTACTTCAAGGGTAATAAAGTAAACTCACCCATATTTGGCCTCCCCTTAGTAATGGCACCATGTCCATTTAAATCTGGGTATACCCCAATTTGGCCAGGCAAGAAATGGCATGCTAGTTTTGTTTCATTTCATTTTTTTTTCTTTTGGGAAAAACCCTCTTGGATTTAAAACCAGTGGCCTACATAGTCGCCAAGCTCACATGGTCTTATTTATTTGAATACCACGTAAAAGAAATAACTCATGAAATTTTCCTTTACTTCTTATTACTTCTACTTTAGGTTGCCTTTTTTTTTTAAATAAGAATACAGGGGAGACCGTGAAGTTACATGTCAGACACAATGGGTAACTAACCTATTAATGGGCGGACCTGCCATTAACTAGGCTCATAATAATAGTACCTATTGGTAATTCATATTATGCGATTTCCAAACAGTAAAATCTCATAACCAGAGTCCAATAATAGTGACCGGGCCATCGAATGGTAACAATGACGGTAACAGTAATACCCGCAACTAAAAAAGTGGGGGTACAACAACCTCACCCAATATTTCTTTTAGCAATCTATATGGACTAACTCCAATATAATTTCAAGATAATCAACTAGACAGTCAGACTCAATCTTAAGAAAAGTATATCAAAGAGTTATATCTCAATCTGTCAATTCAATCCGCAATCAAATAATAATTTGCGAGCCCGATTGAGTGTAAGAGAAATAAACTTGAACGGTACCAAAGACCAATATTCAAGGATCAATCAATTTCAATCAACAACCAAAGGTTGGATTTACCAATTGATCGATTCAACGCACAACCTGTGATATTTCAATTATATAACAAAATATAATGCGGAAAAGAAACAACACAGACACCAGAAGTTTTGTTAACGAGGAAACCGCAAATGCTGAAAAACCCCGGGACCTAGTCCAGATTGAACACCACACTGTATTAAGCCGCTACAAACACTAGCATACTACAAACTAACTTCGGTCTGGACTGTAGTTGAACCCCAATCAATCTCACACTGATCCGAGGTACAGTTGCGCTCCTTAATTCTCTGATCCCAGCAGGATACTATGCACTTGATTCCCTTAGATGATCTCACCCACAACTAAGAGTTGCTACGACCCAAAGTCGAAAACTTTAATAAACAAATCTGTATCGCACAGAAAAGTCTACAAGAATAGATAAATCTATCTCCCACAGAAATACCTACAAGTTTTGTTCCGTCTTTTGATAAATCAATGTGAACAGGAACCAATTGATGTACCAGACTTATATTCCCGAAGAACAGCCTAGAAATATCAATCACCTCACAATAATCTTAATCGACTAGCGAAATAAAATATTGTGGAATCACAAACGATGAGACGAAGATGTTTGTGACTACTTTTTAATCTTGCCTATCGGAGGAATTAATCTCAAGACAATCTTACAATTGCACTCAATCACGATAGAAATAACAAGATCGATCACGCAATTATAGAGAAAATAGTTGGGTCTGGCTTCACAATCCCAATGAAGTCTTCAAGTCGTTAACCTAAAGGGTCTCGGTAGAAACCTAAGTTTAAAGGAGCATCGACTCTAGCTTATACAACTAGTATCACACAGAAGGTGTGTGGATTAGGTTTCCCAGTTGCTAGAGTCCTCCTTTATATAGTCTCCAAATCAGGGTTTGCAATCTAAGTTACCTTGGTAACAAAGCATTCAATATTCACCGTTATATGAAAACCCGATTAGATTCAAGCTAATATCTTTCAACCGTTAGATCGAACTTAGCTTGTTATACACAAATGAAATGCACGTTCATTTAGGTTTGTGTAACCGTACCTAAACGTGTACACCTAGTTGGTTCAAGATTATTTAACCAATGGTTAGACATATGAGCACTTTCATATCAACCTTATTCATCTTCACCATAACTAGTTCAAATGACTCAAAAGAAATAGTTAGAGAGTCGTTCAATTGCTTAGATCTCATTAAAGTATATAAGACACAATCGAAGCAAAAACGATTTTGATTCACTCGAATCGATTCATGAACATTATAGCCACGGTTTGCAAATATGCATTCCTTAGTTTATATATGTCTTAGTTCACGAATAAAGCTTTTCTAGAATATAACCTACTCAAGTATGCAAACCTGTACGCATACTTAAGTACCCTATTTGAGTTTGTTTTCGATTCACAAACTCCAAAGCAGAATTCACGGGATGTGAACTTCCTCTAGCAAGACGCGTACGGGTACGCGGACTTAGCTTCCTGGACTTCCCGAACCAAAGAAAGTACGCATACTTTAGTTCAAGGATTTTGGACTTACACAAGTATGAGTTCACATACAATGTTTATATCCATTCAAGGTTATATATTCTAAACTCTCATTTCAATCATTGAAACATTCTTAGAGGATGTTAAATAGAGGTTATTCACACACTATTCTTCATCAAAGCGATTTTCAAGATATTGAAATAATCAACATGACTTTCGTCACTTGTAAAGATGAACTTGGCCAAAGCGAAAGCTTACCAACACATATTTCGAGAAATAGATACGCGAGATAAACTCGGCTCGAAATAGCAAATGTGTATAATCGAAGTCTATATAGCAATACGAATTTTATCTCAAGATAGGAGATACAGTAGATAGACTTTTGAATGATAGATAAGTTCAAGTCTCCACATACCTTTTTAGTCGATGAAGTTCCACCAGTTCCTTGAGTAGTTCTTCGTCTTTGTATGATGAACGCCGTGGAGTCTAGAGCTCAACTACACTTTCTATCCTAGTCCGAGACTTGGTAGACTAGAAATCAAGATTTATAGTTTTGGCAACTAAACTTGACAAACAAGCTTGAGATAGCAACGCTTGCGAATTCGACCGAGCAGTGCTCTAACAACAACTCTGTACGGGTTGCCGAACGTGCTAATTAGTTGAACTGAAAAGTTAAAAGTTAACTTAGAAGTCAAATTTAAGAATATCTTTTTTACTTCCAACTTCTTTAAGTTATTTCAATTTCTGGTTGCCAAAACACGCTAATCTCAATCTAGTAAAGTTGAAAAAGTTAAAAAAGCGATTTTTTTTTTTTTTTACTTCTAACTGTTCCTCCTCCCGGGGTCTCGGTGGTGATATTTGGATTTGACAACCGGATAAAGATGAACCTAGACGCATTTTCAGACGAAAGATAAAAGATGAGCAAAATTAGGAAGAATCCCCTTATATTTAGAAAACAGATTAAAGATACTCTCAGCCAACTCATTTGCAGAATCGTGATTCTCCCAAATAAAGAAGAAAACACAATCCGTCTTCTTTGTTGTTAACAAATAAAAAAAAACGTCAAAATACATTAGAACAAACAAAACTACCTTCTTAACCATAACGCCCCTAATTCTCTCCAATCAAATATATACACAACACCCACGAAGAGAATTTCTTTATTCTCTATCTAACCTTCAACAGCAACAACCCTCTCCCCCCCTCTCTCTCTCTCTCCGGCCGGCCGGTAAGGTTTCTTCTCCATCTCTGACAGATCCCTTTGTTTTGGTTTTTCTTTTAAATTTCTAGACACGTCTGGGTTTTTTGATTGATTCATAAAGATTTCATCTTTTTCTTGTTTTATGTTTACTTTATTTGATTGCATTCATGGGGTATGATTAGTTTTATAATCCCCAATCAGACTTTAGTATAGTTGTTGATGTTCTCAATTTTGTCTGTGTGCTATTAGAAATGTAAGACCCTTTTCTCAATTTTGCAGTTTACACTAATTGCCCTAATTAAAGTTCACATTCAACTCCTTTGATTGATGATGGTTTAACAGTTATCTTGTTGATTGGCTGCTAAATTTCAGGGTTCAGTGTTGTTATCTTCGTTTCACTGTTGTTGTTGAGCAATGGCAGTCAAGCCTGTAACTATTACCCTCTCTGTGGCATTTGTTGGCATAGTTTCCTTTATACTTGGAATTGTAGCCGAGAACAAGAAGGTTTCTTTTCTAAACTAGTATTTCTTATGTTTGCAAAACTATTTAATGTAGCTTTATTGGTCTGATCTCACAATCATATGTATTTTTCGATCAGCCTGCTGCTGGTATTCCCTTGGCCGGAATTGGTGAAACCATTTGCAAATTTCCATCAGACCCAACCGTGGTTTTAGGGAGTTTATCAGTTGTAGCTCTTTTCATCTGCACTGGTCTTGGATTCGTTTCTGTGTTTTACCCTTACAAAGGCCAATCTGTTCCTAAAGAGGCATTGTTCCAAAGCACTGTCTTAGTTGTCTTCATCTGGGTTGCTGTGTAAGTAAAAAACTCACTGGATTTGATCTTAATGAATGTTGTTTTCCGTCCTCGAGTTCATTTGCAAATTTCTTTTATGCGCGCTGTTTACTTAGCTGTGTGTGTTGGTTGTTTTGAGGAAACAGGATAAATTCTTTCTTTGGAGGTCTATTGATGCTGTGGGCAACAATTTCCGAAAGCCTTCACCACATGAACAATGTGCATCACTCAGCTGACTATGCCTGCCCTACAGCCAAGACTGGGTTATTTGGAGGAGCTGCATTTCTCTGCCTCAATGCAATGCTGTTTTGGTTGATTTGCCAAATGTTGACACACAATGCGAGAGAGGACTACCTCGAAGTGGATAACAAGGGTGATTATGGACAGGTTCTCGCTACCACCGATCACGAAGCCAAGGTATAGAGAGTGATGATGAAGTTATGCAGAAAAAACAAGCAAACTACCATTCATTAGCTATATTATTACATCTTCTTAGTTGCTGTACATATAAATTTCTAATAAGAAAAGAATCTAGCGAAGGAAAGACGAGTGTTATTTTTTTCTTTCGTAAATGGCAACATTATTTCAAGCATGTTAAAAACTAGATGCTTTGTCTTCTTATTTTTCTCTGGTACACCTATGAACTTATGGGAGTCTGTCAATTATCTATATATACTGCACTGTAAATATGGGTTCACTAGTTAATGATTTCAGATTTTCTTCTTTTCTTTGTTGTGACAAAACTTATATTCTCAGCTCTCACAGTACCAATACAGGTTTGCAAAATGTTTGTGATGCAGTAAGAAAAGCACATGATTCCTAATAACCTCTCGAATTTCGTATGTAAAATAAAAATGTTATTCCTTCATTGCGAACTTGAGTGAATGATCTGTGTCAAATACAGTATAATACAGACATTATTCAGGCATTTGTGGCTATAAGTTTGTCATATACAGAGCATTGTTCAGGCTTTTGTGGCTATAAGTCCGTAACATACAGAGCAGAGAGCCATGGCTTTATATTTGTCGTACATCCTGCAACTTCTTCACTTGTACTCGTAGAAGAAACGCAAATTGCATCAGATTTTATCCAAAGGAGTTACCACTCTACTGAAGTTGAATCAATGTGTTCTCTTGAGGCCCTAAACAAATTTCTTTGTCAACAGAAGAAATAGATAATCCATTGAATGAATGGTGGACTGGTGGACTGGAGGATTTAGAGAGACCACGATGTAGTTTTTGAATAATAAAGCAGAACATTACTTGCCAGTTCTGAAGGTGCAAAAGAAGACCACCTTAAAACTTAGGAAGAAATTTTACAACACTGTTGCTGATCTTGAACCCATTTCTCATAATCTTGGAGTAGCTGCTGGAGGAGTAGTGGAACGAGCCTATCAACCAAAGCTTGCACAACCCTGTATGGATCAGTACACGTGGGTGTGAATTCACTACATTCTGATGTTCACAAGTAAAAAAACACAACAGATGTGAACTAGGGTAGACATTTTTTAAGGTCTTGAGCTACTTACAAATTTCCAGGCTTTTCGACAGCTGATGTAGGCAGCATAGTAAATGGCCGTGTATAAATCTGTAGTCAGAGGAGATCACACTTACTCACTTAGCGAGATCTAAATCATCTACTCAGCATCACCTACCATGTGTCCTTAATATTAATCAAAACTGGGTGAGTTCAAGGGGGAGATATGACCTCAAGAGAGATTTCCACTTGAACGTCAATATACAAACATGGTTCTGAAGTACTTGCATCATCCCACGTTATATGGTTCTTCATGGATGCTGCCACAAAAGAGATCGGTGAAGGCTTTGTTGCACTACAAATTTGGACAAGAGAAATGACAATATGTCGTACTTCTAAACATTTGCAATAGTAGCTTGAACTAATCCCATAGAAGATACTTCCAAGGGGAATTACAGTTTCCACATTACAGCCATGATGGTGTTAATTAAACCTAGATATGTACAGCAGTAAATTGGATGTAAATAAGTAACTATACCTGAAAAACGATCGTTAAGGCTTCTCACGACTTGCGGACCCTCAAACTGTGAGAAGAAAGAAGGAATGAAGTTATAACGGAAATTATGACGGGGCAAACTGTCTCAGAACAATATAGAAAACTGTAGTTTCTTATCTTAGAAAGCCTTACATTAGCAACTTGATAGACAGAGAAACACAAATCTTTTGAGGTATTAGTAAAATGTATAGGAACTACAGTAGACATGCATTTATGCATCAGATTATATGGCTCCAACGATGACCAAACTCACTTGCCTTGCAAGATAACATCTCAACGACGCAGTCTTCAGTTGTTGGGATTACTCGCAGATCCAACACAGGGGACACATCAAAGTTCAAAAGTTGAATTCCAGGCAAAGCACATCTGCACATATATGGTTATAGTACTGCTCCCAGTCATCACACTAGTCTACCAACATAAATAAAAAATGTCCTATCAACGACATCTCTATCTTGGGGATCTTGAAAGAAGGGCAGACCTGTAAGTGTTAGCATCCAAGGATTCGAAGTTCTGCATTGCATTCGTGTTCAATATGGCCTCAACTCCGGATGGATGACTAAGAAATTCACTGATTGTGTACAACCTCCTCTCACATCCATCCACCTTCTCCTCACCATAATTAATCTTTGGTAACTTGACTCTTTCCTTCTTTGTAGCAGATAAATTTGCAATCTTGGCATTGGGTCTCGGGGAATCCGAATTAGATACTCTAGTTTTTAGTGCACCCCTCCTCCTAATATTGGAATGAGAAAGTGGCAACATAGAATTGTTTAAGCACTCTAGTACTGAACTATTGAGCTTAAAATCAAAAACCCAAATATGAAACCAAATTAAATCACTAGTTTTAGTAGGAAACCTGATAGTATGAGAAGTGAGAGTTGATGCTGCTGCTGGTGTTAGTGTTACTTGATAAGTCGCTCCTGCCACTCCTTCCACATAACCTGATAATTTTAGTCATTCATGGTGGATTGGGATAGAGAAACAGCAAGAAATTAGTAGTGATTGTTGTGAAAGATTGTACCTTTAGGATTTGTTGTTGTTGAAGGATGGGAGTGAAAATGAGGAATTGATGAATTTGCAAAAGACCCACTTTCTAATCTGCAGCAGCTGCCCATCATATATTTCACAAGGACTAAAGAGAAGAAGAAGAGATCCTTGCATATTCTGCTTCTGATGGAGAAGAGAAAGAGTAAAGTTGATTTGGTTTGTTTGTTTTACTCATGGGAGTCAAAACTAATTACAAAAGAGCCACTTTATCATCTTCTGATGAAAATTTGAGGTTCGAGTGTCGCTTCACTTGTACTCTGACTCTGAGATGCAGCGCCTATGGGTCATCTCTTGGACCCAAGGCGGTCGAATTTCAGGTCACTTGGGTAATTTGGTATATTTGGGCCGCTGAATGAATATGTTTCATATTCTTTGTCACGAGGGTTACTGTACTGAGCGAACGAATGAAGCTCCTCGTACTTGTCAGTTGTCAAGGAAAATTAGAACCACGGCAGGCGATAAATCTAGGCAGAGCCGGTCCTGACTCTACAAGGGCCTTGTGCGAAAAAACTTCACAGGGCCTTTTATAAGGTCAACTTCTTCTTTACGGACACGAATGATAACTTTTTTTTTGTTAATATACACCTAGAAGAAAGAAAAATACCCGAAGGAAACTCAAAATATATGGCCATGGGTTATATACAAATAGTTGCATATGAGCGAGCAATGGGCAGGTGCTTGGTATTAATAAGACAAAGATTCAAAATGTAGACGCAACTGTTAACTTGGATTAGTGGTTTGCTGAACTACATTATATACGTAGGAGGCTACTTGTTCGAACCTCTTCGGCTCTTTTTTCTTCATAAACGGTTATAAGAGCAACTGGTCTTGAAAAACGGCCTTAGGTCAGAGCCGGGCCTGGTACGTCGCACCCTCTGAACCCCCTCAAGACCGGCTCTGAATCTAGGGGTTTCAGATCAAGCATTTTCTATTTTGGTTTTTAAGGTATTGATTATTTTTTTTGATTGATTTTAAGTTCGTTTTTACGAGTTTGTTTGATTATATCATGCTTAAATAAATATTATGAACACACATTAGTTTTGATGATTTCGCCTGCCTAATATTTTACTAGATTTCAATCAAACTTAGCTTTTACTTTTTGTGACCTAAATTTTTTTTTTTTTTTTGATAAATTTGT
The DNA here is from genome assembly GCA_023531295.1 of Papaver armeniacum. Lineage (NCBI taxonomy): Eukaryota > Viridiplantae > Streptophyta > Magnoliopsida > Ranunculales > Papaveraceae > Papaver > Papaver armeniacum. The sequence continues at coordinate 125,523 of JAJJWW010012377.1, read as the reverse complement.
GACCTAAAAATAAATAAATAATGGTTTTGATCCTTGTAGTTTTCTTATTTTAGAGATGAACAAGCTCAAGGATATTGTTGCTACTCTATCTCGGCCATCGTCATTGGGCACTTTCAATCGTGTTGCATCAATGAGCTTCGGTTCGGTCAGGAACAGTGGTGGTAAATCAACAGTTCCAGGTAATTATGAAATTTGGGTATTAACATTTTTCAACTTGGTGGTTGTTGCTTAGATTACTGTGTGACAATGTATCTCGATTCTCACTGCCTAGCTGTTGTTTTCTAGCAAGGATGGAAGCGACAGACAAGGACTTGGAATCGAAAGAGAACATGATGAATATGTACGCTTTTAAAATTTCAAAAAGAACGTAATGAAACGTCGTAGCGCTGGTATGTTTTCTGATACTTGCGAGGAAGAGTTTACATGCATGCTGGGATGCAATCTCCCCAGTATTGAAGTTCAGAGGTAATTGAGGAAGCTTTGTCAGTTCCATCAATCTGCATCTAAACATGTTATTTGCTTCTTTTAGCATAGACTTCTTTTAAATATAACTCGTGCTTTTATTAGCCATAACTCATAAAATAAACTTAATTTATTAACTATAACCCAAAATATGTTAACGGTGTTTGTAGGAGATTTATAGCTAGTTTGGCTAGTTGAGTCGAGCGAAAACTGATTCAAATATTTATAGCTTCTCTAATGGAATGTATGTGAAGACAAATGTTGAAATCCACATAGGATAAACATTCATTTTTCCTAAAATTCTTCTCCAACCCCAACTTTTTAAATCAATATGAAGATGACATGATTTACTTTTTGTTAGACATTGTCAAGCTATCATAGTAAGCTTTTACTTAACTAAAATTAATTCCAATATAATAAATAACCATTTTTAGTTCTAATAAAATCTTAAAATTGTTAAAAATAAAATTTACATTTAATAGAAAATAATCACAAACAATACCATTGGAGATGAATAACTTTTTTCACCCAAACTTAAGGAAAAATTGGAATGAGGATGTTTTGTTTGTGTTGCCTAGGAAACACATACAACAACCATTGGGGAAGCTCTTGTTGAGTTGATTCAATTAAAACAATTTCAAAACTGTAGCGTTTAATTTCCTTATTTTCTTTATCTTCTTCCTCCAAATGAATATACCTTATATATATATAAACTCAACCAAGTCATTTTCAAGGTTTAATCAAAACAACGTGGAATAATTAACAAAAGTATTAAATTAGCTTGACAAGATTTCTAAAACTAAGTTTTGAAATAAAAATTTAAGATTTTAAAACCCATAACCCAAATATTAAAAATCGTAACCAATTCTCAAAGCATCCAAACACAGTAGATCTAGGAGATAATATCCGAACCTAATAGTCTTAATGGAAACTAAACTAAAATATAACTAAAAAAAAACAAAGAATACAGGAAGTCTCATATAGGTCCAGCTTAAAAAGTCGAAAGCAAACAAGAAACAACCTATTTCAACCTAGTTCTAAGTAAACCTCTCTCCACCCAAAACACACTAAGGTCGAGTCATATCCTTGGTTTTTAGTTGCAGACATCCGCTCGCACTTCCATCTTGTGATGATTGGGTTTGAAAAGTATGTCTGTCAACTTAAAATCTAGTTCTCTTCTTCTTTAGTATCATATCAGGGGCATACGTAGTCCTGTAGTTATCCACTAATTAATATCTGGCACAATACCTGTAAAAATATATATAAAAAAAAAACAATACCAAAAGGCTTAACATATTGATAATAAGAGAAAGAATCATTGTTAAAACTATTATGTGTTTAGAACACTTATTCAACCCAGCGAGCTCTGATTTAATGTAAAGTACAAAATGCGTGCTGGAAGGGGAAACTCCTCAATTACCACTGCACACAACTACACGTATTATCATAAAGCTTCCAAGGTATAACCCCTTCTACCTTGTATTTCCCTGTAATCCTATACATAACATTAATCAAATCCCCTGAATCCCATCCAACACAAGCATTTTTCTCTTGTATAACAACCCCGTAACCAGCTGTCTGAGTATTAAAATTAGTATGTTGACGAGTTATTCCCAAATGTTGGTTATTAAGTGTTTACAAGCGCACTCGTGGTCAAAAAGGGCCTTACATTAGCTTTTAGGATCTGCGCCCATCAAATACTCATAAACAATGATATTATCTGACACCAAACCATCCATGTGTTCCTACAATTGAAACATATTCAGTGTTATAAGTGTTTTACTTTCTGAGAATCAAAAAATGTTATTCTTTTATTTACAAACCGACAAGCGTTCATTCATTTGCGCACTAACAAGAATTCATACATTTACGGACTAACAAACGCATATAGTAAAAAAAAACAAACTAAAAGTGTTAAAGCTTATAAGCTCTAGCACCATCCCAAAAAGAGTGTGCAACTTAGATCCCTTGAAGTGTGTTTTGAAATTTGCATACATGTATCTGTCATGAATTTGAGGCTTAATATAAAACATACATTATATCTTTTATGATAATAAATGATTATGTTAGTGGTTAGTTTGTTACATGAAGCAAAACTTGTGGTGAAGTAGGAATGATTTGTGAACGACATCTCTCAAACCATTTTATTTATCAGATATGAAGTTGATTGGCTCAACGGGATGATCGTACATCCTATATTTGAGATATTTGAATAAAAATACCCATTTTCCTCACACTCATTCTACAAACTATAATCCTTAATGGAACTAATCCATAAAGGATCTAGCCCAACGACATTTCTATAACCATTTTTAAAATCTCTAATAGGGACACCAAAAGAAATGGTCATATGTTCAAAGCAATTATCTCTTCTGAAGTAGAAACAAGGAGAGTTGTAAAAATTTAATCAAATTAATCAATTTTATGAATAATTAAATAAATGATATTATCTTTCATAAGTGAAAGTAACCGTTGATCGTATTAGTCCCTTTTATCGTTTCACACAGATTTGGTTTGAGTCCGAAACTCTCATGAAAACTTGCGTTGATCCTCTACAAATCATTATTTCTAGCCTTAGAGGAAACATGACATGGGATCAAAATGTTGTGGCTTGTCCAAAACTTAGCATAAAATCCAGAAGGTATTTTAGCTTCTAGATCACATGTTCAACCAAAAATTCAAGATTTTCACATGAATTTCTCCCATAAGGGTCTCCAATACGAGTGCGGTGCAAGTGGAAGTCTCATGAGCTCCAAGTTAGCTCACTAAGGATCCTCCTTGCAAACACATACCAAGGACAAAGACCGGGTTCTCCAAAGCCTTTGCATACATCCTTGATTCTAATATTATCACTCTTCGTGAACCCGTATAATGTCCTGGGGATACATAGTATTATCTTATATGATTTTGAAAAGCAGTCTTGTCAGGACTAACCCTTCCTAAATTCTATCTTCAGCTACAACTTGTATTTCATGGCCTGGTTAAGAAAATAACTCAAGATCCACTAAATTAACAATAAAATAATTCTTCAAAATCATTATTATTGAACTAATGTAGCCCATTATCAATATTCCTTACATGCACATCATTAACATTCCTATAAGTCCTATTATCAAACACCTTCCTGCATGATTAGGTAAACGCATAGTATCAACTATTTCATGACCATAATCATTTTCTGATCCATTATCGATTTACTTTCCTTTACCCTATTCAATACCAATTAATAAGAAGTTCATTAACTTCCTTGACAACTGTATCACATGACCGATCAGAAAAAAGTAAGCAACAAGTAAAATAAATAAACCATAATTTATAGGAAGAACCAATATTAGCTTTAGCTTCATCATATGTCTCCAACAACTGGTCATAATGATCATCTACATGTTCAGATACACACAAAAAATCCACATTAACGTCAAATTGCAAACATTTAAAATTCTAATGAATGCTGAAATTTCAAAATAAAAAAATTACCTTCTTCTTCTTTCTCACTCTCCTCCTCACCACCATTGTTTTTCATACTAAAATTGCGTACTAACTCCTTCCAGTCTTCATCATCCCCATTCTCACTGTACATGAGTGGTTGGCTTCAAGGTTGGTCTTTCAGATCGCAGTCATCTGTATTAAGATTCTCAAGGTGCAACACTGGTTACTTAGTAGCATTTACTGCTTCTTCAATAACACTTAATTTATCAGAGGTCGACTTCCAGAATTCGATACATGGTGAATCATCATCTAAATTTACAATGCATTGACTACCACCCTCAACTCTAGCATGAGTAAGCTCCTCAACATGGATTTCAAAATCCGCTACCATATTAACTACACCTTCACTATCTTTTTAGCCTTTTCAACTAGTTTTGGGGTTTTTATGGGTATAATTTGAGGAGCTACTCAAACAAATGTCGATGATGAAAATTAAGGAACCGTGAATGTAAATGAGGATTCACTAGGTACTGGAAGTTCGCCTCATATAAAGTAATTATTGTTGAAAAAAAAGTCGATGCTACTAATGATCCAATGTTGTACCTTGAGAATCTTAATGCAAATGACTGTCATCCTAAGACTAACCTTGGATCCAACCTCTCTTGTACAGTGAGGGCGAGGATGATACAGACTGAAAGGAGTTTGTGCACAATTTTAGTATAAAAAATAATAGTGGTGAGGAGGAAAATGAGAAAGGAGATGAATGTAATGTTTTTATTTTGTGATTTCAGAGTTCATTTGATATTAATGTGGATTTTTGTGTTTTGCTGAACATGTAGATGATCATTAAGACCAATTCTTTAAGAAGATGATGAAACTGAAAGTAATGTCGGGTTTTCCTTTAAATTTTGATTTTTTTATATTGACACTTAGTTTCTTACTTACTTTTTCCTTGTCGGTTGTCATGTGATGTAGTTGTCAAGGAAGTTAATGAATCTCTGATTGATTTTGGGAGGGTAAAGGAAAAGAATTTACCTAATCATGAAGTAAAAAAGGTCGATAATGAGCTTTATAGGAAGTTGATAATGTGCATTTAAGGAATCTTGATAATTAGAAATAATATCTCAATGACAGTAATTTTGAGGAATTATTTACTGTTGATTTAGTGCATTCTGAGTTATTCCCTGAACCAGACCATGAAGTACAAATTGCAGCTGAAGGTAGAGTTAAATAGGGGTTAAAATTATTATGTATCCACTAGGATAATATGCAGGTTCACGAAGAGTGATAATATTAGAATTAAAGTTGCGTGCAAAGGATTTGGAGAACCCATTCTTTGTCCTTAGTTTGTTACTGTAAGGAGGATCACTGATAAACATGTGAAGATCCTTGTGGGAAGAATTCATGTACAGATCCTAAATTTGTAGATGAATATGTGATCGAAAAGCTAAGCGAATCACATGGCAAGACTGTACCCAAACCTTCTGAAGTTGCTACTGAGTTTTGGACAAGTCACAACACCTTGATACCATATCACGTTTTTAGAAGTCCAGAAACAATGATTTGAAGATGATCAACAGAAGCTTTGATGAGAGTTTCATACTCATACCAAATCCCATATCAATAGCTACCTTCACTTATGGAGCAAATTTAATTACTTTTTCATAAAATGATTAATTTGAGTTCTAATTTCTACAACTTTACTTGTTTCTTTTTCAGAAAAGATAATTATTTGAATCTGTGACCATTTGTTTTGATGGTAAGGGATTTAAGAAATGGTTATGAAAATGTGGTTGGGATGGATGGATATCACTTTAAGGGAAAGTATGATGGCTGCCTACTATCTTCCACTGCTCTAGATATGTAAAATGGATTGGTTCCATTAGGGATTATGGTTCGTGAAAAATGAGTATGAGGAGAACCGGTGTCGGTTTTGACATATCAGTCCTACAATGATTGATCATCCTATATATTGTTCCCATCAACTTCATATCTGATAGAAAAAAAGGGTTGAGAGATATCGTTCAGAAATTGTTCCCTACTTCACCACATAGATTATGCTTTAGGTAAAAAACTTACCACTAACATAATTATTTATTATTATAAAATATATAATGTATGTTCTATGCTGACTATTTAATTCATGACAGCCACATGTATACAAACTTCAAAACACTCTCCAAGGGATCTAAGTTGCACAGTCTTTTCTGGAATTCTGTTAGAGATTATGAGCCTAAAAACTTTCAAGTTTGGTTTCTTATGACTCTATGTGCTTGTTATCCCGTAATTGAAAGAATACTTGTTAGTCTGTAATTGAATGAATGCTTGTTAGTCTGTAAATAAGCGAATGATATTTTTTTGATTCTTAGAAAATAAAATGCTTATAACACTGAATATGTTTCAATTGTAGGCACACCTGGATAATATGATGTTAGAAAATATTATTACTTGTAAGTATTTGATAGGTGAGGATCCTAGAAGTTGAGAGCACTTTTTAACCATAAGAGCTCTTGTGAACCCTTGAGTTACACTTTTTTTTTTGCAAAAATGAAAGAAGAATAAATACCGAAGAAGAAAATTACGAGGGATATAGGTGTTTCTTTCTCACTCACTCTCTCTCGGAGTTTAGACTATCACTACTAAAATCTTAATATGAAAAAGGGTACTTTTGACATTAAATAATAATTTTTACAAGCCTTACAGGTGCTTTGGACTTGGGGATATGATATTTGGTCTAAAGTCATGAAAAAGGATCACCGATTAACACCAAATCCATGGGTGGACCAACCATTAACGGGTCACCAAAACTAAACTAACTAGCGATTTCAAAAGAATTTTCTTCACATAAAATTTAAAACCTTTTTATCGGTTGTCTTACTAACCTTGTTTGTGAGATATGAATAATAATAAACGAATCAAACTAAAATTATAGTCAATCCCTACTGACCAAAATGAAATGCGCTATGGGCTATATTTAAGAGAAGCCTTAACATGTTAGTTAGGAAATTAACTGTCTTAACCATTAGTTGCTATGAGATTCTACAGGTTCTTTGTTTCATTTCTAACTCCCAATACTCTAGATAAACTTGGTAGGATGCACATGCCATCCAGTAGGAGCTCTATGTGATAAGATAAGCATTTTAGAAATAAAGTATATGTTTTTAGGCTCTATAAATTTGTCTCGAGTTCAATCACATGTGGCCTAATTCTTAAAAGGCAAGTATGTTATGTCTACTCAACCTAACCCCCTTTGAGCATTTCATCTGTAATCCTACTAACCTTTCCCAATCTGTTGGAGCTTAGTTTTAATATTATAAACCTCTTCAAATTATCATAGTACTAGAAAATAAATAAAAAACCTTACAACAATATAGAACACTCACTTGGGTTGTTTGCATGACACATCAGTTTGTCGCAGTGAGAGATCCGAACCATATCTCTTCTGATGCTTTAGTACATCATTTTAGAAAGTGTGGAATTAGACTGATTCATATTTATCTATTTGATCCAACAGTCAAGTGATGAGCTTTGAAGAATTGTGTGCAAAGGAGGAGTTGGAGGGTACATCCGAGGTAACTTACGAGGAGATGAAGCTACAATTTCTTGGCCGAGTTGACTGATATTTTATGAATATATTCATATTATCATAAAATCAATGTTATGTAAGATTTCAAATATGTATAAAGTAAGGATCGAATATAACATGCAGAACTTTACAGCCTTAGAAGTTCGTACGAAACAAACTTAGCAGTTCTGTAAGTCCATTGAAGTTTCGTGAGCTCCCGAAGCTGTTAGTAACAAATACTTTTATTTGGTCATAGTATTAAATAAACATTATCATTTTATCCTAACATGAAACACTGATCATGTCTCTTTTTCAGAACAGAGGTAGTATAAATTTCGGACGGAAAGTGTGATCTTCCGTTTTCTAAGCTTGATGAACTGTAATATAGATACATATAATAAAATGATAAACAAAATGATCCTCATTAACTAAAGGAATAGGCGTAGTGTTTATTTATACAATATCTAACATGGGAAAGGAACTCATACGTGCGGATTACACAAATAAGAGAATAACAGAAATTAACGGAAATGTTAAAGGCAGACATGCATAGTTTGAGAGTTGGACTCAAACTTTGATTAAAGGATATCATCTGTAATAGCTTTAGACTCAATACTTGTGTCACTCCACTCCCCCCAAGATCAAGATCAAGAGGCGTGAATCAGATATCTTGAGTTTGGAATTCAGTAAAGAAAATTGAGGACCATGGAAAACAAATCAACAATTTGATCAGCAGTTCATGTTAAGTTGTCGATGTTTTTAGGTAGGTTCCAAAATTTTCTAGAATTATCTAGGTGTTTCCTTATTTTGGTATAGCTAGAGGTTTCCTGATTTAGTTAAATTCAAGGTTTCCTTTCTTAGCTATGTTTAGGTTTCCTAGTATAACTCATATACTTGGAAGACAAGTTTGTAACTTATATAAATAGGTGTACAAGTCTTAGGGAAACATACAAAACACAAGTTAGAGAAGAGTTCTCATAACTAGAGAATTTTAGGTTTTAAAACGTTTTGTTCATAGAGAATTAGTATGGTGTTTGTGAACAACAACCTACTGCTCATAGTTATGGTTTAATTCTCTGTAATTTGTTCTATAATAAGAGTCGATCGTAGCCGTTTGTGGACGTAGGCATATTGCCAAACCACGTTAAATCTTGTGTCTTTCTTGTCTTTTAGTGCATCTAATTTTTGTTTTCTTTAGTCCTACATTAATCCAAAGAACTATTAGTGTCTTGTGGAGGTCTTAATCCTAACAAGTGGTGTGGTGAGGGTGGAGAGGATCATAGTTATAAGTGAAGATGTCTGGTTCTACATCAAGTGGATTTTCAAAGGTGCATGGATTTGATATTATCAAATTCAATGTGAAGAATAATTTCACATCATGGCAAACTGATGTAAAAGATATTCTTGTTAGTATGAAACAAATCAAAGCTATCAAGGACAAACCAACAACGTTACGAAAGGATTGGAGCAATGAGAAGTGGGATGACCTTGTTTTGGAGGCATGTTCAACTATTCGTTTATGTTTGTCAAGGGAGATCACTCATAACTTTTCGAGTGAAACCTATGCAAAGGCGTTGTAGGATAAGTTAGAGAATCTTTACTTGCAAAAGTATTTGACTTCAGAACTTTACTTGAAGCGTAGACTCCATGCCTTTAGGATGTCTTCGGGTAAGTCTATGGTTGATCATATTAATGAGTTTAATAAGATTTGTTCTGATTTGTCTAATATCAGTGTCACTATCTCTGATACGGATAAATCCATGATATTATTATGTTCTTTGCCTCCGTCGTATGATGCTTTCGTTGATTATTTGTTGAGTGCGGAAACCGAAGGAGACAATAAGTTGGTTTTCGATGATGTGGTCTCTGCTTTACAAGCTAAGGCGTTAAGTAAACAATAGTTCAGCGATGAAGCGCAAGTCGAGGGCTTGTTTGTTGATAGAGGAAAGAATGATAATAAGAAGTCAAAGTCAAAGAATCGCTTCAAAAAGAGCGATATTAAGTGTTATTATTGTCGCAAACCAGGTTATATTAGGGCTGATTGTCTCAAGCTTAAAGCAAGAGATGAGAAACGTGAGAAATCAGATTTGAAGATTGTTGTTGCTTTAGTTGCTGAAGGTAGTGAAGTTTTAGAAGACCCAATGTGTGGTTTTGATGAGGAAGTGTTAACCGTTACATCAAAGAGTTATCTAAATGATGGTTGGATACTTGATTCCGGTGCTTCGTATCATATGTGTCCTTCAAAGAATTGTTTCACCACTTACAGAGAGGTGAATGGTGGTACTGTTATGATGGGCAATTCTAATGCCTGCAAAACAGTTGGAGTTGGTACGGTACATGTTCGTTCGCATGGTGTTATCACAACACTTTCAGAGGTTAGACATGTTCCAAATTTGAGGAAGAGTTTGATTTCTTTAGGAGTGCTTGAATCTCTTGGATACAAGTATCTTCTGCTGAATTGATCATACTAATGAGTTTAATAAGATTTTTTCTGATTTGTCTAATATCAGTGTCACTATCTCTGATACGGATAAATCCATGATATTATTATGTTCTTTGCCTCCGTCGTATGATGCTTTCGTTGATTATTTGTTGAGTGCGAAAACCGAAGGAGACAATAAGTTGGTTTTCGATGATGTGGTATCTGCTTTACAAGCTAAGGCGTTAAGTAAATAAGAGTTCAGCGATGAAGCGCAAGTCGAGGGCTTGTTTGTTGATAGGGGAAAAAATGATAATAAGAAGTCAAAGTCAAAGAATTGCTTCAAAAAGAGCGATATTGAGTGTTATTATTGTCGCAAACCAGGTCATATTAGGGCTGATTGTCTCAAGCTTAAAGCAAGAGATAAGAAACGTGAGAAATCAGATTTGAAGATTGTTGTTGCTTCAGTTGCTGAAGGCAGTGAACTTTTTGAAGACCCAATGTGTGGTTTTGATGAGGAAGTGTTAACCGTTACATCAAAGAGTAATCTCAATGATGGTTGGATGCTTGATTCCGGTGCTTCGTATCATATGTGTCCTTCAAAGGATTGTTTCACCACTTACAGAGAGGTGAATGATGGTACTGTTATGATGGTCAATTCTAATGCCTGCAAAACAGTTGGAGTTGGTACGGTACAGGTTTGTTCACATGGTGTTATCACAACACTTTCAGAGGTTAGACATGTTCCAGATTTGAGGAAGAGTTTGATTTCTTTAGGAGTGCTTGAATCTCTTGGATACAAGTATGCTGCTGAATATGGATTCTTGAAGGTATTCCACAATGGTAGTTTGAAGATGACAGATGAAAGACATGGTAATTTATATTTTCTACAAGGAGATATAGTTTGTGGTGGAGCCATGGTTTCTCAATCAATTGAAGAGAAATAAGCGGAGTCAACACGTTTATGGCATATGCGTCTTGGGTATATGAGTGAGAAAGGTATGTCCATGTTGAGTAGTAAAGGCTTGCTTGGTGGGGAGAAGACTTGCAAGCTTTATTTCTGTGAGTAGTAAAGGCTTGCTTGTATCTTCGGGAAGCAATGTAGGAGCAGTTTTGGTACCAGTGTACACCACACGCAGGGTAGGTCATATTACATCCATTCGGATGTTTGGGGTCCCTCTCACACAGTTTCTAAAGGAGGTGCTAGGTGGTTTGTGACCTTTATCGATGAATTTTTGAGGAAAGTTTGGCTTTACACCGTGAAGCATAAGAATGAAGTCACCGAGGTGTTTAAGAAGTGGAAGACCATGGTAGAGAAACAACTTGGTCGTGTGGTTAAGAAGATACATTCCGATAATGGCGGTGAATACATCGAAGACCCATTGGAGGAGTTTTTTGAGGAACAAGGTATCGTTAGGCACTTCACAGTCAAGGGTACACCACAGCAAAATGGATTAGAGGAGAGAATGAATTGAACATTACTTGAGAGAGCACGATGCATGTTGTCAAACGCAAGTTTAGACAAGATTTGGTGGGCTGAAGCAGTTAATACGTCGTGCTATTTAGTGAATCGATCTTCATCAACAACTATTAAATGTAAGTCACCTATGGAGGTATGGAATGGTAATCCCGTGAACTATTCTAATTTAAGGGTGTTTGGTTGTCCAGCCTATTTTCATGTTAAAGAAGATAAGTTGGGTGTTAGGGATAAGAAAGTAATTTTCTTAGGTTATCCATTAGGTATGAAAGGATACCGTTTATGGTGTCCAAAATTGAATAAGTTCATAATTAGTCGTGAAGTGACCTTTAATGAGAAAACGATGCTTGAATCAAATAAGTTCACAGGTTGGGACTCTCAAATTGGAAGTGAGAGTAGTAGCAGTTTTGAAGATGATTCGATGCAGGTGGAGCAAAGAGTTCCCAGTTCATCTACTATAGAAGAAGAAAAAGAAACACTTGTAGAAGATGAAATTGAGGTGGAGGATTCAAATGAGGAATCCACAAAGCAACAAAATATTCCATCCTTGACGTCTCAACGTGAGAGACGTGCACCAGTTCGTTATGGTTTTGATGAGTATGCGTCTTACGCATTATCTGTTTTGGAAGATGAGCCGTTTACCTTTGAGGATGCAATGATTAATACTCATGCCATTGAGTGCAAAATAGCCATGGATGAGGAGACGAAGTCTCTTCACAAAAATTGCACTTAAGAACTTGTTAAGTTGCCTAAGGGTCGAAAGAAGATTGGGTGCAAGTGGGTCCATACGATAAATGATGGAATTTCAAATTCCAAGGTTATCGTTAGTGGTGTACGATACAAAAAAGGTTAGTGGCTAAGGGATATGCACAAAGTGAAGGTGTGGATTATAATTAAGTTTTCTCTCCGCTTGTTAAACACACTTCTATCCGAGTCCTTTTAGCATTTGTGGCACAGTTTGACTTAGAGCTCGAGCAATTAGATGTCAAGACTGCTTTCTTGCATGGAGATTTGGAGGAAGACATTTATATGTCACATCCCATTAGTTATGAAGTTGGTGGTAAAGAAGCTTATGTGTGTTGACTTGAGAAATCATTGTATGGTTTGAAGCAATCACCAAGACAATGGTACAAGAGGTTTGATACGTTTATGTAGCAGAAAAAGTATACTCGTAGTGAATACGATCAGTGTGTGTACTTTAAGAAGTTTCCAGATGGAAGTTTTTTTTATCTTTTACTCTATGTGGATGACATGCTCATAACTGCCAAGAGCAAGTCAGAAATTAATGTTTTGAAGAAACAGTTGAGTTTAGAGTTTGAGATGAAGGATTTGGGTCCAGCTAAGAAGATTTTGGGTATGGAGATTAATCGAGATAGATTTAATGGGAAGTTATGTCTTACTATGAAATCCTATCTTGAGAAGGTTCTTCGTCACTTTGGAATGCATAACTCCAAAGCTATTAGTGTTCCAATACCGCCTACAGTCAATTTATCAAAACACTTGTGTCCTACTACAACTGAGGAGAATGAGCTTATGTCAAAGGTTCCTTATCCTAATGTGGTAGGTTCTTTGATATTGCACAAGAAGTTGGTTTAGTTAGTCGTTATTAGGCTAACCCTGGAGAGCACATTGGTATGCGGTGAAGGGAATTTTGAGATATCTTAATGGGACCTTGGATATTGGTTTAGTGTTTGAGAAGGAGCAAAGTTTGAATGTCTGTGGATTTGTTGATTCAGATTATGCGTGTGATAGAGATAAGTGTCGTTCTACTTCGGGGTATTGTTTTACATAGAGTGGAGGACCTATCAGTCGGAGGTCTATGTTACAATCAATTGTAGCTTTGTCTACTACGGAGGCAGAGTATAATGATGTGACAGAGGCTGTTAAGGAAGCATTGTAGCTTCGTGGTTTAATTGAAAACTTGTGGATTATACAACAAAGTGTTGTTGTAAACTGTGATAGTCAAAGTGATATTCATTTAGCTAAAAACCACATTTTTCATGCACGTACCAAGCATATTGATGTTCGTTATCATAAGGTTCGATAAGTGGTTGATAACGGACTAGTACAACTATTGAAAGTTGATACTGAAGATAATCCATCAGATATGTTGACGAAAGTCGTTCCGAAGGTCAAGTTTGAAAAGTGTCTCAGCTTGATCAATGCTGCTCGTTGTTGAGGCCCTATGGGAATTTAAGGCTACGGTTAACTTGTTTTGAAGATCAACTCAGTTTGGTGGAAACATCAGCAAGGTGGAGAATTGTTAAGTTGTCGATGTTTTTAGGTAGGTTTCGGAATTTTCTAGAATCATCTAGGTGTTTCCTTATTTTGGTATAGCTAGAGGTTTCCTGATTTAGTTAAGTTCAAGGTTTCCTTTCTTAGCTATGTTTAGGTTTCCTAGTACAACTCATATACTTGAAAGACAAGTTTGTAACTTATATAAATAGGTGTACAAGTCTTAGGGAAACATACACAACACAAGCTAGAAAAGAGTTCTCATAACTAGAGAATTTTAGGATTTCGAACGTTTTGTTCATAGAGAATTAGTTTGGTGTTTGTGAACAACAACCTGCTGCTCATAGTTGTGGTTTAATTCTCTGTAATTTGTTTTATAATAAGAGTTGATCGTAGTCGTTTGTGGACGTAGGCATATTGCCAAACCACGTTAAATCTTGTGTCTTTCTTGTTTCGTTTAGTGCATCTAGTTTCTGTTTTCTTTAGTTCTACATTGATCCAAAGAACTATTAGTGTCTTGTGGAGTTCTTAATCCTAACAGTTCAAACATAGACCACCTACAAGGATTTTGGGCTGGCAAGATCTCTGACATAATGAAAATCAACTCTTAAACTCTTCACTTTACAATTCATCACATGATTATAGGCCAAATGTAGAGAACTAATACAATCACGACTCAGTATAGGGGGAATTGGAAGGAAGTAAAATAAATCCTGAGCAACTGAAAAATCCAAACCAATTCAGTAACAACAATAACTAAGGCTTTATATATACTCAGACTCTCTATATGACTCAGACTAGTAGGTTTTTTCCATATGACCAAGATACATGATTTGTACCAAAATAGATACAAAACCACCAGTAGACTTGCTATTAGAAGCATCACCATCCCAATCAACATCAGAGAATCCATGAAGAACCATAGGACCTTTGGTGAAGAAAAGACCATGAGTGATTGTACCTTTTAAATATTTAAGTATCTATTTGCTGCTAAGAAATGCACTGTAGTAGGTTGAGACATCTGCCGACAACAAAGAAAATTTCAGGCATAGTCCAAATAAGATAGTAAAGATCACTAACGAGTGACTTATACTCAGTACGATTGTCAAGCACTACACCTTCAGAAGTAAAATGTGTATGAGCTGCAACGAGAGGATTACAAGGCTTGGCTCCAACCATATCTATTTTCTTAATAAGATCAAGATTGTATTTAGTTCGACAAAGAAACAGACCATCATATTGTTATGTTGTCGATGTTTTAAGAAGGTTCCAGATTTTTCTAGAATTATCTAGGTATTTCCTTATTTTGGTATAGCTAGAGGTTTTCTGTTTTAGCTAAACTCAAGGTTTCCTTTCTTAGCTATGTTTAGGTTTCCTAGTATAAGTCATATACTTGGAATACAAGTTTGTAACCTATATAAATAGGTGTACAAGTCTTAAGGAAAAACACACAACATAATTTAGAGAAGAGTTCTCATAACTAGAGAATTTTAGGGTTTAGAGCGTTTTGTTCTAAGGAATTATTTTTGTGTTTGTGAACAACAATATGCTGCTCATAGTTAAGGGTTTAATTCTCTGTAATTCGTTCTAATAATAAGAGTTGATCGTAGCCGTTTGTGGACGTAGGCACATTGCCGAACCACGTTAAATCTTGTGTCTTTCTTGTTTCGTTTAGTGCATTTTATTCTGTTTTCTTTAGTTTTACGTGATCCAAAGAACTAGTGTCTTGTGAAGAGGTTAATTCTAAGGTCTTAATCCTAACAAGTGGTGCGGTGAGCGTGGAGAGGATCATAGTTAGAAGT
Source organism: Papaver armeniacum (assembly GCA_023531295.1). NCBI lineage: Eukaryota > Viridiplantae > Streptophyta > Magnoliopsida > Ranunculales > Papaveraceae > Papaver > Papaver armeniacum. The sequence goes on along the minus strand of JAJJWW010012377.1, from coordinate 110,134 downwards.
GAAGATGTCTGGTTCTACATCAAGTGGATTTTCGAAGGTGCATGGATTTGATATTATCAAATTCAATGGGAAGAATAATTTCACATCATGACAAACTGATGTTAAAGATATTCTTGTTAGTATGAAACAAATCAAATCTATCAAGGACAAACCAGCACCGTTACCAAAGGATTGGAACGATGAGATGTGGGATGACCTTGATTTGGAGGCGTGTTCAACTATTCATTTATGTTTGTCAAGGGAGATCACTCATAATTTTTCGAGTGAAACCTCTGCAAAGGTGTAGTGGGAGAAGTTAGAGAAGCTCTACTTACAAAAGGATTTGACTTCTGAACTTTACTTGAAGCGTAGACTCCATGCCTTTAGGATGTCTCCAGGTAAGTCTATGATTGATCATATTAATGAGTTTAATAAGATATGTTCTAATTTGTCTAATATCAGTGTCAATATCTCTGATACGGATAGATTTATGATATTATTATGTTCTTTGCCTCCGTCGTATGATGTTTTCGTTGACTATTTGCTGAGTGGGAAAAACCGATGAAGACGAAGATGAAGATAAGTTGGTTTTCGATGATGTGGTCTCTGCTTTACAAGCTAAGGCGTTAAGGAAGCAAGAGTTCAGCGATGAAGCACAAGTCAAGGGCTTGTTTGTTGATAGAGGAAAGAATGTTAATAAGAAATCGAAGTCAAAGAATCGTTCCAAAAAGAGCGATATTGAGTGTTATTATTGTCGAAAAATGGTCATATTAGGGATGATTGTCTCAAGCTTAAGGCAAGAGATGAGAACGTGAGAAATCAGATTCGAAGAATATTGTTGCTTCGATTGCTGAAGACAGTGAAGTTTTAGAAGACCCAATGTGTGGTTTTGATGAGGAAGTGTTAACCGTTACATCAAAGAGTTATCTCAATGATGGTTGGATGCTTGATTCCGGTGCTTCGTATCATATGTGTCCTTCAAAGGATTGTTTCACTACTTATAGAGAAGTGAATGGTGGTAATATTATGATGGGAAATTCTAATGCCTGCAAAAAAGTTGGAGTTGGTACGTTATAGGTTCGTTCGCATGGTGTTATCACAACACTTTCAGAGGTTAGACATGTTCCAGATTTGAGGAAGAGTTTGATTTTGTTAGGAGTACTTGAATCTCTTGGATACAAGTATGTTGCTGAATATGGATTCTTGAAGGTATTCTACAATGGTAGTTTGAAGATGACCGGTGAAAGACATGGTAATTTATATTTCTTACAAGGAGATATAGTTTGTGGTGGAGCTATGGTTTCTCAATCAATTGATGAGAAATAGGTGGAGTCAACACGTCTATGGCATATGCGTCTTGGGCACATGAGTGAGAAAGGTATGTCCGTGTTGAGTAGTAAAGGCTTGCTTGGAGGTGAAAAGACTTGCAAACTTGATTTCTGTGAGAATTGTATCTTCGAAAACAATGTAGGAGCAGTTTTAGTACCGCTGTACATCACACGCAGGGCATGTTATCCATTCGGATGTTTGGGGTCCCTCTCGTACGGTTTCTAAGGGAAGTGCAAGGTGGTTTGTGACCTTTATCGATGACTTTTCGAGGAGAGTTTGGCTTTACACCATGAAGCATAAGAATGAAGTCACCGAGGTGTTTAAGAAGTGGAAGACCATGGTAGAGAAACAACTTGGTCGTGTGGTTAAGAAGATACTTTCCGATAATGGCGGTGAATACATCAAAGACCCATTGAAGGAGTTTTGTGAGGAACAAGGTATCGTTAGGCACTTCACAGTCAAGGGTACACCACAACAAATGAAGTAGCAGAGAGAATGAATCGAACGTTACTTAAGAGAGCACGGTGCATGTTGTCAAACGCAAGTTTAGACAAGACTTGGTGGGCTGAAGAAGTGAATACGGCGTGCTATTTAGTAAATCGATCACCATCAACATCTATTCAGTGTAAGTCACCTATGGAGGTATGGACTGGTAATCCTGTTAACTATTCTAATTTGAAGGTGTTATGTTGTCCAGCCTATTTTCATGTGAAAGAAGATAAGTTGGGTGTTAGGGCTAAGAAAGCAATTTTCTTAGGTTATCCATTAGGTGTGAAAGGATTCTATCTATGGTGTCTAGAATTGAATAAGTTCATAATTAGTCGTGATGTGACCTTTAATGAGAATGTGATGCTTGATTCAAAGAAGTTCACGGGTTGGGACTCTCAAATTGAAAGTGAGACTAGTGGCAGTGTTGAAGATGATTCGATGCAGGTGGAGCAAAGAGTTCCTAGTTCATCTACTATAGAAGAAGAAAAAGAAACTCTTGTAGAAGATGAAGTTGAGTTTGAGGGTCCTAGTGAGGAATCTACATAGCATCAAGTTGAGAATATTCCGTCCTTGACGTCTCAACGTGAGAGACATCCACCAATCCGTTATGGTTTTGATGAGTATACGTCTTACGCATTATCTGTTTTTGAGGATGAGCCGTTTACCTTTGAGGAGGCAATGAGTAATACTCATGCCATTGAGTGGAAAACAGCCATGGATGAGGAGATGAAGTCTCTTCACAAGAATCACACTTGGGAAATTGTTAAGTTGCCTAAGGGTCGAAAGAAGATTGGGTGCAAAGTGGGTCTATAGGGTAAAGGATGGAATTCCAGATTCCAAGGGTATTGTTAGTGGTGTACGATACAAAACAAGGTTAGTGGCTAAGGGATATGCACAAAGAGAAGGTGTGGATTATAATGAAGTTTTCTCTCCGGTTGTTAAACACACTTCTATCCGAGTCCTTTTAGCATTTGTGGCGCAGTTTGACTTAGAGCTCAAGCAATTAAATGTCAAAACAACATTCTTGCCTGGAAATTTGGAGGAAAACATTTATATGTCACAGCCCATTGGTTATGAAGTTTTTGGTAAGGAAGATTATGTGTGTCGGTTTGAGAAATCATTGTATGGTTTGAAGCAATCGCCAAGGAAATGGTACAAGAGGTTTGATACGTTTATGTTGCAGCAAAAGTATACTCGTAGTAAATACGATCAATGTGTGTACTTTAAGAAGTTTCCATATGGAAGTTTTGTTTATCTTTTACTCCATGTGGATGACATGCTCGTAGCTGCAAAGACCAAGTCATAAATTGATGTTTTAAAGAAACAATTGAGTTTAGACTTTGAGATGAAGGATTTAGGTCCAACTAAGAAGATTTTGGGTATGGAGATTACTCGAGATAGATCTAATGGGAAGTTATGTCTTACTCAGAAATCCTATCTTGAGAAGGTTCTTCGTCGCTTTGGAATGCATAACTCCAAAGCTATTAGTGTTCCAATACCGCCTACAGTTAAGTTGTCAAAACAGTTGTGTCCTACTACAACTGAGGAGAAGGAGTTTATGTCAAAGGTTCCCTATGCTAATGCGATAGGTTCTTAGATGTATGCTATGGTTTGTCCTCGTCCGGATATAGCACAAGCTATTGGTTTAGTTAGTCTTATATGGCTAATCCTGGGAGAGCACCTTGGTATGCGGTGAAGGGAATTTTTAGATATCTTAATGGGACATTGGATATTGGTTTAGTGTTTGAGAAAGAGCAGAATTTGAAGGTATGTGGATTTGTTGATTCTGATTATGCGGGTGATAGAGATAAGTGTCGTTCTACTTCGGGGTATTGTTTTACATTGAGTGGAGGACCTATCAGTTGGAGGTCTATGTTATAATCAATTGTAGCTTTGTCTACTACGGGGGCAGAGTATATTGCTGTGACAGAGGCTGTTAAGGAAGCATTATGGCTTTGTGGTTTAGTTAAAGACTTGGGGATTATACAACGGAGTGTTTTTGTGAACTCTGATAGTCAAAGTGCTATTCATTTAGCTAAGAACCAAGTTTATCATGCACGCACTGATAGACACATTTTTGTATCTAATTTGATCTCAATACTATATATTGTTGGCACTCGATTTTGTACTAATTTTGGTTTTTTGTGTGTTTGTAGGTATTTTTTGGGAAATAAACATTTTTGGAAGAATTGGCTTAAAAGTATTAAAGGCATCCTCATTTCAGATAAGATCACCGATCTTGTTAAAGGCACCCAGCAAATGGATAGAGGCACCCTCTCCTTTTTCATTTTGAAACAGATTCACGGAATTTATGGGAGATTTTAAAGATTTAAGGCAAAGATATCTTCTTGCATATTATACATGAAGTTTCCATATCTTGAAGTTAAAAGAGATATTATATTTATGAGTTGGTTTTTATTGAAAAGGAGAATGAAAATCTTGGGTTTTATTTAAAAAATAAAAAAAGATAATATCCCTAGGATTTTATTCTAGCAAATAAAGTAGATTTGTGATAATGGAGAAAGAAATTATTCATGAGATATCTTTCATTAAAGAGAAGATCTGATGGAGTTATGGAAGAAGATTTTGAAAAGATGTTTGAGTAATGGGTTTGTTGTGTATAAATAGGGTGCTAGTAGAACCAAACAGGATTATTGAGAGAGGGGAGTTTTGGGAAAGCAGAATCACGGTTTTATTCTTCTTCTTCTTTGTAAACATATTTTGAGCAATGAAAAACCATTTTGAACATTTCTACAACATGAAAAGCTAGACCCCTACACTGGTCGACGGAGGAATCCGAATTTCATACATGGGTAAATTTATTTTATTCGCTATATGACTTTTGCACTAATTAAAATAGAATTATGATTTTAATTAATTAGTTATCATTTCATTTGATGGGTCATGCTTGCTTAGATGTTTTGATGTCCCATGCTTAGGATTTATAACTAATATTTTGAGAATCTACCTTGGCAAAAATAAGAGTCGATATTATTTTATTTATTGAGCGATAATTGCTGAAAAATAAATAATTGAGCCTTATGATATGAATTCGGGGGAATCCTAGTCCCAGTAACTCTCTTCATCGTGTTACCATTATTTGTATATATTTTGTTATTTTTAGTGTTTTCTAATTTTAAATCTAAAATTCAATTTCATCAAGTCCGAGTGAACGACAACTCTATTTACTACTATCTAAAATTCGATCAATTTTTGGCGCCGCCGACGCAGACTTGTTTTTAGATTTGTTTTATTTTTATTTTTTATTATTTTTGTTCCTTTTTACGCGTTTTGGTATTTTCTGTTTGCTTTCAGACTTGGTGGGGAGCTTATGTAAAAGAGAAAGTGTTGAAAAGTAAAGCGAAGCCAAAGAAGGAAAGAAAAGAGAAATCCAAAAGAGTAAAGAAGAATATTTTTGTATATAGTTAATTTATTTTTATTAGATTTTTTTTTTAGAAACTGTAATTAGGTAATTATTTTTGTAATTTTATTTTTATTTTTGGACTTTTTAATTTTTGGACTTTATTTTTTTGACTTTTGGACATTATTATTTTTAAAACCCTAAGGAAGGGTTCGTTTAAATAAAACAGCTGCAGGGAAGGACGACGGTTACGATACCGTCTCGGCCCTTCGGGTTCGTACGCTTACATTGGATTCGGTGGCTCGAGTCGACTTCAACAGTTCATCCCCCGTCTGGAACGGGAGGTAAGAATTCTAAACACCCGCGAATCCCCTGTCAGGGGGTTTATTGGATGATTTTGTATGCATATATGTTAAGGTATTGAAAACGGCTGCTTTAATTTCCTAGTAAAGGGAAAGGCCTGGCCATACAAGATAAGGGTTCAGATTTCATCACCGTTCTCTTCTTGACCGCCTTAGGAAAAGGATACCAAACGCGAACCCAAGCTTAAAATACTGACTAGAACGAGACCGATAGGGTAACGAGCTTAATAGGAAAGTCATTCGAAAAATATTAGTTACTCTTTTAAGCATACTTCGAAGTTCATGATGGTTTCTATAAGTTGAATGCGTGACTGAGCCGCCTTGTAATGCCGGTGAGGCCTTAGGTATCAAAGCTCCATCGAGCTTCCCTCGTCTCTATTTAGCTTACTTTAACTCAGATTGATTCCAGATGGGTCTGCTTAAATTGTAACGAATTCCCTTTCGAAGGATTAGAAGCTGGTCTAGAAACAATCTAAGTGGAGCCATCATGCTTTTTGTTTGCTAGAAATCGGAGGTTTGTTGTGGTCGAGTTAGCCTTGTTTGTGCTTGTGTAGAATTCCCTTGCGCTTAGGATGTCAAACTCGGTATTATAGTATCCATCACAATGAATATGAATATCCAACTGAACAATATGGACATCACTCTTTTTATGACCGAGTGTGAATAGTGGTTGGGAACGCCAACCTTTTGAAGGTTATGGGTCATACCATGGTGAGCCAATTACTATCCACACGTGCATCAGTCTTACGAGCAAAACGATCCTCCAATTTCTTTAGAAGAGTCTCTCAAGAGTTTCAATGAGTCAACACAGAAGTTTCACTTATTTATGAAAGAGACTTATAATATTCCGCTTCCGAAGAGTCCGTAGAGAGCGATCAACTAAGATGTCTCTAGAAGAGTCCCTCAAGCAATTTACTGAGAGTACAAATAGGATTGTGGAAAAATTTGCTCAAGATAGTCTTAAGTTCCAATATAGTGTTCCCAATACCACCCTTAAAAATAAGGATAATTTTTATTCTCATAATCAAGATGACGAGGTTAGAATTGGTAACACTACTTGTTTAGATGAGGTTCGATCATTTTCATATAATGATGATTATGATGAGGATAGTATTGATGAAGAATCTGATATATGTAGGCATAGTGATCAGGAATTTTTTACTCCAGTTGAGCTTTATAATGATAATGTTATTTCTAGTACAAATCCAAATAATTTTAATAATTATTCACCTATTCAAAAGGACGAGGATTTGACTAGAAATATCCTCGTTTTAGACGATGTAGTATTTCCTTTTCACGAAGCCAACAAAGGTTTAGAGGAACGAGTTTATTTTGAGTCTAGCGATTTAGAAACAATAGTCTTAGACAAAGAAAGTGAACTCGTAGAGATGAGTGAGGATGAACCTGACTTAGAAGAATCAATTGACCATTTCCAGGAATATGATGACCTAGAAATTAGGGAAGTTGTGACTAGTCTTTCTAGAGACACTGAAAACTCTAAGTTTGGGGGTGATTATCATTCTCCATGTGCTTTAACTCTTAGAAAGGTCCCTCACCTGGGACTTGACATATGTGCCTCAACCATTTTACAAGATTATCTTCATACACGTTTTCCTGAACCTAATGATGTCCAGAAAGAAGTTCAGTTGTTAGAAACCCATCCTCTGTTTGATGTGGTTAACCCAGGCTACGATATCTCGATTGACTTTGTTTTCCCACCAAAAACATTTTCTCCAATTGTGGGAACTTATGAAATTCAAATGTGTCAAATATTAAGTTTTAAGACTAAACCTAATTACTTTAGGAGATTAGGGTCGACACATTTTTTTAAGGAAGACCACCACTCTCTTTGTGGTCAGCTGTGTGAGTCAAATCTGATTGACTTAGAGGATCCCCAATTATTCGGGTTATTGTTATGTGCTTCTAAGTTTCTACTTGAGTATTTCCGGACTCTACAACCTGATCTTAAGAATCCTTCTTTTGAGGAAGTCCAAATTTATGAAAACATTTTATTTAGACCCGTTTATAGAGCTTGAACTCGATCCACAACTACATATAGTTGTCTTAAACAAAAAGTTAAATAAGGGTATGTTCGATATCTTCATGGTCTGTTGCAATTTTCTCTTTTTTGGGTTATACTTTTTGATCCGGATGACCTACGATTATTCCTGGTTCTTCGCTATATGATTCTCATGAGGTGACTAGTTCTTTCGTAGTCTGGCTGAAGATTTTAAACTTAGCACTTCTTGGGAGGTAACCCATGCTCATGCAACACGGTAATATCTTTCCTTACTCTTTTCTTCAAGTGGTAACAGTTTCTCATTGTTCATGCTTTTAATTTCATTTTTAGATCATTGAGGACAATGTTAGATTTAAGTTTGGGGGTATGGGAGAAACTTTTTAGTTGCAGTAAATAAACTCCAGAGCCTAGAAATTTATGGCTATTAAGGATAGCTCTAACCAATCTAAGTGGATGGAAGCATCTTGGTTATAGGAGTTGAGGAACCAATCTGATTAGATGGAAACATCTAAAGAGTCTATTCATAAAAGCACAGAGCTCAGGTGTTAGAATTGAAAAAACAAAATATGGTAGTGTTGATGGTGGTTTTTAAACAAAGGGTAAAATCGTAAAACCCCATGACCTAGTGTTACCCGCAACACATTAACTAAGAACATTTAACTCAGGTGTAAATAATTAATAGGGGTATTTTTCAAAATGCCGATTAGGGTTTTCGACACAGAACCCTAATTCCAAAACCAAGCCGCACACTGCGCACAATGGCAACAATGCCAAACCAAGCCGCACACTGCGCACCATGGCAACAATGCCAAACCAAGCCGCACACTGCGCACCATGGCAACAATGCCAAACCAATCCGCACACTGCGCACCATGGCAACAATGCCAAACCAAGCCGCACACTGCGCACCATGGAAATAATGCCAAACCAAGCCGCACACTGCGCACCATGGATAATGCCAAACCAAGCCGCACACTGTGCACCATGGCAACAATGCCAAGCCAAGCCGCACACTGCGCACCATGGCAACAATGCCAAGACAAACCGCACACACGCGCACCATGGCAACAACGCCAAAACCAAGCCGCACACTGCACACCATGGCAGCGACGCCAAAACCAAACTACATATCGCACTCATTGGCAACCATGCCAAACTAAGCCGCTATGCCATTGGCGCATGCCAAATATAGCGCCCTAGGCTTGCAAAACGTGCAACTAGGTCAACATGGCCGTACGTGCCATTGGCACATGCCAACGCGTACCACAAGCCATATTTCCAAGCCTCTATGCCATTGGCGCATGCCAAATATAGCGCCCTAGGCTTGCAAAATGTGCAACTAGGTCAACATGGCCGTACGTGCCATTGGCACATGCCAACGCGTAGCACAAGCCATATTTCCAAGCCGCTATGCCATTGGCGCATGCCAAATATAGCGCCCTAGGCTTGCAAAACGTGCAACTAGGTCAACATGGCCGTACGTGCCATTGGCACATGCCAACGCGTACCACAAGCCATATTTCCAAGCCGCTATGCCATTGGCGCATGCCAAATATAGCGCCCTAGGCTTGCAAAACGTGCAACTAGGTCAACATGGCCGTACGTGCCATTGGCACATGCCAACATGTACCACAATCCATATTTCCAAGCCGCTATGCCATTGGCGCATGCCAAATATAGCGCCCTAGGCTTACAAACCATGCAACCTAGGCCAAGTCGGCCACGCATGCCATTGGCACATGCCAACATGCTCACTGGTAGCTTTTCCTACCAAGGCCACGGCCCTAATGGCCACGCATGCCATTGGCACATGCCAACATGCTCGCTGGTAGCTTTTCCTACCAAGGCCACGGCCCTAACGGCCACGCATGCCATTGGCACATGCCAACATGCACGCTGGTAGCTTTTCCTACCAAGGCCACGGCCCTAACGGCCACGCATGCCATTGGCACATGCCAACATGCTCGCTGGTAGCTTTTCTTACGAAAGCCACGGCCCTAACGGCCACGCATGCCATTGGCACATGCCAACATGCTCGCTGGTAGCTTTTCCTACCAAGGCCACGGCCCTAACGGCCACGCATGCCATTGGCACATGCCAACATGCTCGCTGGTAGCCTAACTTGCAAACCGTGCAACCTACCACCAAGGCATTCCGCACATGCCATTGGCACATGCCAAACACACACGCATGGTAGCCTAACTTGCAAACCGTGCAACCTACCACCAAGGCATTCCACACACGTCATTGGCACATGCCACATGCGCCCCTAGCAGCACCACTTGCACTCAAGATGCAAACAACACTCGAGACATCAACACAAACTGGGGGATGCTTTCCAGGGTTTTGGTTTGGCGGTCACAGCTTGCAACGTACACTACGCTCACATTAAGAAAGCGTGAAAAGGAATAAAGCGGTCAAATAAATGATGAAATAATGGTGAAAACGTTTTCACCCATTAACACCATGCGGTTACCACCTCCTCTCATTATTTCACCCTTTACTCTCTTCCTTCATGAGACCAGGGTACGTTTCAATCTCGACTTGTATAAATAGGTCTTACCTATTTCCACCAGACAACAAGTCTCGGTCGGAGAAAAATACTACACTCTCAGAAAAGGCAACTTTGCAAGCTCTCCAAAAAGCTTTCATCTCTTGCAAGCTTCCGAAGCTTCCACTTTCTGATACAAGTCGAGACGCTACTCTCCCAGAATTATTCTGGTCTCAACACCTTTCTTTGCTTCCCTCCCCAAATCAACCCTTCTCCTCAACTTTGTGACCGAAGCAAGTCTGGAACGGCCGTTTCTTGGTTTAGGCCGGACTTGTACAGTTGATCTCTCGAATCTATAAAGTGCTCACGTGCAGCACATTTGTTTAGGGTTTGAACCAGTTTCTCACTCACCTACCGAATTTACCGAAATCGGCAGAAACGATTTTTACCCATAAACAATTGGCGACCACAGCGGGAGGATTGATCTTTCGGTTACAATATCAAATTCTAGCTTCCATCCTCAAATTTCGCGCAAGCATGGTCGGCTATCAGGCGATCTCCACAAATATTGATCCCGCTCAGGGTCATGATAACTCCTCAATTTACGGCAAGCGGTACCACCAATGAAGAGGTCCCAAGACCGGGTTGACCTGATGCGTGCTCGGGAGATCCACGCCAAAACATGGACCTAATGAAGGATGCGATTAACAGCATACTCGACTTCCTCATCAATCTAACATCGGGGCTAAGTGATTCATGTTCCCCGGGAGATCAAGAGCAGGGGACTAACATCCCGAATGAGCATTCTCAAATCAACGGTTTCGTCACTGACTGGAAGCCAGCGGACCAGGAGGCGACCATGTTGGTAGAAAACTTATGTGAATTGCTGCACCTCTCCAAGGACCAGCGGATAAAAACATTCTCTGCTATCAACCGAATAGCACTAAACGCATCACTAGTTCCTGCACCCACGGGGACTCCAAGGATCCCGGAAGATCCGCCAACAATATTGTTTTCACCGATGACGACATGATGGTAGAAGACGGTCACAACCGGGCCTTGCATGTTACGGCTCTCGTCAAGAACATAGAGTTTCGAAGAGCGCTCATTGACACGGGTGCATCTTCCAATGTCATCACTCTCAAGACACTCAAAGCTGCCGGGTGCGACCTAACGAGATCGTACGATAACCCACTACGATGACAGATTTCGAAGGCAACCAAACTAGCACATACGGCTACATCAACTTGGAGCTGGCGGTAGGGCCAATCCAATCAAGCGTGAAGTTTGAAGTAATTGAAAAAGAACCAGACTACCACATGATACTTTTGGGAAGGCCGTGGTTGCACAATCTCAAAATCGTCCCTTCAACATACCACCAATGCCTTGCAGTATTGAACGGAGAAGTTGTTCGCATTCCCGCGTCACCTGTCTCCCTATGCACCAAGCCATCTTGCGTAGAAGCACATGGGCCGAAGGAGGGTTCAAAAGGCGTGGCGACCAAGATTCACAGTTTTCTGCTACCAGAATGGACATCGCTCAGAGATAGCGACAAACTGGAGATACCTCGCAGAGGAGACCGTCCTTCCACCATCTCCTCAGAAGGAAGACCCGACAGTCTCTCGCCACCGGACGTAACCCGTGCCCGCACTAAGCGAGAGTGCACCCTTACCGCAAGACGAAGCAAAAAGGGAAAGCTCACACATTATCACCGCTGTTAGCAATTAGCAGGAGACCATGACCGGTCTCTCCGCCCGAAAGAATGTCTTCACAATAACCGGGAGGAAGTTCCGAGACGCCCCTCGAAGCTACAAGATGGGACCGACTTAACCACCGACGAACTCGAAACTCACAATATAGGGAATGAGGAATTTCCGCGACCCATTCTAATCAGTTCGACTCTACATCCTGCGGAACGCTCAAATCTAGTCGACCTACTCAAAGAATACCAGGACGTCTTCGCATGGACTTACGAAGAAATGCCTGGCTTAGATGGAAAACTGGTCACCCACCATCTGCATTGTAGGAGCAGAATATCGCGACATCAATATCTTAAGAGAGTAATAAACAACTATGTTGCGAAGGCGTCGCAAGGAAGTGATTTCAATGACGCATTAGATGACGAAAGCCAGAACGTGAGAAAAGCGTGAAGACTCGGCGAGATTTAGGAGTGTCGCAAGGAAAAACATTTATAACACTCGCGACGCTTCGCGAGTTATTCCCGAAAATAATGGACAACTTAGCTATCGTCCACTGTGTATTACCCTATATAAAGGGTCGAGTAAGTCTGTTATGGGGGGTTCTTTTGGAATGGTTAAGCAAGTCATTAGGAGAGAGAAAATTAAGAGTGATTGTAATTTCTTTAGCTCTGTTCTACATTTCTTTGTAAACCTTTCAAGAAAACAATTAATAAAATATATTGTTATTCATCTTCAAATGGGTTGATTAAACAAATTCGAGTGAGGGGTGTAGTGTGGGATTTCCTGCAACTACATATGCGCTAGAAACAGGGAAAACCACGAATTAAGGATGGAAAATAGGAGGCTGCAAAATAGAAGATCAAGAAGTAATAACAGATCGAGATCAGGATCGATTAGAGAAAACGTGAGAAGAACATTACCTCAGAAAACGTTAATGAAGAAAATTTGGAAAGAGAGTTAAATTTTTTGGTGAAGGAGGTCGCGAGAGAGAATTAGTAGAGAATCGTTATATTTTGGTGAATGATCAAAATGATGGAAATCAAGAAGATAGGCAGCCTCAAGGACAGAATAACCCCGGTTAATGAAGAAAATCGGGAAGAAGGAAGGAGAATACTACGTGGGAGAGAAACACAAAGGAAACAAAAGGAAATTGAAGATGACATTGAAAAGCATTATATCGAACAAGCGCGTCTAGCCCGCGAGAGAGAAAGATTGAGAGCGAGAAATGGAAAATCGGGGGATTGGAAGAGGCGATTCGGCAGAATAATCATGACAATCGAGAAAGAAGGCGCGAGCGAAATCGCAACAATGGAGATATCAACGAAGAATATGAAAGAATACAAAAAGAATTGATAGACAACCAAGAAGAGAAAATGACAGATATAATGGTGTGAGAATTTGTGAAGGAGATGAGGGAGAAACTTCGTAGAGAAAGAAGAGAAGAGAGCAATGAACCGGAGAAAATATAAGTAGACACGAACGAAGAAGGAGGGAAGCAGAATTAAAGAGACCGATAAATTCAAATTCTGAGGCAAATGAACAAATTCTGCGAGAATTGGCAGAGATGAGAGGAATATTGAACAATGGAAGAGAAGGAGGGAGAAGACAGTTAGATGAAGCTATCGCAGAGGCTGCGAAAAATCCTTTTACATTAGAAGTGCAACTAGGAGGAATACCCCAAAGTGCAACTTACCAGCATTAACTAGCATTTTTGATGGGTCAACTTAGGCAAGTACAACACATCAAGGCTTACGTGAGATGTATGCTACGGTGGGAAAACCATGATGCTATATTGTGCAAATACTTTGCGTCGAGTTTAACGGGAGAAGCGTTGAAATGGTTTGAGGGTCTACCAAGGAATACAATCACGTCATTCAATCATTTACAAGCTATATTTTTAGGGGCGTATATAAGTAACAACTCTTCGCGACCTGGCATTGAAGATGTATTTGGGCTAAAACAAAGAGTTGGCGAGAGCTTGAGACATCTGACCGTAAGATGGAAGACAATGTGTAGCGAAATGGTGGACGGGTGGATGAAAGATATCTCATACTATCATTCATAAATGCTATGTTCGCAACCAACTTATTATATGTTCAAGTTTTCGTGAGTCAAGAATACAATCACGATGACCGAATTGAGAGAATTGCAAGAGGAATATATTGCTTTGGAGGAAAGACAAAATGAAGTAGAATCGTACCCGACCGCGAATACAAGTTCAGGTGCTGCGAATGCAAGTTTGTTGCCCGATTAATACAAACGAGTGGCGAGTACCTTGCAAGGGCAACAAGAAAAAGTGGTAGATGATGGACAGCCAAAATTAGTAGCGATGGGAAGCCGAGATCAGGAAGAATTTGAAAGAGAAAGAAACTACTACAATCGTGGCGGCCCGAACAAAATTCAGAGACTTGATCACCCACAAGAAACCTATGGAAGTCAAAAATAGAATTATCGTGGAGGGCAACGACGTCATAGAGTAGTATGGGAAGAAATCAAGATGCCACCACTAAATACTAGTATGGAGAAGATATGGGAAGCTATACTCTTGATGGAGAATATACATGCACCATGGAACATGGGGAGTGAACCGCCACCAGGTGATAGAAGTCACGAATTCTGTTCTTACCATCGTTTTCATGGACATCGACAAATGACTGCCAAACATCAAAAGAATTATCCTTAGAATGATTGATCGGGAAGTGAATCACTTTTTAAAAAGCGAAGAGAAAGTTCAACATTTACCGCCGCCACCATCAAAGGGAAAAGAAACGTTCATGATAGAAGTTGGGGCGAAAGCTAAAAATTTGTTTTGCAACTCCATTGTTCATTCATATCGCACCATTGAAGATTTTCATGATAACGTACTCAGTAGGGTTTTTGCGAGGGATGTTAATAATCAGGAAGTAATGAACATCGCGAGGAAATCGCAGTTAAAAGAGTGGCAGTTGCAGATTATCTCTTTCTCGGCAGAAGAAATACCCAAAGGTAGAGAAATGCATGATAACCCGTTGGTGGTAAAACTGGATATTACTCCAAAACCTGTTGATGGGGAAGATGATGAAGCAAAAACTTGTTGGGCGATAAATAGAATATTAATCGATACTGGAAGCTCAGTCAACATTCTTTTTCACCATACTTACAAGACTATGGGAGAAAAAGATGAAGATTTGATCCCTTCAACATACAAAATATATGGTTTCAATGGTACCGCGAACAAGCCCAAAGGAGAAGTACACATGAGAATACCTTTGCAAGGATTGTCAACTGATATTTTGTTTTGTGTGGTCGATGTGGAGTCCCCTTATAATGCATTGATCGGAAGGCCGTGGTTGCATGAAATTGCGGGGTGGCGTCGCGTATCATCGGTGTATAAAGTTTCCCCATCCTAATGGTGTTGGAATTATAAAGGGAGATTGGATAGAAGGGAAAAATGTTATGAGATCGATGTGGAGAGTGCGAAGAGAGAACCGCAAAAGAAGGGATGGAAGAAGAATATAAAAGAGGAACAAAGAAAAGAAAGATTGATGGTAGATAGCATAAATATAAGAAGAGAAGACACATTGCGAGGTGAAGATATGAAGGCGGTTGAAAATCATCTTTGGAAAAGAATTATACTGAGGTTTTAATGATACTGAGGCGGAGGAAGCGGGAGTAAAAGGTGCAAGAAGTGAACAATTGCGAGAAGTGACAAATATTAAGTGGCGAAGGCACGTCTAGGACAAGAAGAGTAAAAGGTAGTTGAATATACTTTGCGAAGTGTATGCATGAAGGTAGTTGAAAAATTGTGATGGAAAGGAAACGTTAAGAGATTTGAATGGTGCAGAGGCAGAAAATAGTAGGATCAAAAGGGGTAAGAAGTGAATAGTTGTTGTTATCAAAATTAAGTGGTAGAGGCATATCAAAAGTAGGAGGAAGAAATAATAATTGAAGAAGAAATGTACGAGAATCTCGCGATCAAGAATGTATGAAAATCCGATTGAAGAGTTGTTGTTAACAAAGCAAAATTATGCGATGTCATCGCAAGCAAAATAACATGAGATTATCAAAAATGAATGATTAATTGAATTAACAAAAATGAATGAGTGAGTGAATGGGACGAACCTTTATGGCGTACACCCTAGTTCGCGAATGAAACTTCGTAAGAGGCAAATGTAAGACCTAAAGTACGTCATATAAGGGGGTATCTCTTGACATGGCTCAGGGGAAAGGTTACACCGCTCCTGAAGCCTGAGTCATGGGAATTTGGGGCCCATAAAAGCCTATCCGGGAGAGATACCTTGGATTTCCAACTATATATATAAGGTTATACCCTGGTTGGACGCCCGAGGATCTCTTCCAAGGAGTCAGTGTATGCTCAAGGCGCCGAGGTACACGGTTGAGCCAAGAGTGCCAGGGCATTTGAAGTGTCTCGGCCATTCTTGGAAAGTCTTGGTATACGCTGCACTCGGCCCGAAGAAAACTCCACTTAGGGTGCAGTCTCGTAACCATAAACCATATAGGTGTAAGGGATAAGAGGCTACGAAAACAACTGGTTGTTGTTAAGACCGGATGGGAGGAGCTAGTCTTGTATGTACGATGTACGCCTCCTTGAAGGGGCAACCGAGGAGAAGATAAGGCGCGCACCCTCCATTAGGGAGCCGATAAGTGTCAAAAGACGCAAATGTCATGAGGCTTTACTTTCGCAAGGAAATTTAGACTTGTCATATTTGTGCAATGATCCCGAAGAGGCAAAAATACTAACATGAAGGTAAGGCGAGGTCAATGGGTTTTTACATGAAAGTGTAAAAACGTCCCGGCGATCACGTCGCAAAGACGACAATATCATGGGATTTTATATTCGCAAGAATATTTAAACTCTGTCATATTGTCGCAAGTAAAATATCCTGCAGAGGCAAAAATACTTACGAAATGATAAGACAAGGTCAATGGGTCATTGCATGAAAATGTAAAGACGTCCTGCGACTTTGTCGCAATGAGGGGTGGCAAAATAAGACCTTTAATTAGGAAGGCAAAATAAGACCACACAAGAAATGTTAAGGCAAGATCAATAGATTTCTTCATTTATGAGGATATCCTGCGATCTTGTCGCAATGATAAGTTTCAAAATAAATCTCTCATCTGCAAATAAATAACAGAGGCAAGTATGGGAATGCATGTGAAAATTTTTTGTTATTCATCTTCATATGATAGATTTATACATAAAGGAAATGAGAAAATAAAGGATAAATTTACAAAAGTTGAAAATAAGAGTTGAATTCATATTTAGTAATCCAAGAGATTCACATTGAAGGTTTATAGAAATGGAAGATTAAAAGGATATGTATACGAGATATTACAAGAAAGGAAAGAAGAAAAAGAAGTTATTTCTTGGAAGATTCTTCTTCTTTATCGATTCTTCGATTTCATCATTCTTCTCGCTTGATTCTTCTTCTTCACTAGCTTCACTATCGGAGACATCCGAAAAAATGTATCTTCGAAATATCCTCGCGAAGACAAGGATATGAACTAAGAGGAATCTTGTGATCATTGCAAACTATCTCAATAGTTTGATTGCGAAAACGAACCGCATAATTATTAAAGTTCGCCATCAGTAACTTGCAGGTTGTTTTTTCAGCCTAGAATATTTGTTGTTGCGAAGAGAAAAATCTTGTGCGAGTTGTCCTTTTTCAGACTCAAGTTCTTCAATCCTTGTTTGAAGTCTTTTCTCGGATTCTCGCAAAACATATGACAATACGTTAACAATTTAATAGCAATGCTACGGAAATAAGAAACTTGATAAAGTATAATAAACAACCTTCTCTCAGGATATCATATCCTTAACCAAGGCGGTGTGCTCGGCATGAAGGCTAACTTCAATACCTAAATTATTTCGGCATTATCTAGAACCTTCGCAGCCCAGGCGAATTCATCATCATTATTTATGACAAGAAGCTAACGAATTTGATCTTCTCGCTCACTAAGTATGGCATTCTGACGAAGAGATTCATCTCGTTCAATTTGTACTTCGAGAAGAGATTTTTGAAATTTTTCTAATGCCTGTGCACCTCTGTTAGTAATGCGATCTTTCTCATCTATGAGATTACTAATTTTCTTCCTTAAGGTTTTGGTTTTCTTATGGGAATTAAGGTACATTCGTTTAAATTGATTAGCTAAACTTAAACTAGCTCTATGCTCGATCTCTAAGAGATGATATTTGGATTGAAGATCCTTTAATGGAAGGAGGTTAGTCTTATTTGAGGAACTACTTAGAGATTCATTGAGATGAGTAAGAAGGACATCATCATCCATGGGATCGGGGAAATGAGTGGAGAAGAATGGCTTCTTCAGAGATTATATATGTCTGAAAATAGTAAGTCGACGCAAAGAAAAACAAATGATAAAGTAAAAAGGATTTGAGGAGTAAAGATTGTTATACCATAAAGCTGTTGATTTGCACTTTGAAGAGTAGATACTCTATTCTGTTGAGAAGTAAGCTCAGCCTCTCCAAATGCTTAATTCTTTCATCTTTCTTGCGAGATGTCGCAGGCTTCAACCTCTAGTTCTCGGATTTTCTCTTTAAGTTGCAAATTTTTCTTTTCAAGACTGTGGTGTCTTTTTTCAAGGTATGAGGCAACGACAAAAGAAGCTCTCCCAGACTATAAAGGAAATATGGGAACGATTAAGATAAAGCTTATAATTGAAGTCACAAAGAAATAAAAGGATACGAACATACCAAAGCATTCGAGCGTTTAAGAAACTAGAAGTCACTGTTGTTGAAACCCCGCAAAAGACTCATTATCCTCCAAGAAACGGGGCATCGCAAATCTTAGCGAGAGCTTCGCAAGTAGCAGTTAAATGCTCATCTCCCAATCCTTGCATAGAATCGGAGAAGATACTAGACAATTGCGCCATAGCAGAGGTGATTGAATGATTCTCCTTCGCAGAAGAAGTACCAATCTCATTTTCATCTTCGTCGGAGTTCTCGTCTGTTTGAGAACTACAATAAGAAGAGAGATGGGTTTTCCGTTTCTTAGAAAGCGGAGCAGAAGACTTTACCTTGCGAAAAGTAGTTTTATCCTTGCCTTTAGCCTTCGCAGCTTCAGCCTCTTCAATTTCAACCTTCGCATACGCATGAAGATAAGAAACAGAGGCAACAATATTGTTTAAAATAACAAAAGAAAATGTTTCTTACTTCATCCGTGAGCGATCAAGTATCGCCAGTGGTACTCGGCTTTGGATTTTCTTTATATTTCTTTCTCATTCTGTGATCTAAAATTTTTGAAAGTTAATAAATAAAAGAGGAAGAAGATGTCGCAAAGCGAAATTGAAGAAAGGAAGTATACCTCTTTTGTCTCCTCAAAGCCACTTAAACTCCCAAGGATGATAATTCGCGAGGTGTGCGGGGGAGAACATGTGAACTGCGATGTAAGGTCCACTCAAAAATAAAGGAACAACCCACCATTTCTCATCTTTGGAATGACGGGAGTACTATTGTTGGCCGAATGCCAATCAATATCTTGCATAAGCAATTTGTCAGCATCAACGTTATCATTCTTTTTCAGTCGAGCACCCCAACGAGATTTATCATTTCTCATATTTATAATTGAGTAATTCGCAAAGAAATTGTCCACGGTATACTTCTTAGTAACTATTTGTAAATTTACAAACTCAGGATCCCTAACATTATTAGGATATAAAGATCCTTTACCAGGCGCCACGATTGGCGAATTCAAGCATTAAACGGATGCAGTCGCCACTCAATTGATAGACAACTCGCGAGAATTTCTCACGAGCAAGAATTTCATAGAATAATGGCAACTCGGGATTGTACAGAGGAATGGGGAGTCCTGCGAGGATTTGACCCAGCGAGACTATGATTTTATGATCATTACATTGATGATCAGAAAACAATTTTGCAGAAAGAATAGATGAAGATCCTTGATTGGGAATAGTTGATAAAGTGAAACCCTTTTCCTGTAATTTCTTTTGAACATCGAGAAAAGAGAAGTGTATGTACGACCAAGTGAAGCCATTGTTAGAAGTATGGGAATGGATAGAGAATTGAAGATCAAAAGAATGAGAAAAGTGTAGGACTGTGGTAGCAGGGGCGCAAATTGCGGAAGGAGAGAGAGAGTTAAAGAAAATTTGCAGAAGGAAAATAAAAGAGAAAAAGAGAAGGGTAAGAAAGCTATATATAGAGAAGAGAATCCTCGAGAAAACAAATGCATTTAATGCGAGATGGGACGTGAATGGTCAAGAATAAACGGTTGAAAGAGACGTGTCAAGAAAAGAGTGGAAGAAGAAACACCTGTAATAAATCCCGTACATAAATAAAACGAGTAAAAATGAACAATCGCGAGATAAAGATGAGCAGATTGCGGCACTTTAAAATATTGGTTCTCATGACATTCTCTTCTTCGCAGAGAAGACATGAGAAGAGGCAAGATGTAGGAGCAGAATATTGCGACATCAATATCTTAAGAGAGTAATAAACAATTATGTTGCGAAGGCGTCGCAAGGAAGTGATTTCAATGACGCATTAGATGAAGAAAGCCAGAACGTGAGAAAAGCGTGAAGACTTGGCGAGATTTAGGAGTGTCGCAAGGAAAAACATTTATAACACTCGCGACGCTTCGCAGTTATTCCCGAAAATAATGGACAGCTTAGTTGTCGTCCATCGTGTATTACCCTATATAAAGGGTTGAGTAAGTCTGTTATAGGGGGTTCTTTTGGAATGGTTAAGCAAGTCATTAGGAGAGAGAAAATTAAAAGTGATTGTAATTTCTTTAGCTCTGTTCTACATTTCTTTGTAAACCTTTCAAGAAAACAATTAATAAAATATATTGTTATTCATCTTCAAATGGGTTGATTAAACAAATTCGAGTGAGGGGTGTAGTGTGGGATTTCCTGCAACTACATGCATGTAATACCCGGATCCAAACCAGTCAAGCAGCCTCCAAGACAATTCAGACACGACGTAGAAGAACAAATCAAGGCGGAGGTCCAGAAATTACTAGCCGCTGGTTTTGTCAAACCTATTCACCATCCTACTTGGTTGGCCAATATTGTTCCGTTAAAAAGAAGAATGGTCGGATCGAGATCTTTGTGTCGATTTCGAGAGATCCGAACAAGTGCTTTCTAAAGACGATTTCCCGCTACCTAACATCGACATGTTGGTAGACGCTACCCGGTGGACATGGTATGTTCTCTTTCATGGATGGATATAGAGGCTACAACCGAGATAAACATGTATGAGCACGACGCGAGTAAGACCGCTTCAACCCCTCTCGGAAACTTCTATTACACCGTAATGCCTTTCGGTCTCGAAGAACGCCGGCGCTACTTACCAACGCGCCATGACTACCATCTTCCACGATATGATGCACAAGCAAGTCGAAGATTACGTAGATGATGTGGTGGTTAAATCGAAGACTCGAGCGGATCATCCAGAAACGCTGCGACAAGTGTTCGAAAGATGCCGCGAATACAAGTTGAAGATGAATCCTTTGAAATGCGCCTTTGGTGTCTCTTCGGGGAAATTCCTGGGATTCCAAGTAACGGCCGCAGGAATAAAAGTTGATCCAGTCAAAACGCAAGCTATCCTCACGATCCGCCACCACGAACCGTAAGGGAGCTCCAGAGTTTCATGGGCAAGGTAAACTACATTCGTCGCTTCATACCGGGGCTGGCACAGCTCACCACTACGTTTACTCCTCTGCTAAAAAAAGGAGCGAATTTCACATGGACTACGTCTCAGCAAAAAGCATACTAGAAGATCTAGCAAATACTGTCCTCCCCAACCGTCATGAAGCCTCCTATGCGAGGGAAACCACTATGTCTCTACACAGGCTTTAGCGATACTACTATCAGAGCTCTCCTCGCGCAAGAGGACGAAAAAGGAATGGAATACCCCATATACTATTTCAGTCGAACGTTGAGAGACGCTGAACTCAGATACCCCAAGGCGGAAAAGGCGTGTTTAGCACTGATTCATTCCATCCAGGAAGTTCGAGCACTACCTCCTCTCCAATAAGGTGGTGCTAGTGTCCAAATCCCAGAGACCTTCAGAAAGTTTCTCCTCTCGAAACCTGCCCTGATAGGGAGGCCGGCTAAGTGGCTCCTGCAGCTGTCAGAGTTCGACATAACGTGCGTTTCCCCAAGGGCCATAAAAGGACAGGCTGTTGCAGACCTGTTAGCAGCATTCCCAGGAGAAAACACCGCAGAATTACGAGAAGATCTCCCGGGAGACCTTCCAGATATCTTTTTAGTCAAAGAAGAAACATGGTCTTTGTTCTTGACGGCTCTTCCCACCCCCAAAGACTAATACCGGAGGAGCGGGTGTTGTACTAGTATCTCCTGCCGGAGAAGTCTTCTCGCACTCTTTCAAGCTAGACTTTCCATGCACCAATAACTCAAATTGAATACGAAGCCTTCCTCATTGGACTATCACTAGCTAAACAAGCCGGCCACACGTTTGGAGATAAGAGGAGATTCCAAATTACTCATCAACCAGGTAAACGGGATCTATGCATTGAAAGAACTAACGCTGGCACCATACAGGGCTGAAGCACAAAAACTACTAAATTATTTCGCCGAAGCAACCATCACACATGTCGGCCGTAGCAGCAACAAGCATGCCGACTGCTTAGCTACACTAGCCTCAAAGCTACAGTTCGAAGGAGCTGAGGAAACCCTGACAGTAAAACGGCGAACCATAGCTTCAACATGGATTTCACAACCTGAGAAAGCCGAAGACGATGACTGGAGAACTCCTATCATTCAAGAACTCAACAACTCACTTTTCCAAGGGAAGGTCGACCTCAAGACTTTGCGAATTTCTTTATGCTTCAAGGTTTTCTATATCATCGAAATCCAGACAGCTCTCTGTCAAGGTGTCTCGGGAAAGAGGAAGCACAACAACGACTCGAACATGTTCATACCGAAGTCTCGTGGAATAATATCAGTAGTAACCCTCTACCGTCGTTTACAACGACTTGGATACTATTGGCCGTAGATGGAAACCCAATCAAGATTACTCCAGAAAGCGTGTCCAAATTGCCAGGCGCCCCCATGTCAGACAGAAGTCCTCAACATCAGTCACACTGGGGACTCAAGGAGCCGTACATCGTTTTCCTTCGCGATGGCATTCTTCCTACTAACAAAGAAGATGCGTCCAAGCTAGGCGAAGTCCAAAAGATTCGTGTTCCATGATGGGGTTTTATATCGCAAGAGTTTCGGGGAAGTCTACTAAGGTGTTTGAGCGGATCACAATCCCAGTTATGTTAAGAGAAATGCACGAAGGCGAACACCAAGGGAAAACGAAACTATTCCTGCAGATACACGAGAGGTACTGCGTGACCATGGAAGACGACGCGGCTACTTTCGTTGAAATGCCGAGAATGCCGTATTTACTTTAAACCTCATCCACGTGCCTCCAACACCCTTGCACGCGATAAGTAGCTCGTGGCCCTTTTATAGTCAGGGACTCGACATCATTGGGAAGATCAACCCACCATCCTCAAAACAAGCATGAGTACATAATAACCGCGACCGAGTACTTTACCAAGTGGGTTGAAGCTGTCCCGCCGAAAGGAACCACTGGAGCCACAATCGCGCATTCATCAAGGAACACATCATCTCGCCATTTTGGCGTACCTAAACACATCATCACCGACAACGGCACGCCTTTTGCTAACAAGCAAGTACAGAACTCGCTGAGAGGTACTAATCAAACAAGTCTTCTACCGTCTATTATCCCCAGGGAAATGGGCAAGCCTAAAGCACCAACAAGACTCGATCCGAATCCTCACCAGACAAGACACGACAGTCCCGAATCTGCACGAGCAATTGCCAATGACACTGGCGTACGAACATCTCTCCTAGAAGCTCCACCCCCGCATGTCTCCTTACTCCCTCGTCTACGGTGATGACGCGATCCTCCCCGCAGAAATCAAGATCCCGTCGGCCTTAATTGCCGCAGACAAGCGGACCCCATGGAATGAAGCCGAATCACTCAATGCTAGAATTGCGTAACTAGACACTGACTCCGAGAAGATCCTGGCAGAGGAACATGCACAAGCATACGAAACAGGATTTCCGGGCGTACAACAACCATGTAAAACCCGGGGTTTTCGAGGAAGGAGATCCGTGCTAAAAACCGCCAAACACATCCAAAGAAGATGCATCGGCACCGAAGTTTTCTCCCAAATGGGAAGGGCCGTACATAATCACTAAAGCATATAAATGTGGTTACTACAAGATTATCAAAGAAGATGGGGAAAGCTAGAGGCGGTCATCAACGGAAAGTGGCTTAAGGCGTACTACGCCTAATCATTTCCTACAACATGCTACATCAAAAGTGTGAACGTCCGGGCACTCTCTCTGCTTTTACTTTCTTTCTTACCAGTTATCGAATTTCAATACAATCCAACAGATTAACGGAATCTCTTTATTTCTTCAAAAAAAAAAAAGGGGAAATAGGAGCCTTTAAATCTCATAATGCAAATCAGAAAATCCCATCTAGTAAATTATAATCCCTACAAAAAATCATCTTCAATCGACCATGATATCTTTCGGTCATACTCTTCAAATCTTGAGTTAACTCTTCAATCCTCCGAGACTCAGGGCCAAAACTTCCTCCTCTTCCAAAGATGGCTTTGTGGCGGGAATCACACCAGCAAGAATACCAGCCCTTTCGACCTTCACAATATTGAGGCGATGCCGCAACCAGCTAACGTTAAACTCCAAGGATTCGCAGGTGGACACCATATTCTCCCACTTTTGAATGGATGACTCCGCAGCAGCATGAATGGACACATTCTCCATCTCAGCAATCATTGGCAAAAGACAGTTCACTACGGAAACCAAAGCGGACGAACAACACTTCACCACGCTCCGGGTAGCAATATGGCCGTATGTTTTCCATATCTTCGTATAAAGGGCCACGAATTCTTTCCGACCAGAAACCACCAACATTCCGATAATTGGATGAGAGACACCTCATACGAGTCCCAAACGACAAACCTGCGGAAGGGTATTCATGACAAGAAAGCCCTAAATCAGCGTCCTCCAAGTCTGCAACAATCAACAAGGTCGGGCTTGAAGGAAGGGGAACGACTAGGTCATCCTCGTCGATAACAGGAACGCATGCTCCAACGGGATATCTCTGCACAAAAGGGAAATTTTCCATTTATACAACATGCGTTAAAGTGTACGTCAGTCCACAAAGAAGAAGAAAACATACCGGTATGATTTTCTTAACCCGAATAACCTTTGTTGGGATGCTCATGCAAGAGTCATACCTCGCACCTTCATCCGGAGAACCTGACTGGTTAGAAGATGATTCGAATCTGCGTGACATGACAAAGAGAGAAATCCAACAAGAAGAACCCTTTTCTCAGACGAGGAGACGATGCAATTATTTTTGGGTATGAATACGGAATCTTAAAAAAGGAAAAGGAAGCAATGAGGGACATAACGCTTCCGCATTTTAGCATGAATAATGCCCTAATTGAAGCCGCACGTGAAGGAAAGCAAGATAAGGAAACTTTTCTATCTGAAGAAACTCCCTCCTTGTTTACATTGGTCACGCCAGCAAGCACGCACAGCTTCCACATTGCGCCGGCCCCACCAGCTAGCACACGTAGTTTCCCAAGTCACGCCTGCAAGCATGCACAACTTCCACATTGCGCCGGCCCCACCAGCTAGCACACGCAGTTTCCCAAGTCACGCCTGCAAGCATGCACAGCTTCCACATTGCGCCGGTCCCACCAGCTAGCACACTCAGTTTCCCAACTCACGCCAACTTCCCAATGGTCGCCCAAGTCATGCCTGCAAGCACGCACAGCCTCCACACCTTGCGCCGGTCCCACCAGCTAGCACACTCAGTTTCCCAACTCACGCCAACTTCCCAACGCCGCCCAAGCTGCACCGGCCCCACCAATTGTGCCGGCCTCTCCCGATTTGTGCAAAACTACCGAGGGCAAGGATTCCAAATCCTACTTATAAAAGGTCAGACAAGCCTCCTCAATTCTCTTTACGGTTTGCTGTTGATAGTTTGTCACCATCTTATGCTTACCTCGCAACAAAGCCCCTGTTACGAGCTAAACAGGGGACTTAATGTTGATGGTGGTTTTTAAACAAAGGGTAAAATCGTAAAACCCCATGACCTAGTGTTACCCGCAACACATTAACTAAGAACATTTAACTCAGGTGTAAATAATTAATAGGGGTATTTTTTCAAAATGCCAGATTAGGGTTTTCGACACATAACCCTAATTCCAAAACCAAGCCGCACACTGCGCACCATGGCAACAATGCCAAACCAAGCCGCACACTGCGCACCATGGCAACAATGCCAAACCAAGCCGCACACTGCGCACCATGGCAAAAATGCCAAACCAAGCCGCACACTGCGCACCATGGCAACAATGCCAAACCAAGCCGCACACTGCGCACCATGGCAACAATGCCAAGCCAAGCCGCACACCGTGCACCATGGCAACAACGACAAAACCAAGCCGCACACACGCACACCATGGCAGCGACGCCAAAACCAAACTACATATCGCACTCATTGGCAACCATGCCAAACTAAGCCGCTATGCCATTGGCGCATGCCAAATATAGCGCCCTAGGCTTGCAAAACGTGCAACTAGGTCAACATGGCCGTCCGTGCCATTGGCACATGCCAACGCGTACCACAAGCCATATTTCCAAGCCGCTATGCCATTGGCGCATGCCAAATATAGCGCCCTAGGCTTGCAAAACGTGCAACTAGGTCAACATGGCCGTACGTGCCATTGGCACATGCCAACGCGTACCACAAGCCATATTTCCAAGCCGCTATGCCATTGGCGCATGCCAAATATAGCGCCCTAGGCTTGCAAAACGTGCAACTAGGTCAACATGGCCGTACGTGCCATTGGCACATGCCAACGAGTACCACAAGCCATATTTCCAAGCCGCTATGCCATTGGCGCATGCCAAATATAGCGCCCTAGGCTTGCAAAACGTGCAACTAGGTCAACATGGCCGTACGTGCCATTGGCACATGCCAACATGTACCACAAGCCATATTTCCAAGCCGCTATGCCATTGGCGCATGCCAAATATAACGCCCTAGGATTACAAACCATGCAACCTAGGCCAAGTCGGCCACGCATGCCATTGGCACATGCCAACATGCTCACTGGTAGCTTTTCCTACCAAGGCCACGACCCTAACGACCACGCATGCCATTGGCACATGCCAACATGCTCACTGGTAGCTTTTCCTACCAAGGCCACGGCCCTAACGGCCACGCATGCCATTGGCACATGCCAACATGCACGCTGGTAGCTTTTCCTGCCAAGGCCACGGCCCTAACGGCCACGCATGCCATTGGCACATGCCAACATGCTCATTTGGTAGCTTTTCTTACCAAAGCCACGGCCCTAACGGCCACGCATGCCATTGGCACATGCCAACATGCACGCTGGTAGCTTTTCCTACCAAGGCCACGTCCCTAACGGCCACGCATGCCATTGGCACATGCCAACATGCTCGCTGGTAGCCTAACTTGCAAACCGTGCAACCTACCACCAATGCATTCCGCACATGCCATTGGCACATGCCAAACACACACACTGGTAGCCTAACTTGCAAACCGTGCAACCTACCACCAAGGCATTCCACACACGTCATTGGCACATGCCACATGCGCCCCTAGCAACACCACTTGCACTCAAGATGCAACCAACACTCGAGACATCAACACAAATCGGGATGCTTTCCGGGGTTTTGGTTTGGCGGTCACACTTGCAGCGTACACTACGCTCACATTAAGAAAGCGTGAAAAGGAATAAAGCGGTCAAATAAATGAGGAAATAATGGTGAAAACGTTTTCACCCATTAACACCATGCGGTTACCACCTCCTCTCATTATTTCACCCTTTACTCTCTTCCTTCATGAGACCAGGGGTACGTTTCAATCTCGACTTGTATAAATAGGTCTTACCTATTTCCACCAGATAACAAGTCTCGGTCAGGAGAAAAATACTACACTCTCAGAAAAGACAACTTTGCAAGCTCTCCAAAAAGCTTTCATCTCTTGCAAGCTTCCGAAGCTTCCACTTTCTGATACAAGTCGAGACGCTACTCTCCTGCCGAGTATTCTCGGTCTCAACACCTTTCTTTGCTTCCCTCCCCAAATCAACCCTTCTCCTCCACTTTGTGACCGAAGCAAGTCTGGAACGACCATTTCTTGGTTTAGGCCGGACTTGTACAGATTGATCTCTCGAATCTATAAAGTGCTCACGTGCAGCACATTTGTTTAGGGTTTGAACCAGTTTCTCACTCACCTACCGAATTTACCGAAATCGGCAGAAACGATTTTTACCCATAAACAGGTAGTTTCGCCATATCTCGTTTAATCCTTTTCACCTTCTGTTTTTATTTTTATTTTCTTGATTGGGTGAAATAGAGTGATTGAGATACCAAAAAAAAAAAAAAAAAAAATTGAGACCAGACCATTAGACCAACCGAAATAAATTCAATAAAGTCGACTACTGGTGCCCTTGTATATGCCGGTTGTGTTGACCTAGAGTTAGGATTATCACCCGCTGGTTCCCTTGTATATGCCTGTATTTGAAGGAAATCCTACACTACACCCCTCACTAGATTCCACACAACTAAGTCATTTGTAGATGAATAACTATGATTTTTATTGATTAATTCCTTGAATATTACAAGATAAAATGGAAAAGAGCTAAAGAAAATACAATCACTACAAACTTTCTCTCTCCTAATGACTTGCCCAACTCTCAGAAAAAGATCTCTCTTACAACAGGCTTATTCAACTCTTTATATAGGGTAGTACACAATGGATGACAACTAAGCTGTCCTTTATTTTCGGGAATGACTTGCGAAATATCGCAAGTGTACAAGTATTCAATCTCGCGACTCTCCTAAACTTCGCTAGATCTTCACATCTTTCTCGTGTTTTGGATGTCGTCATTCCTTGCGTCATTTATATTACTCTTCTGCGACGCCTTCGCGATGTTGTCGTTTACTAATCTCGCGAGGTATTGATGTTGCGATATTCTGATCCTACATCTTGCCTCTTCTCATGTCTTCTCTGCGAAGAAGAGAATGTCATGAGAATTAATATTTTAAAATGCCGCAACTATTCATATTTATCTGTTACAATCCCGTACTTCTACACAGAATTTATTACACATGTTTCTTCTTCCACTCTTTTCTCGACACGTCTCTTTCAACCGTTTTTTCTTGACCATTCACGTCCCCTCTCGCATTAAATGCATTTATCTTCTCGAGAATTCTTCTCTATATATAGTTTTCTCATCCTCCTCTTCTTGTTTTTTACTTTCTCTCTGCAACTTTTCTTCAATTCTCCTCCCCCGCAATTTGCGTTTCTGCTACTGCAAATCTTCCTTTTCTTCTTTCTCTTGATCTTCAATTCTCTAATCATTCCCATATTCTTAGAATGGCTCCACCTGGTCGTAGATATGAAACCCTTTTGGATGAGACTCAAAAGAAGTTACAAGAGAAAGGTTTCACCTTGTCTACTATTCCCAATCAAGAATCTTCATCTATTCTTTCTGCAAAGTTGTTTACTGATCATCATTGTGATGATCAAAAAATCATAATCTCGCTAGGTCAGCTTCTCGCAGGTCTTCACATTCCTCTCTACAATCCCGAACTGCCCTTGTTCTATGAAATCCTTGCTCATGAGAAATTCTCGCGAGCTATTTATCAATTAAGTGGTGATTGCATCCGTCTAATGCTCGACCCGCCCATCGTGGCGCCTGGTAAGGATCTCTATACCCCTGATAACGTCGAGAGATCCTAAACGCAAACTTAGAGATAGTCACTAAAAAGTACCCAGTAGAAAACTTTTTTGAAAATTATGAAGTGATAAATATGAAGAATGACAAATCTCGCTGGGGTGCCCGATTGAAAAGAAAAGAGAACGTTCCCGACGATAAGATACTCATGCTAGATATTGATTGGCATTCTGGCAAGAACAATGTCCCTCGCTATTCTAAAGATGAGAAATGGCGTATCTTTCCGCTGTTTTTGAACGGACCTTATATTTCAGGTTCCAATACACTCCCTGCGAATCTCGCAAATTATCATCCTTGGGTATTTAATTGGCCCGAGAAAGCAAAAGAGGTATACTTCCTAACTTTTACTTATTTTTCAATCTTCTTTTCCTCTTATATCTAATCTCGTGAATTTTTCAGATCACCAAATTGAGAAGGAGCTACAAAAGAAATCCAAAAGCGAGCACTCTGGCGATACTTCATTCAATCACGGATGAAGTAAGAAATATTTTTCCTTATTATTTTTAACAATATTGTTGCCTTTGTTTCTTATCTTCATTCGTGTGCGAAGGTTGGCTTTGAAGAGAATGATATTTCTGAAGCTGCGAAGGCTAAAGGCAAGAATAAAATCACTCTTCGCAAGGATAAATCTTCTGCTCCATCTTCTAAAAAACGGAAAATCCATCCCTCTTCTCACTCTAATTCCCAAACCAGCGAGAACTCTGATGATGATAATAATGAGGTTGATTCTTATTTTGCGAAGGAGAATCATTCAGTCGAATCTGCTATGGCGCAACTGTCTAGTGTTTTCTCTGATTCTATGCAAGGAATGGGAGATGATCGTTTTTCTGCTACTTGCGAAGCTCTCGCAACTCCGTCATTGTGATTGTATTCTTGACTCTAAAAATTTGAATATACAACAGATTTGTCGCGAACATAGCATTAATGAATGATAAGATGAGATATCTCTCCTCCACATGGCCAGCCATTTCGCTACACATTGTCTTCCACCTCACAGTTAGATGTTTCAAACTTTCACCAACCCTTTGTTTTAACCCAAATACATCTTCAATACCTGTTCGCGAGGAATTATTACTTATATATGCCCCTAAAAATATAGCCTGCAAATGATTGAAAGATGTTATTGTATTCTTCGGTAGCCCTTCAAACCATTTCAAAGCTTCTCATGTCAGACTTGATGCAAAATATTGCACAATATAGCATCATGATTCTTTGTAACATATATCTCATATAAGCTTTGATATGTTGTATCACACAAGTTTTTCCATCGAAAATGCTGGTTAATGTCGGTAAGTTACACTTCGGTGGTATCCCTCCTAATTGTATCTCTTGTGTGAACGGAGTTTTCGCAGCTTCTTCTATGGCTTCATCCAATTATCTTTTTCCTCCTCCCCTTTTATTGTTCATCATTCCTCTCATTTCTGCCAATTCTCTCAAAATTTGTTTATTTACATCAGAATTTGAATCTATTGGTCTTTTAAGTTCCGCCTCTCTTCTCCTGCGTTCATGTCTACTTTGATTTTCATCATTATCTTCTCGTCTTTCTCTGCGATCTTTTCCTTCACTTCTTTCACGAATTCGCACACCGTTATATCTATCAATTTCTCTTCTTTGTTGTTTATCAGCTCTCCTTTGTGCTCTTTCATATTCTTCATCAATATTATCATTATTGCGATTTTTTTCCCGCATTCTTTCTCGATTATCATGATTATTCTGGCGAATTGCCTCTTCCAACTCCTGTTCTTCCATTTCTGCTCTCAATCTTTCTCTCTCGCGAGCTAGACGTGCTTGTTCAACATATTGTATTTCAATTTCATCCTCAATCTCTTTTTGCTTCCTCTGTGCTTCTCTCCCATGCAATATTCTTCTTCCTTCTTCTTGATTTTCTTCATCAACTGGATTATTTTGCCTCTGACGCTGCCTATTTCCTTGATTTCCACCATTCTGCTCATTTTGAAGAGTCTCGGGACGTGGGATATAACGATCTTCCATTATTTCTCTTCTCTCGCAATGTTCTGTGCTTAGATTTTGTGCTTTTTCTCGGTTTTCTTCATCAACATTTTACGTAGGTACAATTCTCCTCCTTTCCTCCCTAACTGATCTTGAACTTGATCTTGTAGTGCTTCTCGACCTTCTATTTTGTAATTTGATATTTTCCATCCTCAGCTCATGATTCTGTCTTGTCAAGTTTGCACGTTCCTCTGCCTCTAATCGTCTCTCTTCATGTATTGTTTGTCTCAATGCCTCTAATGCTGCGATCTCTTCATTTCCATGAATTATCTCTCGAATCCCTTCTCGGTCTCTCCACTCTTGTCCATTGTTTTCCAATTGTTGTTCTTCTCCCTCTTCGTCCATAGAGTCTGATTTCCAAGTATGCACACTTACTCTATCATAATCCACAGTTCTATCCGCTACTGGTTGAATTGGTGATTGAATTTGATTTTCTTCATTATTTCTTATGTTCCTTCTTGAGGATTCTCCCATTTCATTTCTCTTTTCTCCGGCAAGTCTCCTTCTCCTTCTAACGGTTGTTGGTTGCTCAGATGTATTTCTTCTTCTAGCCATTTCTTAATTTTGGTAAACTGTTGAAAATTATATGAAATTCTTTCCCTATTACTCCAAATTCTTTCAAATCACGATGTCAATCCTAACTCTCTCCATGTTTCCAGCGCCAATATGTAGTTGTAGGAAATCCTACACTACACCCCTCACTAGATTCCACACAACTAAGCTATTTGTAGATGAATAACTATGATTTTTATTGATTAATTCCTTGAATATTACAAGATAAAATGGAAAAGAGCTAAAGAAAATACAATCACTACAAACTTTCTCTCTCCTAATGACTTGCCCAACTCTCAGAAAAAGATCTCTCTTACAACAGGCTTATTCAACTCTTTATATAGGGTAGTACACAATGGATGATAGCTAAGCTGTCCTTTATTTTCGGGAATGACTTGCGAAATATCGCAAGTGTACAAGTATTCAATCTCGCGACTCTCCTAAACTTCGCTAGATCTTCACATCTTTCTCGTGTTTTGGCTATCGTCATTCCTTGCGTCATTTATATTACTCTTCTGCGACGCCTTTGCGATGCTGTCGTTTACTAATCTCGCGAGGTATTGATGTTGCGATATTCTGATCCTACAATGCCAGCTGTGTTGATATTACTCAGACCCGTATCTCAGTCCATTAGGATAGGTTCACCTTAGTCAACATCAAAACCATCTACGTTTTTCTCTACATCCATCTTCTTAATCTTTCCATGTGATTGGTTGACTCCGGTTATGATGTACAGAAACTATCTGAGTAGAGCTCTGTCACTTATATATGAATTTTAGTATGCTTGAGTGAAAACTCGTGTACAGCAATTGGAATTTCACATCAGGGTACTTCCTCCTATAGTCAATGATTGTATGCCAACCAAGGAGATTCTTTAGTGATTTCCAAGGTTCTGCGTAGATAGCTAGGGTCTGGAGTAAAGGTTTTGTGGGTACACCTCTGGTAAACCCTCCTGAGACAACACTCCGCCGCTAGGGCCACCTAGCGGTTTAACGTCTTCTTTGCACGTGCTAAGTGTAGTCATTTTATTTTCTAGATTATATTTGCTCGGGACTAGCACATAATAAGTCTGGGGGTATTTGATAGACACATTTTTGTGTCTAATTTGATCTCAATACTATATATTGTTGGCACTCGATTTTGTACTAATTTTGTTTTTTTGTGTGTTTGTAGGTATTTTTTGGGAAATAAACATTTTTGGAAGAATTGGCTTAAAAGTATTAAAGGCATCCTCATTTCAGATAAGAGCACCGACCTTGTTAAAGGCACCCAGCAAATGGATAGAGGCACCCTCTCCTTCTTCATTTTGAAACAGATTCACGGAATTTATGGGAAATTTTAAAGATTTAAGGCAAAGATATCTTCTTGTCTATTATACAGGAAGTTTCCATATCTTGAAGTTAAAAGAGATAATATATTTATGAGTTGGTTTTTATTGAAAAGGAGAAAGAAAATCTTGGGTTTTATATTTAAAAAATAAAAAAAGATAATATCCCTAGGATTTTATTCTAGCAAATAAAGAAGATTTGTGATAGTGGAGAAAGAAATTATTCATGAGATATCTTTCATTAAAGAGAAGATCTGATGGAGTTATGGAAGAAGATTTTGAAAAGATGTTTGAGTAATGGGTTGTTGTGTATAAATAGGGTGCTAGTAGAACCAAATAGGATTACTGAGAGAGGGGAGTTTTGGGAGAGCAGAATCACTGTTTTATTCTTCTTCTTCTTTGTAAACACATTTTTAGCAATGAAAAACCATTTTGAGTGTGTCTACAACATGAAAAGCTAGACCCCTACACTGGGTCGACGGAGGAATCCGAATTTCATACATGGGTAAATTTATTTTATTCTCTATATGAATTTTGCACTAATTAAAATAGAATTATGATTTTGATTAATTAGTTATCATTTCATTTGATGGGTCATGCTTGCTTAGATGTTTTGATGTCCCATGCTTAGGATTTATAACTAATATTTTGAGAATCTACCTTGGCAAAAATAAGAGTCGATATTATTTTATTTATTGAGCGATAATTGCTGAAAAATAAATAATTGAGCCTTATGATATGAATTCGGTGGAATCCTAGTCCCAGTAACTCTCTTCATCTTGTTACCATTATTTGTATATATTTTGTTATTTTTAGTGTTTTCTAATTTTAAATCTAAAATTCAATTTCATCAAGTCCGAGTGAACGACAACTCTATTTACCACTATCTAAAATTCGATCATGCACCAAGCATATTGATATTCGTTATCATAAGGTTCGAGAAGTGATTGATAACGGATTAGTACAACTATTGAAGGTTTATACTGAAGATAATCCAGCAGTTATGTTGACGAAAGTCGTTCCGAAGGTCAAGTTTGTGAATTGTCTCAGCTTGATCAATGTTGCTCGTTGTTAAGGTCCAAGGGGCAATAGAGGCTACGGTTAACTTGTGAAGATCAAGATCAGTTTGATGGAAACATCGGAAAGGTGTAGAATTGTTATGTTGTTGATGTTTTAGGAAGGTTCCATATTTTTCTAGAATCATCTAGGTGTTTCCTTATTTTGGTATAGCTAGAGGTTTCCTGTTTTAGCTAAACTTAAGGTTTCCTTTCTTATCTATGTTTAGGTTTCCTAGTATAAGTCATATACTTGGAAGACAAGTTTGTAACCTATATAAATAGGTGTACAAGTCTTAAGGAAAAACACACAACACAATTTAGAGAAGAGTTCTCATAACTAGAGAATTTTAGGGTTTAGAGCGTTTTGTTCCAGGGAATTATTTTGGTGTTTGTGAACAGCAATCTGCTACTCATAGTTAAGGGTTTAATTCTCTGTAATTCGTTCTAATAATAAGAGTTTATCGTAGCCGTTTATGGACGTAGGCACATTGCCGAACCACGTTAAATCTTGTGTCTTTCTTGTTTCATTTAGTGCATCTTATTCTGTTTTCTTTAGTTTTACGTGATCCAAAGAACCAGTGTCTTGTGAAGAGGTTAATTTTAAGGTCTTAATCCTAACACATATGACCGTTTGACCGCAAGACCAAAAAAATAATGAAGATAACCTAAATATTTAACAGGAAAGTGAGTACCTAGTACAAGAATGAGTTGAGACGAATAAACAGAATCATTACCAGTAAGTATAATATCATCTACGTGTACAAGCATGACAGTAATTCCGGTACCAACCTTTTGAACAAAAAATGAAGTATCTGCTAAGGAAGTAACAAAACCCAGAGATAAAAGAACATCAGCAAGTTTAAAATATATACCAGGCTCTAATGCTTGTTTTAATCCATAGATAGACTTCTTCAGCTCGCAAACATAAGTAGAATGGTCAGGATCCTCAAAGACAAGAGGTTGAGACATGTAGACTTCCTCATACATGTAAGAATGCATTTGCAATGTCTAGTTGAGTAAGTTTTCAAATTGAAATTCATAGCAAGAGAAAAAACCAATCTAATAGTAGTGGGTTTGGCTACTGGATTAAAAGTCTCAGCATAGATAATACCAAACTTCTGATGAAATACTTTGGCCACAAGTATGGATTTGTACTTGTCAAGAGAGATATCTGCATTATACTTAACCCTAAAAACCCGTTTGTAGCCCACAACATTGCAAATTGGATTAGGGGAAACAAAGAGCCAAGCACCAGTAGGTGTCAGAACAATATATTCAATAACCAAAACATCTCTCAAATGAGGAATCTTGAGTGCTTGAGAGACACAAAATTGAGACTGGTTTAAAAATACCACGTTTACCCCTATTGGTCATAAGATGAGTATTCCGGATGATGAAGGAACAAATGAAATGAAAGTGGAAGGTTGAGCTATATATTGAACTCACTAGGAAATGAAAGATGAGAGGGGGAAATAGATGGAAGAAAACAAGAACAGTCCAGAGGGAAACTATCACCAGAAGAGGACTCAGTCCTTAAGGACTAAGAAAAAGAATGCTCATTGAAAGCAACATGTCTGGAAATTTAAAATATGCCAGTAGAGGGATCAAAACACCTATAACCTTTATGATATGGACTATAACCTATAAAAACACAATGTTTGCTTCTGGATAGGTTGCAATTTATTGGTGGTGTAAGACCTAAGCCAAGGAAAACATGAGCAACCAAAAAATTTAAAAAAATGGTAATCAGGTTGTCTATGAAAGAAAACTTTAAAAGGAGATTTAAACTGAATGGCTCTAGTGGGTAATATGTTAATCAAGTAATTAGCAGTGGTAATGACTTCAACTTGGAAACTAAAAGGCAAACCAGACTAAACCAGAAAAGTTCTAGAAACATTGAGTAAATGTTTATGCATAGTCTCAGCAACTCCATTTTGTTCAGGAGTATGGCAATATGAAAATTCATGTGCTATCCCTTTAGATTTTAAAAAGTGGAAATTGAATAAATGCCCCTCCTTTTCATGGGCTTCACAAATACTGGTGGTGGTGACACCAGATTTTAGTATCAACTTGTGTTGTTCGACACCAGATTTTGGAGTCAACTTAGGTTGTTGACACTGTAATCTGGACCTAACTAATTTCTGAATTATCAATTTTGGTAACAACTTGGGTTGTTGACACCAGATATGATATCAACTTCGATTATTGACATCAAAATTTGGTGTCAACTTTGGTTGTCGGTATAAAAATCGGTGTTAACTTCGGTTGTTGACACAAAAATCTGGACCTAATTTATTTATGAATTTTCAATTTTGTTATCAACTTGGCGGAGACGGCACAGGTGGAGTTGGAGGCGATGATGGTGGTGATGGCGGCGACGGTAGTGGACTGTTGGTGGTCGGGGCGGTGACATGAGTTGTGGTGGAGTGGTGATGGTGGAATATTAGTGGTGGTGGTGGTGGTGGTGGAGTTGGAGTTGGTGGTGGAGTGATTGAGAAAGAAAAATATTATTTTTTGAAATGAAGAAAAATGTTATATGTGATAGATTAGTAAAATAATCTATTTCTAAGTGGATAATGTTTCTAAAAGGTGAAGGGTATATTTATAATGTGTTAGGGTATTTTTGAAGGGTTCCAAATCTAGGTGTATTTAATTAATATACTCTTTTAAAAATGAGGAAAACAAAAATTCTAAAAATTTACCACCACCATCAGTTCTAATGAATTTAATTTTGAGAGATAATAAGTTCTAATCTGGGCAATGAAATTGATTAAATTAAACTTCAATTCTTATTTATTAATCATGGGAAAAACCCAATAATACTTGGAGTAATCATCAACAACATCTTAAATAACAATAAAAATCTCTAAGTGAAAAAACATGAAAAGAATCCCACGAATCTACATGTAAAAAAGCTAGAGGTTGACTACTAGATTGTCTAGACAAGTGAAATGGTAATTTTTGATTCTTTCCTGACTTGCGTTCATTACACAATGTAGAATTATTATAAGATAAATTAAGACTTTGAGAAACATGTTAAAGTGTTTGGAAGCTGGGACGGCCAAGTTGAAATGATAAGGGTACCAAGTACACCACAATCTTTTCGATATCAACTATAAGTCCGATACCTTGTGTGATTTTCTATGGCAAAAGAAGTCGAGACAATACAACAACAAGATAATCACTTGATAACAGTTACGGTACAAGATCTATTTAACTATATGATCAATATCAAGTGCCTAATTAACATACAAGTGTAATTTACTTTATTATAACTAAACAATTATAATGAGGAAGTAAAGTAAATGAAATGACACAACAAGATTTTGTTGATGAGGAAACCGCAAATGCAGAAAAACCCTGGTAGCTAGTCCAGTTTTAAATACTCTCATAATTAAGCCGCTAAACAAAGATACAACCGACTTTGTCTAGTTGATACCAAGTAAACTACCCATAGTTACCTAGTTTCCCCAGTATCCCTGCACCTACAACCAATCTGGCTGACACACGTGAATCCTAAGATAGAGTCCACTATCTTAAGTTGCTTCAGTATCTCTGAATATTTTAAGCACTCAACCCTTTCGATCATCTTCCAAACAGTAAATGACTAATCTGTTTGGTAACCACTCTCTTATCTCAGGAAATAAATCAGAGTTATTTTTCGTTGAGTGTGACAAAGACTTTTATGTTTAAAATCAATTAAACTCCTTTGTCGGGCTTTAGATCTTCCAGGATATGGATTAAAAAAGTTAACCAGATGGAGTCAAACAGAACAACCATATTTAGATACAGAACAGTAACACCAAATGATAGCTTGTCGATCTAAAATACGACTAGCAATAACAAGTCTATAAAAAGATAAAGTAGATCTAGTAAGATCCCAGCCGATCAAGTTTGTGCATGAAGAAAATCACAAAGATACAAAACCAATAAGAAAAATCTTTTTATCTTCAATCTTTAATAGTCTTCTGTACATACACAATAACAAACTTGATTCCTGACTTTCGACCGATCACGCACAGAACGAAGTTTGTTAACAATGGATGATCGATGTTAAACTCTTGATCTAGTTTGAGTGACCTTATGTCAGAAGAGAAGGCTCTCAAGAATAATCAATCTAGGTGCAATCAAGAGTTACCAACTGTTAGTCAATCAAATCAATAATCGAAAATTAAAATAACAATGCAATTCTAGTTTCCCACCAATGGTACTAGTAGACTCTTCTTGATCCCATAGATGGATTCAAACTAGCGGACGTAAGATATTTCGCCTAATTAGGTTACTCTCATCTCCAAGATAGTATTACGAGAATACTAGTCGGCTATATTAGAAACAAAAAAAATATGAAGTATGCCTGGCTCAGGATAAGTTTGTAAGAAAAACAAACTTCACTATTTATAGATCAAGGTAGTTCGGACACCAAGGAATTCCATAACCAAAGATATTCTTAAGATATGCAATAAAGAACCTAAATTCAGTTTTATAAATTCCAACCAATATCCAATTATATAACTGAAATCTTGATGGACAACTCAATATTAGCTAGCACTTAGCTAATATATCTTTCCAGAGATATGTTTTGATTGACTTCGAAAATCTCAAAAAGATTATCTACTATTTCGGCACCTTGAGTATCAAGGAATATCTTTGAACAATTAAGAAATAATATTTCAACACATGTTCAAATTACTCATTATGTCAACATCTTGAACTTTCCTATTTTGCAAGCCCAATTTCCAAACCACACAAACCCTAAAGTGTACATGACTTAGAAATCGGTTTTTCTTATTGGGACCGGTTCTACCATGACTCCTAAAGAAATTTAGGATCAATTCTACCTTGAATCCAAATATACGTAGGGATCGGTTATACCTAGACTCCCAACATAATCTAGGATCGGTTTTTACCTTGATTCCCTATATAGGTTAGGATCGGTTCAAACTTAAGATCTTCAACGAAAACCAGACCATCAATCCTTTTGATTTCCTTTCGACTACGAAACAAATTCGTACATCTACTTCCTTAAACTCATGTAATTAAACATTGTTTTCTAGGTATGAAATCAAACATATGTTCACCACACAGTCTACTAATGAGTTACAAAAGATTATGTTGATGTCGCAATTACGAAGTCCAAAAGATAAGCATAATACTTCGTAATTCAATATACCAATATACAACACTTATCACTATTGATATATTATTCCTTGACACTTTGATCACAATAGTGTATTATACTAAAGTTTCATATATATAATTTCGCATGTTATTTTTCAATCAGAAACAACTTGAAAGCTTTTGATATAGAAATGAAAACAAGTCAAGTCATGTATTACTAACCTCAAGTGGAATGATGATGTCATCGTCATTGTCGATACGTCTTCGAATCTTCAGGTCTTCAGAGTAATACTTGTATGTCTCAACATCTGTAGACTTCCTAGTCTAACTTAACGAAGTTGACTCTAATCTAATCAAGCGACTTATGAATTTTGATACTAAAATACGACAACCAACCTTGACATACCAACGGTTGATGGGTTAAACCGAGCAATGCTCTAAAAATCTCCCCCTTTATCAATTTTAGTGAAAAAACTCTATTACATATGAAGAATACACGAATTAAAAGATACATATATTACATTACATAAGATTCTCTTAACTCATTCTTCATACGTTTGATTCCAAGTTTAAACAGCTTATTAACCTGCGCATATCAAAAAATAAATGTTGTTGTTGAAGCATTTGAATAACAAAATCTTTACTCCCCCTAAAGGAAAGCTAGGTAGATATTCAATTTGAACCTTGTTATTCCTTTTTTTTAGTATAAAATACTACACAACAATATGATATGTTTATCCCCTAGTCTATGATTTACTCCATCGTTAAATATATACTTTTTCAGAACATATATCCTTTCTCAATGATTGTAAATCACCCGCATGCTCCGTATACTTCTCCCTCTTTTGTCACAAAATGACAAAGACATGAAAAAATTTCAAGTTCATAAGAACTCATACATACCATTTTAGATAAGCAATACTAAAACCGAAACTACTTAAGTGATTTGTTTTAGTATCTTATTTAGGAAACAATTGCCCGAAGCAATTTTCCCTTTGATTTGATAAGTCAAAAAAAGATAAGAATTAACTCCGCTGCATATCAGGATCCAATTATTGATAAATAATTTAAGTACCTTATTTTGACAAGAAAAAACTAGGTTAGATAACTAGTTTTCTTATCAAGGATCCGATTAGACTAAAATAATCGGACCTCGTTTTGATAAACCTAGACTAAGATCAGAATTGACATAGTTTTATCAGTATTTAATTGAACCAAAAAAATTGAACCTCCTATTTCATTAAGGAAAAACAAAAAACCTAGTTTTTATTAACCGGAACCAATTGAAACATAACAATTGTACCGTACTTTTCATTAATCAAAAGCAAGAATAGGCAATTTAAATCAGCTTCTCGTAACAGGAAAATAATTAACAAGCATAAATAAATCGTTACCTTACTCTTCGATATGACAAACTAAGATCCAAATCGATCAAGTCTTCATACCAGGAAAGATTATCTGAATAATTCTTCCCTCGGTTTCCACAACTACTCTCCCCATAAAAATATGACGTTTAAGCACCAGTTCAATATAGAACTCTCCCCCAGTGAGTTGTTATTCCCTGCAAAACAAAAGAATAACAAACAAGACAACCTTTACCATAGAAAGGTCGACAAAGTCTTAGCTTTTACGTTGCCAATGTAAAAGACTAAAACCGAAAATCATATGCATACTACATACACAATTTGTGAAACATAAATCGATAATAGTATAATCGCGATTTCACACATGATTTTAATCAATATCTACTTATGATCAATTGATAAAAGCATCCCACATGGTTAGATCCGCAACCGTCTTATATCAAAGAGTCACAACATCATAGGAGATATACATAATAAGAGATAGGAAATATTAGGGTTTAATCAAAACCAAAATAATATCTCATAAACCGAAAGAAAAGCAAAAGAAATAATTATTAGCAATGCAATCGTAACTATCAAAAGAATGACACAAAGGATTTAAAAATAAAAAATAAATCATTCATATTATTGATAGTTTGAACAAACTTTACACAAACATTGAAATAAATCAACAATTGATTAGTCTATTCTATGAAAAACACAAAGTACAAGTCTAGAATTTTTCAATTGCCTTTTGAAGACAGACTCACACAACTTAAAGGATTCCAATCATCTTCAATGGATACCAATCTTGATTCAAGACTCATTAGGTTATCATTAACTTCATTTACTTCCTTTCGCAAATTCTTTTCCATGTTCCTAACCTCACATAAAATCAAATTTAACTTTAGTGAGAGGTTATTGAGATGATTATCATTAAGATATGACAGATCTCCACCATGAACATCATTACTTAGATCTGAGTAGGATTTGATTCACCATCAGATTATTCTAGACGAAGTTTCTTATTAGGAAACAATATAGTCTAGACATTTTCAACTTAATGAGAATTACACCAGAGGTACACATTTTGTCAACACTCTGTGAAATGAAATTTTACTTTTACTCATCTATTTAACTAATAGGTCGTATCAAATCTCTAGAAAGAGAATATATTCTTAATTAATGCACGAAAATTATACTAACCGAAAATAGTTAGTCATCGATATTTTCTGATGTAGTTTGTACAGTGGTAAAAAGGGGTTTGATTCTCGGACTTGTGAAGTAGATTTTAGACTCAAATTATAAAATTAATATAGAAAATAAAATAAAAGATATTGATAATATTGAGAGATTACCGGGAATCGGGATTTCACCAAAATCTTATTCTATGGTTCAATATTAATTCTTAGACAATTATAACTCCAAAAACAACAATCATTGACTCTTAATCTTTGCCAATTTAGATTTTATAAAACATTAATTTAAATGGTAAGCATGGGTTACCAAAACACTAAAGCTAAGCATAACCCATCAAACTAAATGACAACTAATTAATTTAAAATCATAATTCAATTTATATTAATGCAAAAGTCATAAAAAGAATTAAATAAAGTTACCACAGTAATGCTAATTGGCTTCCTCTGTCATCCCGGTAATGGGGTTTAGCTCCACATGGTGAAAACACGCTCAAAATATTAATCATAGCTCAAAAGTTTGTTTACAATAGTGAAAAGAGAAAATAATAATAAAAAAACAGAAAACTGCATCGTTTATAAGCGTTGCGACTCAACTGTTACTATTTGATGCACTGTAGCAGGAACGACAGTTCAGTTTTGTGGCAAATATAGCGACTGTCTTCTGCAGGATTTTGTTCTTCAGCAGCAGCAGAAGTTGCACTGCAACTCGTGATTTCTTCTCTGCAACCTCTCTATTCTTTCCACTAACTCTCCGTTTTATTTCTCTGACATCCGAAAAGCCTTTATATACCCAACAAGCGAGAAATCCCTTGTTTATTTCTCGTATCTTATTCATTAATCACAAATGTTCTCCACGAGGAATAATTTCCTTTTTTTTACTTTTTTCACGCTTTTGTTAATATATCACACACCACAAACACGATCCTACACGTCTCTCTATTGAGTACAACTCATGTAAGGAAGATATACACACGCAGATTCCACAATTAAAGCAAAGACAACCCCATGAATATCCGCTCCACCTCTGTTTTGTCCAATCCACGTATTCCTTCATATTTTCTCGATTCTAAAGAACTTACCAGTCTTGTTTGATCCAAACAGGACCAAAGAAACCAAATCCAGTGGTATAGTCTCACTCAAACTCGTCCAATTTCTTAACAGAGTTTTCGCATGAAGATAGACCCGAGAACATGTTCTTTCTCTAAATCGATGTTTCCAGCCAAATTTTAAACGATTTCGTCACCTATTCCAAGCCTGTCTAGATGAATCGAGCCATCCCCATCAATTCCAGCGATTTAGTCTCCCTCTAACACCTCCAGAATCCAAACCCTAATTTTTGTTATCTGAAAACTCATTTTCCCGCCAAAATACAGTATTCAAAAGGTTGAAGAAAGGTGCCCCTTATCGGACCTGCTGGGGTGCCGATAGTAATCGATGCCCCTTATCAATTTTGGGATGCCCTTAGTAATTTGTATGGGTGGCTTTAATATTTTTTTGGGGTGTTTTCAACAGTTCTCCTAGGGCGTTTTTAACACGTTTCGGGGTTCCTCCGACGCATCTTCTGCACAAATTCAAGGTCTTGTGGCTGGTATTGAGCCTCTTAGTGGTACAAATTACCTGAAATGGAAGTCACATCTCGATATAGTTCTTGGTTATTTGGATTATGATATTGCTCTTCGAGAACCTAAACCAGACATGCTTGTCGACACTTCCACTAGAAATGAAAAACTAGATTTCCAGAAATGGGAAAAGGCAAACAGAATGAGTATTACGATTATCCGTAGTGCGATTCTAGATGCCATTAGAGGTGGAATTCCATTGAAAGATACGTCTAAAGAGCTAATAGAGGTTATTCAGTCATAGTTTCAGAGTTCGGCAAAGTCTATGATTGGTACTCATATGGGTCAGTTGACTTCTATGCGGTATAGTGGTGAAGGGAGTATTCGGGATCATATACTTCAAATGGCAGATCTGATTTACAAGCTACGGGGGATGGATATGAATCTTACAGATGATTTAAATGTTGGAATTTCAGCTCCTTAGCCTTTATGCTTTACCACTAAACATTATAGAAACTAACTACATGCTGAAATTAGACTTGAAACTAGTATTAGCATACTCAACAACTCATTGAAAACAACACCATGTGTAGC
This sequence comes from Papaver armeniacum, assembly GCA_023531295.1. Classification (NCBI taxonomy): domain Eukaryota; kingdom Viridiplantae; phylum Streptophyta; class Magnoliopsida; order Ranunculales; family Papaveraceae; genus Papaver; species Papaver armeniacum. The sequence goes on along the minus strand of JAJJWW010012377.1, from coordinate 65,818 downwards.
AAGAATACTACACATAGTTCATATCAAAACAGGTTATTATACAAGGAAATAGAACACACAAGACACTTAAACTTTAATGACTTATTATCAAATTCTATTTCCTCACATTACTTGATGATGGAATGAAAACAAGTTTGCTTTTAAGGAAAACTTGTGAGACTAGAAGAGAGTCCTAGTCATGCTTGCCAAATGTCACTCCAATCTTTCCATCATGTGTTGGAGGACACCTCATGGCTACATTGGACATCTCATATGACATGGCAAGCTAAAGGACATGTCATGCTTAGACTCAACCTTATCTAGCATTAACCTTAAGCTAGTATTTAGTGCATGATTAATACCATAAACATGCCTTAATGCGGATTAAGACTAATCCAACTTAACTTAATCTAAACAAGCATTACTTTAACCATATGGGATTTGTTGCGCAAAACACAAAAAGTCTAACATCTCCCACTTGTTTAAGCAACAATTTTTTTTTAAAACTTTTTATGCTAACCGCACACTCCAGTCAAATAGTACACTAGCATTCGACTATAGAGAATCACCCCTTGTATTCAAAAGGTGCAAATCATTTCTACAATCAGAAAACTAGACGGCCAATTATTCCCAAGTAAAACATTTTAATTTTTCAAAACAGAAAAACATTTTATTGGCTTAGCTTTACGCCAAAACCAAACTGAACTAGAAAACTTTATTTGGCCTAGCCTTATGCCAACTGAATTGCACTTGTAACTTTATTGGCTTAGTTTGAAGCCATACAAGCAGCACTACATATGCTCTTACGCCATCCGCTTTTTCTCCTTAATGATATCCCCATTGTCTTGCTCGAATTAAGCACTATGCTTGTATTCTAATGAGACCAAGAACTTTAGGACATTGATGATATCGAATGAGAACCATATTTCATACCAGAAATTACTTTATGAGCATATACACCTTACAAAAGTAAGGAAAAAAACATGATGATAAAGCCATAAACATCATATTCCCATTAACTTCAAGCACAACACATAACACATGCTTTATCTCAAACTAGAGACTACTTTATAAGCATACAAACCTTACAAGAATAAGAGAATGATGATAAAAAAGCTACAAACACCACTCCCACTGAATTTCAGATTCAAACACAACATGGAATAAACTTGATGATAAACCGCAATCATAATTCCACTGAAATTCATATTCACACAACACATACATGCTTATTATCACTTTATACAGCTATACCATAAACCAAGTAAATAGCTTGTCAATAAACAAAACAATAACATCTTAAACTCAAAAACAAGACTCCGTATCATCGCAAATCACCTTTGGGAAGAAATTACGACACACGATGAGTCCTAATAAGTTTAAGAATAAATTCTCATATGAAAATCTTTCACTCATATGAGACTTGATTCACATCAAATTTCATAAACACAAAACACCTTTGGGCAAGAATCATGTTTACAATTTCTGAATGAATCAAAACAAACCACCACAATCACATAATTCTCATTAAAACACTTCCACATACTCTCAAAGCATCACTTTGGCAACACTTAGTCGAGTAAGGAAAGCTACAAATTGTACAAGTTACAATTTCTCAAAAACACAAAAAAATTCAGACCTTGTACTTAAACAGAAAACACTATTTTGAGAAGTCCAAATCCATCGCAGATGTGAACAAACCTTGATTGTGATACACGGATCTTCTATAACTGCTCCAATACTTGCAATACCGATTTTATAACCCCACAACATCAAGTATGAAGTACCGAATCACCGCATATGAGAAGAACTACAACCTTATAAGGAAAACAATCCAAAACCTCAACCATACAATCACCCTAGCTGTTGAATATGTTATAACTAGGTGAAATAAAAGTTGAATGTTGGAATTTCAGCTCCTTAACCTTTATGCTTTACCACTAAACATCATAAAAACTAACTAAATGCTTAAATTAGACTTGAAACTAGTATTAGCATACTCAACAACTCACTGAAAACAACACCATATGTAGCAAAAATACTACACATAGTTCATATGAAAACATGTTATTGTACAAGGAAATAGAACACACAAGACACTTAAACTTTCATGACTTATTATCAACTTCTATTTCCTCACATTGCGTTAGCATCCGCAGGGACCATCGCAATGCTTTATTTTAATTAAACAGTCGGATGCTAACGCAGTGTGAGGAAATAGAAGTTGATAATAAGTCATGAAAGTTTAAGTGTCCTGTGTGTTCTATTTCCTTGTAAAATAACCTGTTTTGATATGAACTATGTGTAGTATTCTTGCTACATATGTTGTTGTTTTCAGTGAGTTGTTACGCTCTCTGACGGGCTTCATTGTAATTAACTTTAAAAGTCTCAAACTGTTTCGAAAGTGAATTAATCGCATGTTGTACAAGAAAATCATCTGTAAGATTCATATCCATCCCCCGTAGCTTGTAAATCAGATCTGCCATTTGAAGTATATGATCCCGCATACTCCCTCCACCACTATACCGCATAGAAGTTAACTGACCCATATGAGTACCAATCATAGACTTTGCCGAACTCTGAAACTGTGACTGAATAACCTCTATTAGCTCTTTAGTCGTATCTTTCAATGAATTCCACCTCTAATGGCATCTGGAATCGCACCACGGATAATCTTAATACTCATTCTGTTTGCCTTTTCCCATTTCTATAAATCTAGTTTTTCATTTCTAGTGGAAGTGTCGACAAGCATGTCTGGTTTAGTTTCTCTAAGAGCAATATCATAATCCAAATAACCAAGAACTATATCGAGATGTGACTTCCATTTCAGGTAATTTGTACCACTAAGAGGCTCAATACCAGCCACAAGACCTTGAATTTGTGCAGGATTCATTGTTGTAACTGAAAAGATGCATATACAAATGATATATATGTGTTTAAACATAAGAAATCATTATAATACTACAAGTTTTTTACAACACCAGCACATGAAACTTCATATAGCATAAGTCAGAACTAACAATTGTTATTGAAAATTCATGATAACAATATTCTGATCTCAGACTTGATACAATCACAACTTCACCTTTGGGTAAACTTGTAATATACCAAGTCTTAAACACAAAACAAGACTAATCATCCTATGCATAATATTCAACGGAAATTTTAAACCTTTGGGTCGAAACATGATTTACTACGTATAAATAGAATATCTTGCTCCATTACAGATGTTACAAATATGATTAACCTTTGGGTATCGTCATACGAACAACATCTGAAATGCAACTTTACATAGTCCTTTCATAACGAAAATATGTAGCTTTTATCAGCTCCCTAAGTATCACTTTGGCGACACATAGAAACGATAAAAGTCACACCAAGACTACTACAAGGCTTCAAATAATTCTTTAGATCAGCCTTGTAACATGACAACAACAAAACACACATACTACATGATTTGAATATTAGGAACTTCATGTTTAAACTGATATGTGAATTGTTTTCATTTCATAATATTCACAACTACTAAAACATGTTATACCTAGGGCTCTGATACCAATGTTAGAAATCAGCTCCTTAATCATGCTTACTAGTTTCTTATTAGATATAAACAAGCTATTTGTAAACATAGTTAACACTTCCTGCTAATAGACTATTCTTTATATGCTTTAGGATCACATATTCTACATCTTCATGTCAATAGATAGGAAGTTTAAGTACATACCTTTGTTTGTAGGAAAACAGTAGAACATGAAAGCTTGTAAACTTTAGCTGTTACTGCAATTAGATAAACTTCCACTTCTATCTTTTCTTTTGGTGCCTTTAGAAGTATCAACATTCATACACAATGATGAATTTACAGAACTGAAATCAACATTTAACTTGTAAAGATTATCCACATTCGGCCCAAAACCAACCATATGATATTTATGATACATACTAAAACAACCAACACCGATTGAAAACGAAAAAACCTTTATAAATGTAATGAAGTATCGCTTCCCACCTCTAACAGGAAATGGTATGTAAATGAGTTAATTGCTCGTTGTGTACAAGAAGAAGAAAGGTAGCGACGTGAAACAAAGGAATATGCACATTTTACTACTCTTGGTCCTAACAAGAAAACCTTCAAGAAATCAGGAAAGGGTAAGAAACCTCAAGAGCAGCAAAAGGAAACTCCGAAAGATGAATCTGAAACTAATAAGGAGAACAAGAAGTTTCCTTTTAAATTCCATTTCTGTAAGAAGGCAAGGCACATGAAGAAGGATTGCTTTAAGTACAAGAATTGGCTGAAAAAGAAACAACAAGGTACCGATTTTCATATGATGTGTTTTGAGATTAATCTTGTTGATACTCCTTTGAATACTTGGTGGTTAGACACCGCAACAACCATTCATGTTGCTAATTCCTTGTAGGCATTCAAAAGCCAGAGGAGACTAAGTAAAGAAGAGCGGTGTCTATATATGCCAAATGCTCAAGGAGTAGAAGTTAAAGCCATTGGGAATGTGCAACTAACGCTAGATTCTAGAAATATTTTGGATCTTTTTGATATATTTTATGTACCTACTGTAAGAAGATGTTTAATATCAGTTAGTAGGCTTGACTCTAAGGGTTTTTCGTTTTCTATCGGTGGTGGTTGTTTTATTATGTATCATAAATCTAAGCTGGTTGGTTTTGGGCCGAATGTGGATAATCTTTACAAGTTAAATGTTGATCTCAGTTCTGTAAATTTAGCGTTGTGTATGAATGTTGATACTTCTAAAGGCACCAAAAGAAGCTTAAATTCAGATAACTCGTCCATGTTGTGGCATCAACATTTGGGGCATATATCTAAAGAACGAATGGAAAGACTTATAAGGGAAAATATTCTTCCAAAGCTGGATTTTTCAGATTTTAGCACCTGTATCGCTTGTATTAAAGGAAAACTTGTGAAAACTAGAAAGAAGACAACAATACGAAGTTAAAATTTACTTGAAATCGTACATACATACATATGTGGTCCCTTTTCTATTCCTGCTAGAGGTGGGCATCGATACTTCATTACATTTATAGACGATTATACTCGCTACGGGTATGTCTATCTCATTAAGGAAAGGTCTGATGCTCTTGAAGCTTTCAAAACTTACAAGGCAGAAGTTGAAAATCAAACTGACAAGAAGCTCAAAGTGCTTAGATGTGACAGGGGAGGTGAATACTACGGAAAGGCAGACTCTTTTGGAGAATCTCATGGAAAGTTACTGTATTTTCTTCGAGAGCATGGAATCGTGCCTCAATTCACCAATTATGGATCACCGGAGCAAAATGGGGTAGCAGAACGGAAAAACAGAACCTACAAAGACATGGTTCGTACCATGTTATGCAATTCTACTCTATCTGAGTCCTTTTGGGGAGAAGCCTTACAGACATCAGCATACATACTGAATCTTGTTCCTACTAAAGCAGTACCAAAGACTCATGAACTGTGGACAGGTAGAAAGCCCAGTGTAAATCATTTTCATGTTTGTGGATGCGCATCGGGAGCTAGGCTATATAATCCTTCGGAAAAATCTCTTGATTCTCGTACTACAAGTTGTTTCTTTGTTGGTTACCCAAACAGATCAAAAGGATACAGGTTTTATTGTCCATCCAGACCTTTCGAAATTGCAGAAACTAATAATGCTAAGTTTCTGGATAATGATGAAATCAGTGGGAGTGAAACTCGACAAGTTTTGTTTGAAGAAGAACATTATCATGCAGATGTTGAAACTTCAGTTCGAAAGGAATCCACTTTTGATGTTCCAGAATCATCTAAAGTTGCAGAAAAGGATGAAATAGTTCTTCGCAGATCTGCTAGACCAAGAACAACCGTCGTAAAACCCGGATTTTGTATATTCATGGTAGAATCAGATGGCATTGTTGATGATTTGGAAAAACCATTAACATATTCAAAAGCAGTGAATGGAAAAAATTCGCTCTCTTGGCTTCCTGCCATAGATGAAGAATTAGAATCAATGGACAAGAATAGAGTATGGGATATGGTAGATCTGCCAGAAGGTGCAACGACAGTTGGATATAAATGGATTTTCAAAATCAAATGTAATGCTGATGGGAGTGTCGATATATTCAAGGCGATACTTGTTGCGAAGGGGTATACTCAAGAACCAAGTGTTGATTATGAAGAAACCTTTTCTCCTGTTTCCAAGAAAGATTCGTTTAGAGTTATTATGGCAATGGTAGCTCATTTCGATCTGGAATTGTTTCAAATGGATGTGAAAACAACTTTTTTGAATGGTGATCTAGATAAGAAAATTTATATGGTACCACCGGAAGGTTTAGCATCTAAAGATCAAGAGGGAAAAGTCTGTTGCTTGAAGAAATCTATATATGGGCTGAAACAAGCCTCTAGGCAATGGTATATGAAGTTTGATCAAGTAATATCCTCATTTGGTTTTGTTGAAAATGTGGCAGATAGGTGCATTTACCTGAAAACTAGAGGGAGCAAGTTTATCTTTTTGATTCTCTATGTTGATGATATCTTGCTTGATACTAATGATCTTCACATGCTGTATGATACTAGGAATTTTCTCTCAACTAACTTTCAGATGAAAGACTTAAGAGAATCTTCTTATGTTCTAGGTATAAAGATAAACTATGACAAAAACAGGGGTTTGTTAGGTTTATCTCAAGAAACCTACATCAATAAAGTTCTCAAGAGGTTTGAAATACAGAATGTGCAGCGGGTGAAGCACCTATTGTTAAAGGTGATGTTATTAACAAACTGCAGTGCCCAAAATCAGATTTTGAGAGGACCCGTATAGATTCGAAACGGTATGCATCAGCAGTTGGTTGCTTAATGTACGCCATGATTTGCACCCGCCCAGATATAAGCTTTGTGGTTGGTATGTTAGGAAACCAAAGACAATCCAGAGAACCTCATTGGAAGGCAAGAAGAAAGTGTTTCGATACTTGCAGCGAACAAAGCATTTTCAGCTTGTTTACCGAAGATCAAAAGAATTAGAAGTTGAGTGTTATTCTGATTCTGATTTCCTAGGTTCGGATAACCTGAAATCCACATCAGGTTATTTTTTTATGTTCGCTAATGGTGCTATATCATGGAGAAGTGTGAAGCAATCAATTCAGGCTCAATCAACTATGGAAGCAGAATATATTGCTTGTTATGAGGCAACTACTCAAGCTGTTTGGTTAAGAAACTTCATGAGAGTCCTTCTAGTTATAGATTCAATATCTAGACCTATGAAGTTTTACTGCGACAACCAAGCTGCAATAAGTTTTGCTAAAAACAGTCAAGGAACGGGAAGAGTGAGACACATAGATATTAAGTATTTCCTGGTTAAACGCAAAATCAAGGATCGAGAAATTGTTCTTTCTCACGTTCCATCTGAACGCATGCTTGCAGATCCTATGACTAAAGGTTTGAGCCCTAATGTGTTTAAAGAGCATGTTGCATCTATGGGTGTTGTTAATCTCTTTTAATTATAAAACTGAAGTATGTATGTTTTTTGGTTGCATATATAATCAAATCAACTTCAGTTTACATATGAACATCTCTTGTCTAATTGTTGTTATTGTTCTGTATTGTTGTAGTGTCTTAAGTATGCATTGGCAGATCTCTATTGAGATCAACAATATGATGTAGTCTTCTTATGACATTGGCAGATCTCTTTTGAGATCATAAGCATGATGTAGGCTCTTGAATGAGACATTGGAAAGCCCTTTTGAAATCATAAAGAAGTCTGTTCTATAAGGCATAAAGAGATTTCTTTTGGGATACTAATCTTAATGTCCTTAGTATGCCAGTAAATATTAACTCGAGATTGATAATCCACCTAGTTTTCTGATTATGGAAATGGTCTATGTATCTTTTAAATGGTATGTGGGTCTTCATTGTCGAAATCTAGCGTATTGTTGGTCTTGAGGATAAGGTTATACATGACAGTTTACTCATTGGTTAAAATTATTTTTTTTTCTAAATTTGGTGGCCGCCTACAGTTTTACAACTTGCTAATCCATGTTTGTATTGGAAATGATTTTCTGAAAAACTAAAAGGTTTTATTGCTAACCAAAGTGGGAGATGTTAGACTTTGTGTTGGTTTAGCAATAAAACATGCTTTGTGTTTTAATTAATCTGGATTAGCATTAATACTAATCAGTGAGTAATGCTATGTATTGTTTATCTTGTTTTTAAGATAAAGAATGGCAAATTGGTTGATATCTTATATTGTAGGATTGTTTTTCAACTTATGATGATAGGTTGATTGACACATGTTATACTTAGCATGAGGTGGACTCCACTCTAGATCTTTTTTAAAAAGAAAACTTATTCCATCATTCAAGAACAAGAAAAGATAGAAGTGGAAGTTTATCTAATTGCAGTACCATCTAAAGTTTACAAGCTTTTATATTCTACTGTTTTCCTACAAACTAAGGTATGTACTTAAACTTCCTATCTATTGACATGAAGATGTAGAATATGTGATCCTAAAGCATATAAAGAATAGTCTATCAACAGGAAGTGTTAACTATGTTTACAAACAGCTTGTTTATAGCTAATAAGAAACTAGTAAGCATGATTAAGGAGCTGATTTCTAACATACTTTTCGAACAATTTTTTCCACAAGAGTTTATTTCTCCATAAACACCTACATACATACAAAATAACAAAATAAGTATAAAATCGAGCACTAACAATACACACAATTGAGATCAAAATAGACACATAAATGCGTCTATCAAATACCCCCAAACTTATTATTTGCTAGTCCCGAGCAAATCTTATCTAGAAAATTAAACCCTAACTCACTATCGCAGGCATCGCGATTGCACTTAGCATGTGCAACAAGCCTTTAAAACCCTATGTGACCCTAGTGGCCGAGTTATAGTCTCGGAAGGGTTACAAAGCGTGTACCCACAAAACCTTTTTACTCTCATTGATTATAAGAGAAAGTTGTTGGAAATAATTCAAAATATACAGGATTATGTTAATTTTTTTAAAATATATTTTGGTATTGATTTGGTCTTTAACAAAATTAGGAATGCCTAACGTCTTATAATTATGACGTGTGAAAATGGGGCAGGTTATTTGTAACACCCCGTGTTTTTAGCATGGTGCATGCTAAAAGATGCGTCATTTGCTTGTGATGAAGCTTCATCCAAAGCTTCCTTTGCATGGTGAGATGATTTGGCCCTGGTCCAATATCAGGTGCTAAGTAAGGCACATCGCGTATGCATATTGGCTAAGACCAATATGACATTAGTTGGAGGATACGTTGGTCAAGAGCCAATCTTGCATCAAATGATGCATTAGGTCAGTTGGGTAGATGACCTTGAAAATGTACATCCAACATGGCTGGACATCAAGTTGGATATGTACAGCCAACATGGCTGGACATCGGGTTGGCAGTAGACATCCAACATGGCTGGAGATCGGGTTGGTAATGTACAACCATCACGACTGGACATTGGTGTGGCCTATGGGCCAAGGTCGGAAATACAGCCATCACGGACCTTCATCTGGTTTGGCTCAGGAAGTGTTCAGCCATCCTGGCCGGGCATATGAACTGGCATGTGAGCCAGAACTGAATGTACAACCATCTTGGCCGGTTATTTAGGAAAATACATGGCAACTGACCGCTGTCGTAAGCGTCAAAAATAATTTACACTTTCTTACTACTCAAAATATAAATATAGCAAGGGCAAGAAAGGATCGATCCTACGAGAGGTCTAGGTTGTCAAATTGTTTAGGTTCCCTATAATTAACACCGGTAGTTTTGTGATTTTTATGTAATAAACTAAATAAAAACAAATAAAGCAAAGCAAACAAATCAAATCAAGGATAAGAAAGTATTGGTCACGGATTTCGTTTTCATTCACAAACATGGTTTCACCACAATAATTAGAATTGATATTTTAATCTCAACTTTTATCAAAGGCCCTAGAATACCTTGATCGCAAGAATATCCCGCAAATCTCCTCATGTCATCAACAAACACATTAAAAGATGCGAATATGAATTCTACCTAAAGGAACAACCTAACGTGTAAAAGCACTAATCAAGTTTAATTCCTAGATGCATTAGGTTCTATGAAATCAGGCCAATCAAAGCAATCGAACGTGGAAAGCGCACTAATCCGATTTAACAAAGGTTAAGACTCACATATGATCATAAGAATATATCACTACAAACTATAATCATATTTATGCTACTTGCAATCCTAATTATCACTTTTGCGTATAATAACCCTAATCTAGCAATAGAGATGAAAACAAACTCAATCGACTCGCGACTCGACTAAACAAGCATTCAAATCATGTAACAATATTCATGGTGAATCATAAACGATAATATGAGAGAAAACTAATTTATTGAATTAAAACACATATTTGGAAATCCAACTTCTTCCACAACCAATAATAAAATCTAGCAAATATTCATGGAGTTCATCACAAGAAGAAAGAGAAAATACTTCATGGTTCTAAAACCCTAGAATAAAGTAGAGAAGAGATAATAAAACGTGGTCCCAAAAATTGTCGAAGTCTTCCCTTTTGTAGTCTTTTTCTCCTTCCAAAACTAGGTTTTGTCTTCAAAGTCCATTAGTTGGAAATTCACCGGCCCACCGTGGAGAGAAACCCGTGTAGAAATTTTGTCCCAAAAACGCTCGCCGGAAAACTGGGATTGTGGCTTAAATCCGCCGGGAAAGTCGCCGGAAAATATATCTCGGTGGCCGGCAAAGTCCACCTGGCCACCAGTCAACGAGTCAGGACCGGCGGGTCAACTCGGGTCAAGGCAGGTGAGTCAAACCGGGTTAGGGTGAGTCGGGCAATTCGGTGTCGATCATGACTCGGATGTGAGTCACCGGCTAGTCGGGCAATTGGTCCAGTCACATTAGCCAAGTTATCTTGCATACCATAACCCATGTTATGCACCATTGTGGCGCAATAGTCACAACTCCATCCTGCCATCCCTTGTATCGCACTGGAAGCTCCATTCAAGAATTCAACCATTCCTCAGTGCTCAGTCCCTGTTCGAGCCTCATATCCTAACCAAACTTCCAGCATCTAGCTTCATCAGACCTGCAACATCTGCTCTCCCTGTGCAGCTCAAACTCTTGTAGGCATCATGGCAGCAGCACCCATTGGCAGCCTATACTGTTACTTGCCTGCACAACAACATCATCACCAAAGGCTGCCACAATTTCTGCCACCAATACCAGCTCAGGCCAACAATGACCCATTCGAGCTCAACTCCATATCCAGACAACCTGCAATGCCATACTTCTCTGCAATATATACCAGCAAGCACACTCAACACTTCAGCCATCTCTTTCGTTTCCCTTCTCAAATTTGCTGGCCAGCACCAGCTCAACCTCACAGTTCAAGTTCACCAGCCTGTCAGCTCGGCACCAGCACCCTGCTCAGCTTCTTCTCTCCACTGGCATTCTTCCTAGCTCCAGTCTTCCATTGCCTGCAAATCTGCCATACTCAAACTCCCTGCAATCGAAACCAAACATCACAGTGTTACCAGCACTACCAGACTCTCCTCTACTCAGTTGTTGTAGCTTCAAAACCACCAGTGCTGCAACTTCTCCGTTAATCACCCAGCTGCCATCTCCAGCTGCTTCAAGCACCAGCTCATATCTCCTTGGCAGGACTCCATCTAATCTGCACCTGCAATTCAGACCTTCCTCATCTCAACCTCATTCACCTGCAGCTGCAGCTGCATCACTCAGCTCAAACCCACAACATCTCTGGCACTTCCTCACTGCCAGAATCAGAGACAACACCAACTCCACCTGCAACATCTCAAGACCAACAGCATCACCACTGCCTGCTTCAACTTCATTACAATCCTAGGCCAGCACCCATTTCTGTCTCCTAGCTATTTCAGCTCATCACTGCCACTTGCAAGCATTTTTATCAACACCAGAGGCTTATCAATACCTCCACAGCTCTGTAATCACACATCCTTTGTGACCATGGCAGCACACCCCCTGTTTCTAGCCATAGCTCCACATCATTCCTCCACACATAATCGGCAGATACCACCCCATGGCATCAATAGCTCAAACTGCAACATACACAGCACCTGGCGGAGACATTCTCAATTTCACTAACCCATTGCAGATTCATCCTTAAACACCTCAGGAACTCAGAGCTACTACCACCTGCAGCTAGCACAGCTAATACTGCAACCCAAATCCATTGCCAACATCGTATATAGCTCTATAACAACATCATCAGATTCAAAACCCTTCTTCTTGCATTTGATAATGAGCTCTACATCCCTAAAATTACCTATGATAATCACCATTTCTTCACATTTACAGTCTCAATTAGCTTCTGAACCTTCATCTCCATAAAACCCTAGAAATCAGCAGCAACAGCTCTCAGAAACCCTAGTTCCATTAACCCATCTCTGATTCCTCCTCTCTGAGCTTCAATTCCCTCATCGAATCCATCAATTCCACCATCTTCTTCCTCTATCGAACTCGATCTCCCTGTCCCTGTGAATTCAAATCAATGTTACCAGACTCAACACCCTAACTCAATTGCAGCACCAAATCCAATCAATTTCATTTATAGCATCATCATTTCTCAATTTGATTTCCTCCATGGCTGTGTTCTTTGTTTCAGGTGTGACTAATGATTAAGGAAGTGATAGAATGCAAGAAAGAAGCTCGATTAGGGTTGTATAATGGGTTGGATATGAGTACTCGAGCACTTCGATAAGGGGTAACCAAGTTATAACCCCTTAACCTCAGTAGGCTGTTCTTTAACACTCCTCCAAAGAAAGTCACCCCTTAACGCTGGCTCGGCTCCCGATAATATTTTCCATGAAAAGACAATTCTGCCCTTTGCTTATGAGTTCTTGTTTTGCTCATAACTTCTCCATACGAACTCAGAATGACTCCGTTCTTTCGCCATTGTCTTTGTCTTTTTTCGTGCTCTTCTTGAGATGATGAGAAGAAATCTTGGATTTGAGCGAGTTCCACTTCCTTTTACTCAAATGACTCCAAAACACCTATAAAACTCAAAAGCGAACATAAGATACATAATTCACACGAAAAATAGCAAAGAAAGCATAAACTCTAGATAGTAAATACGGTGTATTCTACACCTATCAGCAACGGCCATGAATAGTAAACGGGGAGTTGATGAAATATTTTTGGTCCCCTTTCCATACTTGTAGAAATTCCGTTAAGACATATATAGGGAGGGGTAGTTGGTTGAAGGTGCATATGCGGACTATGTACCAAGTAAGCTTCATAGCTTGGCCGGAACGGTATGAATGATGCTCAGGCCTCATTCTTAGTCGCGCAGCCTTACGAATGGAGCATATGATGCTGAGGCATCACTATGCCATTCCACGGACTCGATGATGCATCACTTGGATGTATTTGACGGAACTGCCTATACAGACTAGGCCATTACCATTGTTGCTTGGCCATGGCCTAGAAAACGAGTTGGAATAAGTTGCTTGTCCCTTCGTTGATGAACTACGGTCTGTGCTTGATTCCTTTAGAGTATGGAAGAGTACGTAGGCAGCCGCAATGAGTTACAGCATTGCCGGTCCAGCATGTTGACCCCTCATATCATCTAAGCTCGGTAGCTCGACGCAAGAGATGATTGTGTCCAGACTTGATGAGGCTTAGTTGCATGCCAGTAAGTGGATGCTCATACTTCCTATCAAGTTGGAAAGAGTTGGTAAGCGAGGTAACGTAGAAAATGGCAAGGGCTTGGTGCGGCCTACGCCAAAGTCCAAGGCTTATGCCTGGATAAGACACGGCAATATGACGGTTGCTCAGCTGGCTAGGAAATTCAGTGATGAATTACCTACGTAAAGGCAAAACCAGAGATGCATGGAAAATGCATTGGCATTGGCCTTATGGCCTTAAACCCTTCTGCGGAGGAGGGTGACTTTGGAACGGTGTGGAAGCTAAGATAGCTGCATCATGCTCCACGAGCATGCTTGCAAGGGCATATGGACATGCATTTTCCTGGGGATGAGGCCCGTATCATATCTGCATCATGGCGCATCGGGGAAGTTATGGCCTGTGGGGCAACACGCCAAAGGCGTAATTTTCCGGTCCGTCATATTATTCCTATTGGAATACTTAAACGTGTGTGTGAAGTGTAGAGTAATGGCTATAATTTAGGAGTTTATGGTTAGTGGATTGGTGATTGGGTCAGTGTTTATGTTAGATGTAAAGTCTATTTAAAGACGTTTTTGTTAGTAAAAAAAATGCAGAGAAGATTTTTATCAATGTAGTTTTAATTTTGTTTTGTATTCAATCTCTCTCACACCTCTCTGTGCTATGTTGGGAAATTCCCACATGGTATCAGAGCCAGGGCAGAGAGGTGATTTGAGAGAGAGTTATCAAGAAAAAAAAAAGTTTCAAAGAAAACATATTATCTGCCTTGAAAACATTTCCCAAAGGAACAAAGATGCGAAAGAGATGGACTCTGAGCCCAACATCTTCCGGATTCCCTTAGTGGTCTTTTCCAGCCCGCAGAGCTGGAAACCTTATGAAATCAATCACAGTGTAGTGAATTTATTGCTCATTGGTATGTGTCCACTTTCCCTGGGTGAATTCGTCGCTAGCGCACCGTTAACTCCTCTGCTCAAACCGGGAGGCGGAATTCGACCCATTGCCGTGGGTACTATCTGGAGGAGATTATATTCCAAACTTGCGGCTTCCGCAGTGTCTAAAGATATGTCAAAGATATTTGGGTACGTATCAGTTTGGCGTGGGAATACCTTGCGGTGGGGAAGCCATTATGCACGCAGCCAACAGACTATTGGAGATGAAGGGGGATGATTCTACGATGACAATGTTACTTATCGATTTCTCCAATGCGTTTAATTTGGTGGACAGGTCGACTCTTATCAAAGAATCTAGAGCACACTGTCCAACTATTTCACGCTGGATAGAGTTCTGTTATTCGAAGCCTGTACGACTCTACTATAACAAAACAACCCTTTCATCAAATCAAGGCATACAGCAGGGAGACCCACTCGGTCCTCTTCTTTTTGCCCTTGCATTACACCCCATTGCGGAGAAAATCGCAGCTGAGTGCTCACTAGACCTACATGCATGGTATTTGGATGACAGAACCATCGTAGGCGACACGCAGGAAGTATCTAAAGCTCTAAAAATCATACAAGCAGATGGTCCACAACGGGGTCTCCACTTGAATATCACCAAAACTAAGATATACTGGCCCTCCCCAGATCCACGAAGAGATATCGTATGAACCTTTCCATCCGAAATTGGTAAGGCAATAGAAGGTGTAAAACTCTTAGGGGGACCAGTCAGCTCCGATTTGCAGTACTGCAATGACATGGTACAAGGCAGGGTCGAAAAACCTATTCAACTTATGGATAGAGTTAAGCAATTACACGATCCAAAAAGCGAGCTACTGCTTTTGCGCAACTGCAGTGGAGTTTCAAGGCTGTACTTTACCCTTCGGACTGCCAATCCCCTCGCAATTCAGGATGCTGCTACATACTATGATCGACATCTTATGGAGTATCTTCGTAACATCGTCGTGGGAGATGGTGCTGGCTTCGGCTTAATTCAACAACGCCTTGTCACACTACCTATCAGGATGAGGGATTATGGGTACACCATATATATGTCCGACACGGGACAATATTGTTTTCTTGCTTCTCGAGCACAATCACGGCACCTACAGGATGGTATACTCCAGCAGGCTTACACAGCAGATTCTAGCCTTAGCTTTCGAAGTGCCATGCAGTCATTCACACAAACTTGTGTGCTCTCTAACTCAACATTCGACATTGATGTCCTTGCCCCTCAATTTATGAAGAAATTGGCAACCATTTACTTCAACGTCATTAAGGAAGAGATAACCAACAAATTTTCTATGAAACAGCGTGACATGACCCTTTGGATAAGCAATAGAACTGAACACGCCATGGACTTCCTCAAGGCGATTCCCATACCCGGCCTCAATCATACCATTGCTCCAAGACAGCTACGATCCGTGCTCATGTATCGGTATGGAATACCGTTTTTCAGTGAAGACAGCATGTGTCCGTGTTGTAAAAGACCCATGGACATATTTTGGGACCATGCAATACATTGCGCAGGCAAAGTAGGGCAGAAATTTAGGCATGACATGGTGAAGGATCTCTTTGTAGATATATGCTATAAAGCGGGGGTGGCCGCTAGGAAGGAGGTATCTCTCGGGCCTTGTTTCAAACACGGACGCTTCCCGTCGCCTGCGCGGATCTTCTTGTTTACAAGCGGGTGGATGGAAAGGATGTGTGCATGGACGTCACGGGTGTTTCACCCTTCACAACTGCTTGCACTTACAACTATACACCTGGACGAACTATTTCTCGCAAAGAGTCGCTCGTAAACGTAACAAATACTTGGATATTTTTTCGGCGCATGGATATGGGTTTAATGTATTGGCATTCTCTACATTGGGTGAACTTGGTGAAGAACTTATTACTTTCCCCGAAGAGATTACGTAATTGCCTTCTTAGCCAGGATGCGAACTATAAATTGCACTCTTTCCATAGACTTGGTATCGTTATTCAGAAAGGTGTAGGAGCCCAATTAGTAGCTCGGCTTCCCGTCACCGAAAAATCTGATGATGTGTAATGACTCATTTTTAAGTTTGCTAATAATTTTGATGGTGAAAATTATTATGGAGATTTTTTTGTTCAAAATATGCAGAGGGTTTCTAAAATTATGTTAAAAAAAGGGTTGGGATTGATAATTTTTTATCTTGCAGGCGTTTGATATTTTTATTTGACAGAAAAAATCTATGAAGTGCAGATAGTTAATTTGCAAAACATGTTAGGTTAGTTGAAATGACGCAGGATGTTGATTTGTTAATAATGATGATGATGTGATGAAGATCGTGACGACGATGATTTTATGATGATGGTGATGATGATATGATGATGATGATGATGACAACAAATCGATGATGTTGCTGATGTATGATGATGATGATGACGGTGTTGATGATGGTGAATATATGATGATAGGAATATGATATTTTGAATTATGGGAGGATGTTGGAAATAATTCAAAATATACAAGATTATGTTAATTTTGTTAAAATATATTTTGGTATTGATTTGGTCTTTAACAAAATTAGGAATGTCTAACGTCTTATAATTATGACGTGTGAAAATGGGGCAGGTTATTCCTAGTATTTTGGAATACTTAAATGTGTGTGTGAAGTGTAGAGTAATGGCTATAATTTAGGAGTTTATGGTTAGTGGATTAGTGATTGGGTCAGTGTTTATGTTAGATGTAAAGTCTATTTAAAGACGTTTTTGTTAATTAAAAACATGCAGAGAAGATTTTTATCAATGTAGTTTTAATTTTGTTTTGTATTCAATCTCTCTCACTCCTCTGTGCTATGTTGGGAAATTCCCACAAAAGTACCCTGATGCAAATCGTATTCATATATATATAATGACAGAGTTCTACTCAGATAGTCTCACTATGGACATCAATAATCGGAATCACACAAATGAATACATTAAGAAGATGGATATAGAGATAGATAGTTTAAAACAATGTTGACTAAGGTTAACGGTGTTTCACATATTTGTCTAAAAGCCACCTCCAAGATGAACCTAGGAATCTTAATGGATTGAGATACTGGTCTGGACTAATATCAACACATCTTGACATATACAAGGGAACCAGCGGTTAATAATCTTGATTCTAGATCAACTTAGCTGGCATATACAAGGGAACCAGCGGTCGATTTTATTGAACAATAATAAATTTTTCATTTTTTTTTAATTGCATGATTTGATCTTTTGGATCCAAGCGCATGCTTCTTGTCAGCAGATTACATGATAGTTCCCATGGATCCTGCATTCCATACTTGTTTAGGCAACGGAGACAGGGAAAACACACACATATTGCTATCCAAGTGTGTTTTTTTAACTCTTTTTGGTCTGGTCTCTTTATTATTTTAGTAACTCAATCACTCTATTCCATCCCGACAGTAGTAACAATTCGATGTTTTGTGCCCCACCAAATCACTCAGAGATACATATAAATTTTTTTCAAATAGAAATAAAATAAAAACAGAACTTAGTGTGATGATTCATTCTAAAACCTGAACTCTGTCTTTTTATGAATAGACTCTGTTATTGGGTTCCTCAACTCCTACAACCAAGATATTTCCATCCACTTAGACTGGTTAGTGTCATCTTGAATTGGCACGAATTTCTAGGCTCTGGAGTTTATTTTTAATTTTTAAATTTTAAATTTTTTTCCCTCACCCCCAAACTTAAATCTAAAATTGTCCTCAATGTTCGAAATTAAAGTGCAATACCAAAAATATAAGTAACAAGAGGAATCAGTAAAGAGAGAAGTCAGAAAGATAGTACCTGGGAAAAGCGTAGCAATCCTTCCAAGGGGAATAAGAAAGAAAATAAAATTTCCACTAATGTACAACAAGAGTATGAGTTGCCTCCCATAGAGCGCTATGTTTAAAGTCTTCAGCCAGACATCAAATATCATAAAATGGCTTGTCACCTTTGAAAATCATATACCAATAGCCGAAACAACTGTGGGTCAGCAATACCAAATAGAGCTGACACAAATATAAGAGACCTGCACTGGATTAGATACATGAAAAATTGAGCGCAACCTTTTCTAGGGTTTTCAAGACAACTAGATTTATCTGGGGTGCCCCTTTGGGCTCCATATAAGTGTCTATAAGTGTCTATAAAGGGGTGCCCCTTTGGGCTCCAAATATTGCATATTTCTACATCTATTTATTGGCATTTAACTCATCTTTTGTACTCAGAAATCAGATATTATCCCAGATTCTGTATTTTCTTTGTTTTCAAGAATAAATATTTGTACTAATTAATTTTGTGTTTTTAGGTAATAAATAAAGCTCGGAGAAATTGAGGAGCCAAAAGAGCGAAGAATTGGAGGCAAGCGTCTATGGAACAGAAAGCCAAAGCCCGCGCGCGCAACAGTTGCAACCCAACAAGGAGCAACCCATCTACAAGACATGGGCCCAAGCTATCCAAGATCCGACCCACGACCCGGATCCGAGCCCGTCTCTTCCGAGCCGTTAGATCTTCATCCTTCTGCATCCAACGCTCGTTGCACTCCTATACATCATCTCTTGATACTCCGCTCAACACCGAAACAACCCGTTCACCCTGAGCCATTGAGATTGCTAGCACCACATCCAACGTTCGCTCCGCCCTTCCCATCGTCCTTCGCTACACCCGCTTCACACCAAAAACTCCAACACCTATACCCCTCGAGCAAAACCCATTCTCTCTTCTCCATTTCTCTTTCTTCTCCACCCGACCACCTCCGCAAAACCCATTCCCCTCCATTCTCCCAACCACACCATGGCACAAGCCAGAGCCATCACCGCCTCCATCTCTTGTCACCTGCAGACGCCTCGGTCACCTATTCCGCCGCACCTAAGTCGTGGTTATCTCTCACATAGCTTCTCATAACCCTAGAAGCTGAGTTAGAGATAAACAAGACTAGGGTTTTCTCCATCACCACAAGCAAGGCTACCATAGCCGAATTGGCAGAAGAAAGAGTATGGGTATGTCCTTAATTGTTGTCGAGAGTGTTTGTGAGAGATATAAATTGATGTTTGGTATGTGAGATGGAGTTAGTCAATTTTTAGGGTTCATAGTTTAGTTTTATAGTTTCAATTTCAATCTGTTTTTCATGATGTTTATGATGTTCTAATTAAAATTGCTAGGATTGAAATGAAACCCTAGTTCAGTGTTCTGTTGTTCAACTTCAATTGAATTATTTTGCATGCTTTAACTTATAAGAGAAGCTCAATTCTAACACTTCAATACCCTGCTCTCACAATGAATGCCTTGTATCCATTGTAGTTAGGATAACATTGTGTTGAGTGTGTTTCAGCTCATGCTTTAATTATTATTGCTAATTCTCTTGACTAGTTGTGCTTAATTAGACAACTAGTGCTCTAGGTTAGTACCTTAGCTGATTTGAGTTTTCATTTGGTGAAACTCCTTAGATAGGTGATAATTTGACACCTTATCCTTGTCTGTCATAGGAACAAAACATTCACACTAGTTGAATCCCATAACATGAACCAAGTGGTGGATTTGATAATCCTAGTGCCTTAAACCTTATTACTTGTAGTCATCTTGAGTTCACTGTCACAACTCCATCTTGTCGTAAAGACACCACAACAAAAATCAGTTCACCTTTAGTGTTATAGCTCTGTCACATTTCTTTGAAATTAGTAAAAGAAAGCTTAAGATCAACCCTTGCACACTCTAGTTCTCTGTGGTTCGACCTGTGCTTGCCACTGCCTCCAAAGGCACTGTGCACTTGCAGTTTTAAGACGTAGGAAAATCATCTTTTACAGACCTACCAAGTTTTTAGCGCCGTTGCCGGGGAACTGGTAGTGTGGTGTGTAGTTCTATTAGCTCACTTTACTGCATTTAAGTTCATTCTTGTACATTTGTGTTTTAAATTTTTGCTTAAAATCATTGATGTATGTTAACTTAGCTTAACTTAGCTTAAAGTTTTTGCTATCAATCATCTGCATCATTGCCTTGCCATAGTTTGGTGTAACTTTCATCTGTAGTTTATCTTTGTAGCATCTTTGCATCACCAATATCATCATCTGTGATAGCTGAACTTGCAGTGGTTGCTGTCATTGTTGTAGTTCTGTTTGCTTAAATCATAGCTCTCAGCACATTATCACCCTGCAAAACCCCAGTCCATCATCTCTGCATATCACATCTTCCATTGTGCAAACCTTTTGAACTTGCTGGTTAATGCTTTCTTGCTTTAACTGTGAAGCTTTGGGAACTGAGATTCTTTTGCTGAGCTAGCAGGTGCCTGCAACATCTGCTGAGCAAACCAAAGAAGAGGAGAAAATGGAGCAGCAAAGCAATTGGAGGAATTGCCTAAACCCAGTTTAATACTGGCAGTATTGTATTCTTCAACCCTATTTCTACCCTGTGTTGTGATGCATGATAAAACTCTTGCTAGGTAGCTCTCAAAGTTTCACTTTTACTGTGTTCTGTGCTCAGCTCCAGCCCCTGAGCTGTTGAGCTTGAGATTGTGCATGCTCTATTCTGTTAACAAGTGTGTTAAAACCTGATGCTATGCTGGTATAGCCATTTGAGTTGTGAATCTGTGCTGAGCATATCTGCATGTGAATCTGTGAGCCATAACAAACATATCATATTGCCCTGTCACATGTGAGTTTGAGCAAACCCTGAGCTTACCACAAACCCTCTTGAGCCAAGTGTTGACAGATCCATTGCATACCCTGAGCATATCCCACCCAACTCTGTTGCTGCTCAACCCTGAGCTGGTGCTAATTGGATGATAAGATTCTGAGACATCTGAATAAGATTGTTGCCATCTAAGCCTGTGCTGTGTGTAACCTGACCATAATCGCCTGATAAACTAGTTTCCATGCTAGGAATTTCTTGTATTAATCATTTGCTAATCTTTGCACCTGTGACCACTTAACTCTGTTATCTGTGAATGGTATAATCTGCAATTCTGTTTGAGACCTTGTGTGAGTTATCATCTACTACTTTGCCTCTTCCCAAGCACCCTGTGCTTAACTCCAGCCCCTGAAGCTGTGAGTTTGAGCTAATACTTGGAGAGCCAAGTAGCTGAAAACCCCAGTTAATGCCACAGACCCCTTGCATACTCTGTCACTTGCTAAAGTAGTTATTTGATGTCATTTGCACTCACTGTATGATAGACCTGCAATCTCTGTGCATACATCTCTGAGCACTTGAGATTATTTGACTGTGTTGACCCTCTGAGCATGCTGTAAGGTGTTAACATTGATTCATTTGATAAATCTGTGTAGTCCATATCTGAAATGTGCTGATCCATTAACTTTATGGTGCTGTGAACTGTTTTGCAAATATCTGTGCAACAATACCTGTAATCCGTGTGTGAACTTTTGGTGATTGAATGAATGTCAAGTGGTAGAATTTGTGTTGCAGTTGGCTTGTTTTTCAAATACACATCCCAGCACTTGCTTCACCACTGAGTGAGCACAACCTATCACCCCAGCACCATTCACAATTTCTGTCAAGCATAGCCAGTGCTGTATCAATTTTTTTTCTTTGAGTTTGCATTGCTCTGTGCAAACTAGCCTCAGAACTCAAAGGTGTTAACTTTGCCAAGACACACAAAATGTACTGAGCATAAACCAGCCTGCACAACCACTGGGCTGTTTCAATTTGTGTGAATTTGTGTTTTTGCTGTTTTGCTCTGTGTATAAGCTTGAGTTGCACTCAAACCTGTGTTGTACTCAACTGCAATCTGTGCCCTGCCAGAGCTGTGCACAAGTCTTGCATCATCTTACCAATCCCTGCACAAAAACAACCTGAGCACAAGCTGTGCAGTGGACTAAACCCACACAGCTGGGCTGTAAACCAATTCCAATAAGTTTCCCACAAACTGGGCTGCTTTAATTGACTCCCCCATAGCCTGAGCTGCCAACTGCTGGGCTATGCAATAGGCTAAATCCCCTAGACTGGGTCGCACAACCACTGGGCTGTGCAAAACCAAACCCTGGGCCAAATAACTAGGCTGAAACAAACCTAATTAGCTGGGCTTTACAACATCAAAAAGCCATCTTTTGGGCTTGAGTCTTGTATTGGTGGGTCGTTTTTGAGTTTTTGATTTTCTGTGTTGAACTTGATTGTATGATAACATGCTAGATGCGCTAGCTAGGCTATGATTGTGTCTTTTAGAGACCAAACAAATCGACTAGTTAGAATCCGCCCGTACGAAATCGTTAGCATACCCAGTTCTTCAACCGAAAGCCCAAGCCCAGACCCATCAGAAACAGAAACTATGGGCGATGAACAAAACCAACCCCGTAGTCTCAAAGACTACATGTACCCAACTAGGGCAAGCCAGCCCTCTTGCATCATTCTGCCAGCTGATGCTTGTCAGTTTGAACTGAAAGCAAGCACCATTCATATGCTACCCGTGTTTAGAGGGGTCACGCCGAGAACCCCTACCATCACGCGAGAGACTTTGAGGATATTTGTGGGACTCTGCGTTTTAACCAAATGACAGAGGAGTCCTCAAATTGAGATTGTTTCCTTTTTCTATGAAAGACAAAGCCAAGTCTTGGCTTCATGCCCTACAACCACAATCCATTAGAACTCGGGATGACCTCACAAAAGAGTTTTTCAAAAGTTTTTCCCCAACCATAAGACGGCGACAATTCACCAAAGTCTAAATGGTTTTGTGCAATTAGAAGACGAAACTCTAGCAAAATACTTGGAGAGATTCAATGAATTATTACTCCAATGTCCCCACCATGGTTTTGAAAAAATGGAGACTCGTGCAAATCTTGTATGAGGGTCTAGATGTTAGAACCCGTACCACAGTCGAGTCAATGTGCAATGGTGCATTTATTGACAAGAGTGCTGATGACGCTTAGACTTTCTTAATCGAAGTCGCTGAAAAGACTCAACAGTGGGAGTCCATCCGTGAACCTAGAAGGACTACCCCCGCAAACAATGTTCATAGAATCGAGTCTGACTTTGAGGGAAATGCAAAAATGGCATCTTTGGCCCGGAGAATAGAAGTGCTTGAGTTGGAAAAGAATGCAAAATCTAATGCCCCTACTCTCCGTAACCAAATTGATATGGCCACTTGTGCCGCATGCCATAGTTCTGACCACTTAGTGGACAGCTGTCCAGATTTACATGCATTTCAAGAGTCCAAAACCAAGCAAGCCAATGCATTATACCATAGGCAAGAGAACAACCCTTATTCTCAAACCTACAACCCATGGTGGAGGAATCACCCTAACTTCTCATGGTCCAAGGGACCGGTACAAGGGGGACCAACAAATAACAACCAAGGATACTCATATCCTAGAAACCCCCAAATACCACCACATCCTCAAGACTAGTGGAGAAAAAGACTAGCTTGGAAGATCGTGTCGTCATGTTAACCCAAAATTTTGCAAAACTTGAGAAAACCACCGACCAACGTCTCACAAACCTAGATCTTAATATAGGTCAAATCTGTGATGCATTGAATGAGAGAGAAAAAGGCAAATTCCCTAGTCAACCCCAACAAAATCCAAAGAATGTGTTTCAAGCAGGCTCCTCTACCTGCAATGAAACTTCACATAGTCAAGCGAATGCTGTCACCACTCTCCGTAGTGGTAGAATTGTTGAGAACCATGTAGGTGTACCACCATCAAGCGAGTCTACATCAGACTCACCAGTACACACAACACCACAGAAAAACATCTACCGTAGAGAAAGAATCGAGCTCGTTGATAAAACCAAGAGTCCTACGATATAGATGTTCCTTTGCCAAGTCATGTACCTGTTGCTCCATTTCCACAACGGTTGGTGCAACATGAAGGGGGTACCTAATACAACGAGATTTTGGAAATGTTCAAAGAGTTAACATAAACATTCCATTTCTCGAAGCAATCGTGCAAATACCTACCTATGCTAAGTTTTTGAAGGACCTGTGCACACAAAAGCGAAAGCTTCATGTGCATAAGCGTGCCTTTCTCACCGATCAAGTAAGTTCAATTATTCAAAACAAAACCCCACCTAATTTTAAAGACCCAGGTAGCCCAACTATCTCTTGTACTATAGGTGATCATACAATCATAAAAGCTTTATTGGACTTATGAGCTAGTGTGAATCTACGCCATATTCTGTGGTATGTGCGAGTTAGGTCTTGGGAATTGCAACCCACCCCTGTCACGCTACAATTAGCGGACAGATCTGTGAAAATCCCTCGGGGAATCGTTGAAGATGTGCTAATTAAGGTTGATAAATTTTATTTCCCCGTGGACTTCATTGTGTTAGACACTCAACCTTGTGCAAAATCCACGAAAATCATATTCCCGTTATCTTAGGACGTCCCTTCTTGGCAACGTCAAACGCTATCATAAATTGTCGTAGCGGGATATTGAATTTGTCTTTTGGCAACATGACTGTAGAGCTGAATGTCTTTCGTGTGAACCAACAACCCATAGAGTGTGATGATGATGAATTGCACGAGGTTAACATGATTGAGAGTCTGATTCAAGACTCATTGTCTGACATCTTACATGTGGATCCTGTACAAGCATGTTTAGACAATTTTGACTTAGATCTCTTCAGTTCTGAGTACATTAGTGAAGTCCACTCTTTGCTAGAGTCTGTGCCACCCATGGATATTGCTAAATGGCAGAATGCAGTGGAACCTCTTCCACTCTCTGATACCACATCTGCCCCCACCTCTTGATACACCACCTAAGCTTGATTTGAAACCATTACCTGATACCTTGAAGTATGCTTTCTTAGGTCCTTCTGACACTTTACCTGTGATTATTGCATCATGTTTAGACACAGAACAGGAAAGTAGACTCTTAGAAGTACTTCAAGAACATAAAGGAGCCTTAGGTTGGACCATCTCCGATCTTAAGGGTATAAGTCCCACAATTTGCATGCATCACATAAACCTTGAGGAGAACACTAAGCCATCTAGGGAAATGCAAAGGAGACTTAACCCCAACATGAGAGATGTTGTCAAGGGTGAGATTCTGAAATTGCTTGATGCGGGTATCATTTACCCGTTCCCTGACAGCCAGTGGGTCAGTCCCATTCAGGTAGTACCCAAGAAGTCTGGCATTACTGTAGTTCAAAATGAGATGAATGAGCTTGTTCCCACCCGTGTGACCACAGGGTGGCGAGTTTGTATTGATTATAGAAAACTGAACATAGTAACCAAGAAAGACCATTTTCCCCTTCCCTTCATTGACCAAATGCTGGAAAGGTTAGCAAAACATAGTCACTACTGCTTCTTAGATGGCTATTCTGGCTACAACCAAATCCACATAGCACCCGAAGACCAACAAAAGACCACATTTACATGTCCTTATGGAACATTTGCTTATCGTCGTATGCCTTTTGGGCTGTGCAATGCACCCGTTACTTTTCAACTTTGCATGATGAGCATATTTTCCGACATGGTAGATAAGTTTCTTGAGATTTTTATGGATGATTTTTCTGTGTTTGGTTCTTCTTTTGATGAGTGTTTGCATCACCTCACTTGTGTGCTGATTAGGTGTAAGGAAAAGAGTTTGGTCTTGAATTGGGAAAATGTCATTTCATGGTTAACTCAGGCATTGTTCTAGGGCATATTATCTCGGAAAAAGGCATAGAAGTAGACAAAGCCAAGGTAGATCTCATTCAACACTTGCCTCAACCTCGTTCTGTGAGGGACATCAGATCATTTCTAGGCCATGCGGGTTTTTACCGCCGATTCATCAAAGACTTTAGTAAAATTTCACGACCTTTGTGCAATCTTCTTGCAAAAGATGTTGCATTTGTCTTTGATGATGCTTGTAAGGAAGCATGGGAGCAACTGAAGGCTCTCCTTACATCTGCCCCTATAGTCAGACCCACGATTGGACATTACCATTTGAGATTATGTGTGATGCGTCGACTATGCTTTGTAGGAGATGTTTTGGGCCAATGAGTAGACAAACTTCCTTATGTGATCTACTATGCTAGTAAAACACTTAATGATGCTCAATCAATTATTTCACAACGAGAAAGAGTTGCTAGCCGTTGTGTTTGCATTAGACAAGTTTAGATCTTATTTGATAGGGTCTAAGGTCATCATTTATTCTGATCATGCTGCATTGAGATATCTTTTGTCTAAAAAAGATGCTAAGGCTCGTCTAATTCGATGGATACTCTTGTTACAAGAGTTTGACCTCGAAATTCGAGATAAGAAAGGGTCAGAGAATGTTGTTGCTGATCACTTGTCTAGGTTGAATGTTGAATCTGCTGATGAATCTGTGCTAATTTGGGAATCATTCCACGATGAGCAATTGATGCTTGTGTCTGAAATGCCTTGGTTTGCTGATATTGTGAACTACCTTGCTACAGGTAGAATGCCCTTGCATTGGTCTAAACAAGACCGTTCTAAGTTCTTGGCTGAAGTTAAACATTTCCTTTGGGATGACCCATATTTGTTTAAGTACTTCCAAGACCAAATCATTAGGAGATGTGTCCCCAATTCTGAACAAAGGGACGTCATCTCTTTCTGTCATGACCATGCATGTGGAGGCCACTTTAGTGCCAAGAAAACTGCTGCAAAGATCTTGCAAAGCGGTTTCTATTGGCCAACACTGTTTAAGGATTGCCATTCTTTTTGTGTTGCTTGTGACCGATGCCAGAAATTAGGAAGTATCTCTAGGAGAAACATGATGCCCTTACAACCCATATTGATTGTTGAGCTGTTTGATGTTTGGGGTATTGATTTCATGGGTCCATTTCCTAACTCTGAAGGTAAGTTATACATTCTTGTTGCTGTTGATTATGTCTCTAAGTGGGTAGAGGCCATTGCATCCAAAACCAACGACCATAAAGTTGTTCTTTCTTTTCTTAAGGAAAACATTTTCTCCCGTTTTGGAACCCCTAGAGCAATAATCAGTGATGGAGGTAGTCATTTTTGCAATAGACCCTTTGAATCACTAGTGCGCAAGTATGGAATCACTCATAAGGTCGCAACACCTTACCATCCTCAAACCAGTGGCCAAGTAGAAGTTTCTAATAGGGAAATTAAGCATATCCTTGAGAAGACTGTTAATCCTTCTAGGAAAGATTGGTCTTTGCGCTTAAATGATGCTTTGTGGGCCTATAGAACTGCATACAAGACTCCCATTGGGATGTCTCCCTACAGACTTGTGTACGGAAAGCATGTCATCTACCCGTTGAGTTAGAACACCGTGCATATTGGGCTGTAAAGAAGTTGAATTTTGATCTTGATAAAGCTGGAACCCAAGAAAACTTCAACTCAATGAGTTAGAAGAATTGAGAAATGATGCATATGATAATGCCAAATTGTACAAACACAGAATGAAAGTGTTTCACGACAAGCGCATTCTCGCGCAAGTCTTTCACACCGGCCAAAAAGTTTTATTGTACAACACTCGTTTGCATTTGTTTCCCGGGAAAGCTACGTTCTCGATGGTCGGGACCATTCTTGGTACGTACCGTTTTTCCCCCATGGAGCTGTTGAAATTGAAAACCCAGCAACCAAGAACATCTTCAAAGTCAATGGTCAGAGATTGAAACCATTTCTGGAGCATCTTCCACCAGAAGTTGAGACCATCGACTTGGAAGACCCCATCTATGTGGACTGACCTAGTTCACTTGTGTACATACATATGGACTAAAAATCCATTCGCTTTCCCTTTTCTTTTTCTTTTTGCATAGTTTTTATGTGTGCTAACCAAACTTTTTGTCTTGCCCTTTGGTTGTTTGCCTTCAAAGCATACATCCCCCTTTGGTTTAGCAACATCCTTGTACATCCGGTAATCTCTTCCCTTTTCTTTACTCAACATAGTTCTCATGGTATGTGACTGTTTAAATTCTTAGTATCTGTTGACACATTGAGGACAATGTTTGATTTAGGTTTGGGGGTGTGTTTTGCATATAGAGTTTTTAGTCTTTTATTTCAAAAAAAAAAAAATAAAAAAAATATATATATATATATATATATATTTTCAAAACTCTTTGTAAATATGTACATAAAAACCTCCAACTTTTAGAAATCTTAGAGTCACTAGCATGCTTCTAGCTATGTTTACATAGAGAGTCTGACCGAAATAACTGAACTTGGAAGTACTGGAGAACACAATCGGGTTTCTTAATTGATTAGAGCGTTAAAGTTGGATTTAACCATACCGGAGGGCGAATTAGGTGCTGTATAGATATTCGGTAGTAGAATTGTGATCACCCATAGTGGAGACTACCCATTTTTACATCAAGCGAGGCACCGACCTTCATTTTTGTGACTTTCTAAAAAATATGTTAGAGTGTGTGTCACCGTACGTCAATTCCGGGTAGGAATGGTGAGCTACCCAACTTCACACCACTTTCAAAGATTATTTTTGATCTCTTGAGTGCTAATTCCGTCAATCATGAGGGTGACGTTTAAAGATGAAAACTTCTTCTAAATACCGATTTGCAGTTAGCATCACTCTCTCCCTCTCAACAACATCAACACTTTCATAGAAACACATCGTCGTCAGCAAGCGGAGCATCATCAGAATATTTGAAGAGAATTGAATTAGTCCAAGGTTTACGTGCAACAAAGAAAAGAAAAGAAAATAAGATGAGAATTAGTGAAGTTTATGAAATCAAGACAAAACAAGTTTTATTGATTTATTGTTATTTACATTTCATGTATAAAAAAAAAAAAAAAAATTGTCGAGTTTTTGTGAAGTTCAGAAATTCGTCATCAACATTTGAAGACCGAAGACCGAAGATTGAAGACGTTTCTATGAATGCTGAGAGAGTGATGTAAAATTGCCGATCGGGTGAGAAGGTAAGTGAGTACTCCCACCCTTTCTAATGGTTGATTTCTTTTCTTAGAGATCATCAGAAAAAGATTCTTTTTGTCCACACTTCTGTGGAGTCTCCAGAAATTATTTCGGAAGGTTATCCTTCTTACCTACAACGTGTGCATGATTTCTCTCTTTATTCCTGCCTGCACACATGAGAGACTAAAAAGCGATCTTTTTGAGTGCAATTATCATAAAACCCTAATGGTGAGGCGTAAGTCGAGGCTTATGATCACAATCGAATCCGAATTCTTTCATATGGTATGGTTACTTCTCGCTCGAGACTTAAGGATGAGAATGCGTTCTTTGGTAGTTCTAACTTCTTGTTACTAACATGCAGAAACTCTATGTCCTCATAGCTCCTTGGATGCTTGAGACTCTTTTACTCTCTGAAGATGGAGAAGGTTTTGTGGGTACACCTCTGGTAAACCCTCACGAGACTACAACTCGTCCACTAGGGACACCTAGGGGTTTAAAGGCTTAGTGCATACGCTAAATGCATTCGAGAGACCTGCGACACGGGTATAGTTAGGATTTCTTCATTTCTGTTTCACTTGAAGACAAGTAAAATTCAGGTTTGGGGGTATTTGATGAGTGCCAAATATTGCATATTTCTACATCTATTTATTGGAATTTAACTCATCTTTTGTACTCAGAAATCAGATATTATCCCAGCATTCGTATTTTCTTTGTTTTCAAGAATAAATATTTGTACTAATTAATTTTGTGTTTTTAGGTAATAAATAAAGCTCGGAGAAATTGAGGAGCCAAAAGAGCGAAGAATTGGAGGCAAGCGTCTATGGAACAAAAGCCAAAGCCAGCGGCAAAACAGTTGCAACCCAACAAGGAGCAACCCATCTACAAGACATGGGCCCAAGCTATCCAAGATCCGACCCACGACCCGGATCCGAGCCCGTCTCTTCCGAGCCGTTAGATCTTCATCCTTCTGCATCCAACGCTCGTTGCACTCCTATACATCATCTCTTGATACTCCGCTCAACACCGAAACAGCCTGTTCACCCTGAGCCATTGAGATTGCTATCACCACATCCAACGTTCGCTCCGCCCTTCCCATCGTCCTTCGCTACACCCGCTTCACACCAAAAACTCCAACACCTATACCCCTCGAGCAAAACCCATTCTCTCTTCTCCATTTCTCTTTCTTCTCCACCCGACCACTGCAAAACCCATTCCCCTCTTCTCCCAACCACACCATGGCAGAGCAGAGCCATCACCGCCTCCATCTCTTGTCAGCCACAGCAGACGCCTCAGTCACCTATTCCGCCACACCTAAGTCGTGGTTATCTCTCACATAGCTTCTCATAACCCTAGAAGCTAAGTTAGAGATAAACAAGACTAGGGTTTTCTCCATCACCACAAGCAAGGCTACCAGAGCCGAATTGGCAGAAGAAAGAGTATGGGTATGTCCTTAATTGTTGTCGAGAGTGTTTGTGAGATATATAAATTGATGTTTGGTATGTGAGAGGGAGTTAGTCAATTTTTAGGGTTCATAGTTTAGTTTTATAGTTTCAATTTCAATCTGTTTTTCATGATGTTTATGATGTTCTAATTAAAATTGCTAGGATTGAAATGAAACCCTAGTTCGATGTTACGTTGTTCAACTTCAATTGAATTGTTTTGCATGCTTTAACTTATAAGAGAAGCTCAATTCTAACACCTCAATACCCTGCTCTCACAATGAATGCCTTGTATCCATTGTAGTTAGGATAACATTGTTTTGAGTGTGTTTCAGCTCATGCTTTAATTATTATTGCTAATTCTCTTGACTAGTTGTGCTTAATTAGACAACTAGTGCTCTAGGTTAGTACCTTAGCTGATAATTGAGTTTTCATTTGGTGAAACTCCTTAGATAGGTGATAATTTGACACCTTATCCTTGTCTGTTATAGGAACAAAACATTCACACTAGTTGAATCCCATAACATGAACCAAGTGGTGGATTCGATAATCCTAGTGCCTTAAACCTTATTACTTGTAGTCATCTTGAGTTCACTGTCACAACTCCATGTTGTCGTAAAGACACCACAACAAAAATCAGTTCACCTTTAGTGTTATAGCTCTGTCACATTTCTTTGAAATCAGTAAAAGAAAACTTAAGATCAACCCTTGCACACTCTAGTTCTCTGTGGTTCGACCTGTGCTTGCCACTGCCTCCAAAGGCATTGTGCACTTGCAGTTTAAGACGTAGGAAAATCACATTTACAGACCTACCATCCTGCATTCCACACTTGTTTAGGCAACGGAGACAGGTAAAACACACACATATTGCTATCCAAGTGTGTTTTTTTAACTCTTTTTTGGTCTGGTCTCTTTATTATTTTAGTAACTCAATCACTCTATTCCATCCCGACAGTAGTAACAATTCGATGTTTTGTGCCCCACCAAATCACTCAGAGATACATATAATTTTTTTTCAAATAAAAATAAAATAAAAACAGAACTTAGTGTGATGATTCATTCTAAAACCTGAACTCTGTCTTTTTATGAATAGACTCTGTTATTGGGTTCCTCAACTCCTACAACCAAGATATTTCCATCCACTTAGACTGGTTAGTGTCATCTTGAATTGGCACGAATTTCTAGGCTCTGGAGTTTATTTTTAATTTTTAAATTTTAAATTTTTTTCCCTCACCCCCAAACTTAAATCTAAAATTGTCCTCAATGTTCGAAATTAAAGTGCAATACCAAAAATATAAGTAACAAGAGGAATCAGTAAAGAGAGAAGTCAGAAAGATAGTACCTGGGCGAAGCGTAGCAATCCTTCCATGTGGAATAAGAAAGAAAATAAAATTTCCACTAATGTACAACAAGAGTATGAGTTGCCTCCCATAGAGCGCTATGTTTAAAGTCTTCAGCCAGACATCAAATATCATAAAATGGCTAGTCACCTTTGAAAATCATATACCAATAGCCGAAACAACCGTGGGTCAGCAATACCAAATAGAGCTGACACAAATATAAGAGACCTGCACTGGATTAGATACATGAAAAAATTGAGCGCAACCTTTTCTAGGGTTTTCAAGACAACTAGATTTATCTGGGGTGCCCCTTTGGGCTCCATATAAGTGTCTATAAAAACGGGCTCAATTGAAAGGAGGGTCTCTAAAAGATGGATTTCCTCAAGGACAATATCAGGAGGATCGGGTTGCAAAGTTTGAAGAAACTCAAGTAATACCTCAGAGGCACAAAGTTCAAGCCCCAAGTTAGGGACTTCAATAAGGGATACTTGACGATTGAAATAATCATCATTACTCCCAAACTTAGGGTAAACAATATCCTCAAATGGACCAAAACCTATTGGATGGATTATAGGGTCCATATGGTCATCACACTGCCTATCTTCTTTTGCGGATTGGTTATCTAAATGAACACCATCATCAAAGTCATATAATGGATTATCAAAGTAAGTCTCTCGCAAAGGATCATCGACTTCCTCCAACATACTGAAAGGTTCATCAAATAATGGATTGTCAAACACAGTACATGTGAAAGGATCATGGAATAAAGTGCTAATCATGTTCACCTCTTCTAGATCATCCATTTCAGAAGACTTAATAACATTAAAAACATTTAGCTTAATAGTCATATTACCAAAAGATATTTTCATAAGTCCAGTTCTACAATTGTTGACAGCATTAGAAGTGGCTAAAAATGGCCAACCTAGAATCACTGGTATTTGAGTATTAGGGTCCTGAACTGGTTGGGTATCTAGAACAACAAAATACACCGGATAAATGAATTTATCAACCTCAATGAGAACATCCTCTATGACACCATGAGGGAATTTGACAGACCTATCAGCTAATTACAGTGTCATCTTAGTCGGCTTTAACTCCCCAAGACCTAGATGGTTATACACATGATACAGAAGTAATTTAACACTAGACCCTAAGTCAAGCAATGCCTTATCCACTAAATGGTTACCGATTACACAAGATATAGTGGGGCATCCAGGGTCTTTATGCTTAGGGACTGTTTGGTTCAGAAGAATTGAACTTACCTGACCAGCTAAGAAGGATTTCTTATGGACATTAAGCTTATGTTTTCTTGTAGAAAGATCCTTAAGAAATTTGGCATAAGCAGGCATTTGCTTAATTGCCTCTAATAAAGGTGAAAAGGCGAGGGTACCCAAATATACCTTAAGCTAAAACTTTTCCTACCTATAAGTCCTTTCTCCGAAAGTGTTTGTCTATGTACCGAGTCGAGACAATACAACTAATCGGTTCACACTTCGTGTGATCGTCTATGGATACGAGATCGAGACAATACAACAACGAAGTATGTTACTTGATAAAAAGGTTCGGACTTAACCAAACACAATATGATTCACTTATCAAGTACTTAACGTTTGTGTAATTTACTTTAATTATAATAAAAAAATTATAATGCGGAAATAACGTAAATGACACATCAAGATTTTGTTAACGAGGAAACCGCAAATACAGAAAAACCCCGGGACCTTGTACAGAATTGAATACTCTCAGGATTAAGCCGCTACACAAAATTACACCTAACTTCATATAGTTGAGACCAAGCAACTAAACCTATAGTTCACCTATTTTTGTCTCGTATTCCCACGCTCCGACTTAAGTCACGTACTTGGAACAATTCCTTTGGTTCGTATTCCAAACAATAAAGGAACAACAAATCATTTGGTATCAACTCTATTCAACCAAGTGATATGAGTTGGACAAAGGCTCTTCCGTTTATCTTAACATAAACTCCTTCGTCGGGTCCTTAGATCTATCTTATGTTCAATTACGAAGTAATCGTTTAAGATTAATCCAACAAATATATTAATCCAAAGAATTGTGTTGATGCCTATCTACTCAATTAATCGATTCAATCTATCACAAAGATGAACTGATTATTAATTGGATCCTCTTTTACCGAAACAAGTATTATGCACACCAAAGATTATGAACCCACAAATCAGAAATCTTCAATATCTTCTTTGTCTTAAAATCTTCTTAGATCTTCAATAAACACCTGCACACAATCACTTGAATCTCTTGTGATCAATCACGCACAGAACGGAGTCTATTAACAATGGATTATCACAAGATCGTCTTTAGAACTAACAACAATCTAAAGATCCATGTCGAACTCTGAACTAGATTGAGTGAATCTTATATCAGAAGAGAAGATTCTCAAGCATAAAAAAACTAGGTGCAATCAAAGTTCAACTACCGTTAGTCAATCAAATCAAAGAAAACAAAAGATAAACCGCAATTATCTAGTTTCCCACCAACGGTACTCGTGGAGCTTCTCAATCCCAAAGAAGACTTTAAACTGAACGGCCGTAAGAGATTTCGCCTAATTAGGTTACTCTCCTCTCCGAATAGGCGGCTACACCAGTAACGACACAACAAAGAGGAAGTCTGTTGTTACGAAGGATTAGTTTGCTAGAAAGGCAAACTTCAAGTATTTATAGACAAGGAAGTTTGGACACCAAGGAATTCCCAAAACCGAAAATATTCTCAATATATTCATTAAAGCACAAATTCGGTTTCCATAATTCCTGAAAATGCCCTGTCCAAAAATAATGATCGAAATCTCTCGGAAAATCTCTAATTAGTAAATGCACATTACTAATTCTTATTTCCCTACATAATGAAGTTAAATACCTTAATTAAAAGATTCTTAAATTATTTATGTTTCGATCCTGGGATTCTCTTCCCTTAACTATTAAGGAATAACTTTGAACAAAAAAGAAACAAACATTCATGGCACGTGTTCAAAGTATGTCGACATCTTAAATTTATAAGTTCTCTTTCACGCTTACAACCTTGGAACCGATTTGCCATACTTCCAAACAAGATTAGAATTGGTTTATCTGACTTTGAAGAACTATGTGATTGATCAAATAACATTCAATCACAATCATGGGTTTAACGCTTCGAACAAAACAAGTTTCGGTTCTACCTTCCATGTGAGTACTGTGCATAGTCACACTAGCTTTCCAAAATTCGGTTGACTAGGTACTAGGATCGGTTCCCCACATATATATGGTATCTAACTTATATGTATTGTACATGTCCATAGGATCGGTTCCCCTTTGCCTAAAAACGTGTTGCACATGTTCATAGGATCGATTCCCCTTTCTGCTATAAACCTTGCTGCACCTCATACAAGGATCGGTTCCCCTTTGTGATGTACTGCGCCTCTTACTAGGATCAGTTCCCCTTTCCCATATTTGGTCAGACATAAAATCACAAACCAGATCATACCATCTCAGGTGATTACTTAAGATCGTTTTCACTAATAAAAGTCATACCAATACATAAGTCAGGCCTTTTTGAATAGTTCTACCAAGAACACAACAAGTCGTGAACGGTTATACTCAATCACACATATTGGTTGTTCATAAGATATTCAATAAATAACAAAACCAATAACGCCTGGCGATTTCCTTTTCGATTCACAAACTAGTTTATGAACTTACTTCCTTAGAACACATGTAAAACATTGTTCCCTAGGATGAAATCCTCACCTCATACCCATACATAATCACAATAGCATTCAAATGATTATGGCGATGTCTTATCTACAAAGTTTAATGGTTAAGCAATAAACCTCGTATTGTATTCCTTAATACTATGACTATCTAGAGTTCAGATATGCTTCGCAGTTTTGTTTTCAATATGCACGACTTGAAAGATATGTTAGGGAATGAAACAGTTCAATTCAAATATCACTAACCTCAAGTGGAAGGATGATTGTTGTCGTTGTAGCTCCTTGCTTCTTCACATCTTCAAGTCTTCGCAATACTTGTAAAGTCTCATATCCTAATACTTTCAAGCTAACCTATACGAAGTTGACTCTAGTACATAATCAAGCGACTCTTAACATGAGTTTTGATTCACTAAAATATGACAACCAAACTTGACATACCAACGCTTGGTGGGTTCAACCGAGCTATGCTCTAACAAAAGGAATGTTAATGTTCACTTGCTTAAATATTTCCTTTATTTCGTTGAAAGTAGAGTCCATCTTGGTTGGAGCTAATAGCTGTGGGTATGGGGCTATAGGAACAAAGGTAGTCTTATCAGGGACCGTATTCGACTCTGTAGAGACTTTATCAGTCTCTTCAGCTATTGTTTGTTCTTCAAAAGTAGAAGGTGAAACTACAGTATGTCCACTATCATGCATGGCTACCTTATTGTCTACCTTTTTACCACTTCTAAGGGTTGTTATAGAGTTCACGTGATTGAACTCTTTTTACCTAGAGGATATTTCATGAATTCCTCTAGTATTGGGTAGTAGTTGATTGGGGAACTTGCCCTTCTCTCTTTCGCTTAAAGACTCTGCAATTAGACTAACCTGATTTTTTAGCTCCGAAATATCCTAAGAGTTTTCCTGTAAACCTTTCTCAACCGTTTGCTTAAACACTACACTGTTATGAGATAAGATGGTGAAAGACTCTTCTAAGCTCATGATTTTTTATCCGACGGGTTCTGATACTGATCTGGCCCTAAATGGCTCTTAGTATACCAAAACCCGGGAGAGTCTGAGAACTACTAGGCTGGCCTTGACTTTGGCCCTTAGACCAAGAAACATTAGAGTGGTTTCTCCAACCAGGATTATAGGTATCTGAATATGGGTCAAATTTCTGACAGTTTTCAAACTTAGAGTTGTTATAAAGGGCATGAGTTTGTTCTTCGTATCTAACATGGTGTGACCCTTAATTCATTTCTAAGGCCTCTAGACGCCTAAGAATATCTGACCCATAATCAACTCTATCGACCCTATGGATATGACTTCTAGGTATTTCTGGTTCTCGCATAGATTCCCATTGCCTAGTTTTCTCAGCTAACTCGATAAACCCGTCAAAACAAGCATCTCAATACAGGAAGACTTATTCTGCAAGAGTAATGGAGTTACATTTTACATTACCAAATCCTCCAACAGTCCTAATCTGTTGTGATGGCGCATCTAAAGGGAACCCAGGTATGGCTGGATATGGATTTGTAGCAAGGAAAGGGGTGGAATTCTTAATTGCAATGGCAGGAGGAGTTGGGATTGCTACAAACTATTATGCTGAGGTTATGGCCATTATCTGTGCACGGGAATGGGCTGTACAAAATAAGCATTTACGATATGCATCGATCGATTCTAAAGTCTTTGTCTTGGCATTTACAAATAACAAACTTCCTTGGTTTGTTACATCAAGATGGAAAAATGTCTGTGCTAAACTTAGTAACATTGTATATGAACACAAAATATAGGGAAATAAACTTTAGTGCGTATAATCTTGTTGAAGAAGGCGGTGGGCTTAATAGAAAACAAAGGTCAAAATTTATCTTGAGTGTAGTGCCCTTAACCTAGAATCCCCTCATAAGACCTACTATAGATTTTATTAGACTTCTCTTTGAGGTCTAATTTTCCTATTTTTGACTTCATTTTGCCTACTTGGCTTTGTTGTAATCCTTTGTTCTGATAATAGTCAATAAATACAATTTTGATTGAGCAAAAAAAGGGTCCTGATGGGTGAATTTTCCACCATTAATTGTTTCTACC
This sequence comes from Papaver armeniacum, assembly GCA_023531295.1. Classification (NCBI taxonomy): domain Eukaryota; kingdom Viridiplantae; phylum Streptophyta; class Magnoliopsida; order Ranunculales; family Papaveraceae; genus Papaver; species Papaver armeniacum. The sequence goes on along the minus strand of JAJJWW010012377.1, from coordinate 27,908 downwards.
TGCATACGGGTTTCACTATCAAGACCCTCATATAAAATTTGGTACATGTGGGATTTCTCAAAGCTATGATGTGGAAATCCAGATAACAATTCACTAAACCTTTCTACATAATCATGAAGGGTTTCACTTAATTTTTGCTAAAGGTTTGGATGGGGAGCTGTAGCCGAACAAAGCAGCAGTCTTATGGTGTGAGTAGAATTTATTAACAAATACCTCTACAAGACCATCCTCGGTGGTAATTGTTTTAGAAGGGATAAAATGATACCACTCTCTGGATTTCTCATCGAGAGAGAATTGAAACAAGCGTAAACTAAGCACATCTTTGGAGACATTCGGATAGTTCATTGTGTCACAAATCAATTTCAAAGTCTCTTATGTGGGTATACGGGTTCTCATTCTCTAACCCTCTAAATGTACGAAGCATGCCAGTTGTCTCGGATTTAATATCAAATTGGACCGTAGAAGCTGGTAGAACTACACCTGGGTCACGCACTACTCTAGACGGGTTCAAACGATCCCTAAAGGTTTTTACCAGGACCTCCTCATCATTTTCATTAACCATTTCGACAAAGACAGAAATACCACCTAAATCTGTATCACGGGATGAACTCGAATTAAAAAGGTCGTTATCCTCAAGTCTATCCCCTACATGTTTCCAACGTCGCATACACAGACTAAAAATACTAGCAAGAAATTTTGCACTTGCAAATGTTGGGGTTCACTAATTCAGGTAAGCTTGGGTTACCTACAACAAAAATATACCTACAGTCAAAGACTGGTCACAGGTACAAGGCTGAGGCTTGTGGTGTTTCGGGTGATAACGCCCAGAGGGTTCACCTTACTAAACCACGTGTTTTCCTAAAATCGGTGCCAGACGAAATATGCAATTGGTGTGTGCACGTTGTTGTTTTTTATTTTAATATAAAAAATAAAAGAATGAAATAGAATATTTACAAAGAAAGAAATAAAATAATTATGTACAAATAAATAAAAGCTAAAAAATAAACTGGCGAGATTGGGGTATACCCAATAAGACAAAATAGGGCCATTTTGAGGTAAAAGAGGCCACCCCTTAACCATATATTTTCTAAATGTCTAATATACCCTTGTTTAATTAACACTAAAAAATCTAATTAGCTTAATTAATTGAGTTTAAATTGATTAATTGAGTAGATTAGAACTTATGAAATAAAATTTAGTTTTTGATTGAACTTATTTGGGAAAATTTTTTAGGAAAAAAATTTATTTTGAGAAAATCTTTTGCAACGGAAATGAAATCACACTACCCAAACACTTCTAAAAAGAGGATTGCAAAGTTGTTGTATGAAATCATACTCAAAATTAGATCAGAAATCAACACTTTCGCCCGAAAGTATGAAAAGTCAAGCGAGGTCGACAGATGAAGAACATGCCGATTATATCTGGCCGGCAAGGTCTTCGGATGAAGAACATGCCGACAACTTATGGCCGGCAAGGTCGGTGAATGAAAAAGATGCCGACTTTATTATTTTTGACACACAGGAGACTGTTGTAAATGCTTCACTAGTCGGCATCTTATTGATTTCTTACCTTAGAAGCTACCTTATAGTCGGCAAGGTCCGAGAAATTAATACCCTGCCGACTATAGGATTTTTGACATACAGAGAGGTGTTACAAATGCATGATTAGTCGGCAAGGTATTAATTTCATAACCTGCCGACTAAACTATAGTCGGCAAGGTATAAGGATGAATATCGTGCCGACTAAAATATAGTCGGCAGGGTATAAGGTTGAATACCGTGCCGACCCCGTAACTACTGATTTCAGAGATGAAAAGTCGGCACGGTATTCAACCTTATACCCTGGCGACTATATTTTAGTCGACAAGGTCGACAAAAAAAACCTTGCCGACTTTCGATCCGTTTTGATTCTTCGTTTTTTTTTTTTGATCTCATCATGTATGGTTAGAGTTTTGAAGAAAGATTTTGAAATTTTTTTGAATATGTTTTAGTCGGCATGGTTTTTTAGTATGTGCAATTTGGTCTTTTAACACCTTTTAGACACCCCTTAGCACACTAGTTTGGATGGGCATAAAATGGGTATACCCCAATTAATCTGGGTATACCCCAATCTCGGCAGGAAAATAATACTACCTTATTTACAAAAATAAAATCTTGAGTACGCTACTTACCTTTTTGGTAGGCAAATCCACAATAAATGCGAAATATAACATGCACAACAAAGACAAGACTATACCCAAAGTAAAATAAAAAAAAATAAAAATCTAAAAACTAGCCTAAAGGCAAGTCCGCGTCGGTGTCGCCAAAAACTGATGTAGTTTTTGTAGTGGTAAGAAAGTGGTTTGATTCTCGGACTTGTGAAGTAGATTTTAGACTCAAATTATAAAATTAATCTAGCAAATAAAATAAAAGATAGTGATAATATTGAGAGATTACTGGTAATCAGGATTTCACCAAACTCTTATTCTATGGTTCAATATTAATTCTTAGAAAATTATAGCTCCAAAAACAACAATCATCGACTCTTAATCTTTGCCAAGGTAGATTTTATAAAACATTAATTGTAAATGGTAAGCATGGGTTATCAAAACACTGAAGCTAAGCATAACCCATCAAACTAAATGACAACTAATTAATTTAAAATCATAATTCAATTTATATTAATGCAAAAGTCATAAAAAGAATTAAATAAAGTTACCACAAAGAATGAGAATCTGCTTCCTCCGTCATCCCAGTGATGCGGTTTAGCTCCACATGGTGAAAACACGCTCAAAATATTTATTCATATCTCAAAAGTGTGTTTACAATAGTGAAAAGAGAAAATAATATTAAAAAAAACACAGAAAACTGCAACATTTATAAGCGTTGCGAATCAACTATTACTATTTGATGCACTGTAGCAAGAACGACAATTCAGTTTTGTGGCAAATATAGTGAATGTCTTCTGCAGGCTTTTGTTCTTCAGCTTCTTCTTCTTCTTCAGCAGCAACAGAAGTTGCATTGCAACTCGTGATTTCTTCTCTGCAACCTCTCTATTCTTTCCCCTAACTCTCTGTTTTCTTTCTCTGACATCCGAAAAACCTTTATATACCCAATAGGTGAGAAATTGATAGGGTGTAGAATACATCCTATTTACCATCTATTGTTTATGCTTTCTTTACTATTTTTCTTGTAAATTATGTATTTTACGCTTGTTTTGAGTTTTGTAGCTACTTTGGAGTCACACGGAGGAAAAGAAGAAGAAATCACCCAATTTTAGCTAAAAGGACAAAAAGGTCATTTTACAGGCGATTGATATCTGGAGCCCAGTCCATGTTAAGGGGTAACTCTTGGAGGAATACTAAACGCAGTCCAGATGAGGTTAAGGGGCTGCCATCAGGTTAGCCCTTATCAAAGGGGCCAGACACTGAATAACCATATCTATACCAACCCTAAAATCGAGAAACTTTTCCTCTCAATCATTTATTCACTCATTTCTCTAAACTGAAAATAAGAACGAGTTGCCGCTGTGGTTCGATTGATCGAGAGAAAGGGAGAACAAATCGAGAGCCGAGAGAAGATGAAATGGGTTTGCTGTTGTATCTCAGGGGATCGAGGGTTGGATTCGAATTATTGATTGTGCTGCTGTAATGATTAGGCTGCTGCTGCCATTGAACCTGTTGGAAGAACGAGAAAAGCAGATGGGTTTTTGATTGAATCTAAGATGGAAATGTTGGGGTTTGATGATGAGTTTAAGATCGAGAAATTGCTGTGTATTTAAGCTAAAAATGAGATGTGGGTTAAGTTGAAATTCGATCTCAAATGAGTTCTCTGAAGCTGAGAAGTTCTATGAGTTTAATTGAGCTTGAAAGGGTTTAAGTGAAAGAAGGGAATGATCTGTGCTGTGAGTTATTGCTGCCATGAAAGAGAAGTTAGGTATTGATGGGTTTTGCGGTTCTTTGGTATTGAAGATTATGATGGAGTCGATGGCTAGATGTGGTTCAGATTCAATTTCTGGGTGTTGTGTGGAGAAGAACTGAGACTGAGCAGAAGGAGAAGCTGTGGTTTTGGTTTGAGACAAAGATTACAGGGTCATGGTGGGTTTGATGTGAAGATGGTATTTGAAGATTTGAGATGGACAAATGGGTCGATATTGAATCGGTGGTGCTTAAAACGTAACTAGAATAGGTGGGTTTGATTTAGAATGAAGATTGTTCTTGAGTTCAAGCAGGTCGAGAAGAGAAGTTAGGTTGTGATGGAGTTAGAAATGCAGGAGAATAATGGTTTTGAGCTGAGAGCTGAATGTATGAGCAGATGAGTTGAGGCTGGTAATGGAACTGAAATTGGTTGAGCTCATGGAGGAGATGAAGCTGCAGAAATTGGTTGTGCAGGCATGATGAAACAAGGGATTGGCAAATGGAGGTTGCAAGATGGTTTTGCAGGTGCTTAAATTTGTGTATGTGCAACGTGCTTGAGTGTGGTTAGGGTGCGGGTCCGATAATATGGGGGTTACCAGTCTGCCGGTGGTGATGAAATTGCTTGGTGATTGCCATGGCTTCGGTGGTCTCATGCGGTTCAAGGAGAGTTTGAACAAAAGATGGGCTATGTCTGGAAATGGAGTGATGGTTGTGAACCAGTTTCAAGTTTATTATCTTTGGTGGTGTCTTTACATTACGGGGAATACTTGGAATGAAGCTATTGAGCTGCGAATCTGGGAGGTGGCAAAGAGCAGTGGTGCTGGTGGTTTGAATGAAGGGCTATATGAACTGAAGTTGAAATGGCTCACATTTGCAGGTGGTACTGAGGATTTTCATGGGTTGCTGCTAAGGAGTTCAGATGGATTCAAGAGTTGCAGGCGAGTTTGAATGGACTTTGGTAGTCAAGGTCTTTGTAAAGATCACATAGAAGAACGAGAAGGGGACTTTGCTACCGCAAATGGAGTGATTGAATGATGCAATTGAGCCAAATAGATGTATGTATTAGGTTTCTTAGCAGGAATGTAGCAAAAGATCGGCCTGGAAATTGGCCTGAGAAAGCCTTGAAATAAACAGAACTCTGCCCAAATTTCTCTTCTGGCGAGTCAACCAGGCGATTCAGCTGATTCAGTGATCCAGTCGATCCAGCTCAGCCGAGTAAGACAAGTCAGCCACCTAGGGAGCTGACTCATAGCTGATTCAGTGCCTGACTCCACCTCCCTTTGACCCTGTTGACTAACAGTTGACCGACGGTTTGACCCGTTTGACCGTCATCTCTAACGGTGGACTGACGGAATATTCCGTCGAATATTCCACTGACGGAGAAATTTTCAGGTGACCGGCGGCGACTATTCCGATCGGATTCCGGCCATAATACCAGTTTTCCGAAGCGAGCAAAAATCCAGAATTTTCTATGGACTTCTCTCATGGGTGTGAAGACTTGGACTAGGAATTGGATGGAGAATTGGGCTCAAATTTGGAAAGAGAAGATGGAAGAGTTGAGAAAGGCTTGGTTTTGGAAATTGAATTGCTAAAGGAAAGGGATTCTATTCCTTGGAAGATTTGGAGAATATTGAAGCCTATAAATAGAGAAGTTTTCTACATCTTTTAGACACCTCTCTACACACACAACACTTGTGTTTTTGTTTTCAAAATTCTCTTCTTAATTATTTGTGTGAACTTAAAAATTCTCCTTTTAATATTTATTATTTGTGTGAATTTCAAAAGCATGAGTAGCTAATTTTCTTATTGATTGAGGATGAATTCCTAGTTCTTAATACATGATTTGAGTTTTGTTTCAAATTCTATCTTGAAGTTTTTCACATAATTATCGTTTGTTTTTACTAATAGGAATGATCTTAATGACATTCATGATTGATTGATAGATTGTTTAGAGTGCACGCTAAATTGATTTGTTAATTTGATCTAAAGCTAGTGAAAGTTAGGGGATAAGTAATCGTTTCTTGACTCTTTACATAAGTAGCAAACATAAGACCTTGCGGAGGGATTCCGTGGAGCAATTGTGTGTGAAAACAACGTTAGCAAGTAGACCTTGATCTAAGAGTTTAACTACTAATATCAACCTAATAAGTTCATAAATCTTAATGCGTTTATTTAAATTACATCTTGAGTGATCTACTTCTAGGTGGTTTGGTAAATAGAATCCGGTAGTCGAGAACTTCCGTGTCCGGTGATATAAGGGATTTAGGGGTTTAGCACTGATCTAGCTGCTTTACCTACGGTTGGTGATAATTTGTGACTAATAACAAGTAGAAAAGAACATAACTTGATTCATTGTTTTGTAACGAAGAAGGATTCCTTGATTTTGTCTCTCTTATTGCTTTCAACTTTATCTTTTAATTGCTTTGTTTATTTTCTTTTGCTTTTTACACCCCCCCTTTTGTGACAATTTTTACAACTAGAATCTCTTGCTCCTCGTGGGAACGAACTTGACTTCCATTATATTATTTTTAATTGAGTGGAAACATTAATTAATTTGATTGCACCTACGACACGCATCAAATTTTGGCGCCGTTGCCGGGGAGCAACGGGCGATTTTTAGTTGTTTTTGTTTTTGTTTTTGTTTTTGCTATATTCTTGCTTTGTTAGATTCTTTACCGTATCTAACTTAGTTTTTGAGAATCTTATTTTAGGTGCTATACCTTTGGTGAATGCTTAAAAAGGGTAGACCGAGTCCAATACGTCTTCGATCCGGCACTCAACTAAAGGATTTCATTCGTGCGGTTAACACTCCACTTCCTCCGTCTTCATCAAGTGATTTCACAGATTCGGACAAAGAGGAAGAAACGATGGCTGATCGTACACTCAAGGACCTAGCTTCTCACAAGCTTGATACACAACAATGGTGTATCCAAACTAACTCAACCTTCGAGATCAAGCCGGGGTTGATTAGAGAGTTACCAAAGTTCCATGGCATGGTGAATGAGGACCCAAACAAACATCTTATGGACTTCTATACCATAGTTATGGCTATGCTTCCACCGGAGACTAATGCGGATGGAGCAATATTGAAAGCTTTCCCGTTTTCTTTGGCAGGCAATGCCAAGGAATGGTTATATTATTTGCCTTCCGGAAGTATCACAACATGGAATGGTATGAAGAAACTTTTCCTCGAGAGATATTTTCCCGCATCCAAAGCTACTCAAATTCGCAAGGAGATTTGTGGATTGAAACAACATGTGGGAGAATCATTGTATGAATGTTGGGAGCGATACAAGAGGTTGGTGGCAAGCTGTCCACACCATCAATTTAGTGATGTTATGATACTCCAATACTTCTATGAAGCTCTCAACCCAAGTGATAGGTCTCTTCTTGACGCCGCGGGTGGTGGTGCACTAGTGAACAAGACTTTGACCCAAGCTACCGAGTTGATTGAAAGTATGGCGGCAAACTCGCAACAATTCTACACAAGGGATGAACCTATGGTTAGGTGAGTGCATGAAGTTAGTGATTCATCTTCACATCTTGATCAAAGAATGAGTAACATGGAAATAATGATGCAAAGGATGGCCGCGGTAATTATTCCGGATGGTGAGACCGAACAAGTGAATGCTTTATATCCAAATCAAAGGCCAAGGTACGATCCATACTCCAATACCTATAATCCCTATTGGAAGGATCATCCTAACTTTAGTTATGCAAACAACCAAGCGGCGGCTCCTAATCCATATGCACAACAAGGTGGTTTTCAACAATCACGCTTCCAACCTCAACAACAAGGTGGTTCTCAACAATTCCAACCTCAAGTGAAGGAACAAGGATCTTCAATAGATGATAAGCTTAATGTCATGATGCAAGGTATTACGTCATTGTTTCAACAAAATCAACAAAAGACCGATTCGGCTATCAAGGATTTACAAACTCAAATGGGACAATTGGCGACCGATGTAAACTTATTGAAATCTCAAGCATCCACAAAACTTCCTTCACAACCATTTGTGAATCCAAGAGAGAATGTTAATGCGGTTACTCTAAGAAGTGGAAGACAAGTGGAGGGTCCAAGTCATCATGAAGAAGCTATTGAAGAGGTAGTCAAAGATAAGGAGGAAGCCGCACCAAAGGAGAATTCAACACCAACCGACCAATCCAAGGAACCGGTTCCTACTTTCACTACTCCACCTCCTTTTCCTAGTCGTTTTGCTAAATCCAAGAAAGAAGCTCAAGACAAGGCACTCATGGATATTTTCAAGAATATTGAAATCAACATCCCATTCATTGAGGCCATCAAGACAATGCCACGGTATGCGAAGTTCATGAAGGAATTATGCACAAAGAAGGATAGGTTGCTTGATAATAAAATTACTAAAGTTGGTGAGAGTGCATCGGCTATGCTATTGAAGAAGATGCCTACAAAGTGCACGGATCCCGGTGGTTTCACGGTGCCAATTACTATTGGTAAGCAAAGGTTTGAACATGCTTTACTTGACTTGGGTGCTTCCATTAGTGTGATGTCGGCCGAAATATATGACTCCTTGAATCTTGGACCTTTGAAAGAGACAAGAGTTATTATCCAATTGGCAAACAAGTCTAACATATATCCAAAGGGGCTTGTAGAAGACGTGCTAGTGCAAGTAAATGAGCTTATTTTTCCGGTGGACTTCTTTGTGGTGGATATGGACAACAATGAGAACCGATCATCTACTTCTTTACTTCTTGGGAGGCCATTCATGAAAACCGCAAAAACGAAGATTGATGTTGATAAGGGTACACTCACTATGGAATTTGACAAGGAGATAATACACTTTAACATATTTGAAGCCATGCGCTACCCAAGTGATGTACATTCCGTTTATTCCATTGATGTGGTTGATTCATTAGCGCAACAAATGGTGGAATTGAACCAAGAGGATGAACTTGATGTGGTGTTGCAAAAGAGCATTGAATTGGACGTCCATGGCTTGTCTAACTTGGATGTTGAAATCTCCAAGGAGTTGGTGGAGATGTGTGGTGCATTGGCGACATTACAAGAAGCTAAAAAGGGTAATGTTTCATATATTTCTTTACCCGTGAATGATGAAATACTTGTACCATCTATTGTGGAGGCGCCCAAACTAGAATTGAAGCCACTTTCGGATCATTTGAAGTATGCTTTCTTGGGAGATGGAGATGAGCTTCCGGTGATTATTTCTAAGAACCTCACACCGGTACAAGAAGACCGTTTGCTTAGAGTCTTGAGAGAACACAAAACGGCTATTGGGTGGAAAATTGCGGATATCAAGGGCATTAGTCCATCCATGTGCATGCATCGGATTCTAATGGAAGAAAACGTGAAGCCGGTACGTGATGCTCAACGTAGGCTTAATCCTCCCATGATGGAGGTTGTGAAGAAAGAGATACTCAAATTGCTAAGTGTGGGGGTAATCTACCCAATTTCCGATAGCAAGTGGGTTAGTCCGGTTCAAGTGGTACCAAAGAAATCCGGAGTTACGGTTGTTCGAAATCAAGACGATGAACTTGTTCCTACAAGAGTTCAAACCGGTTGGAGAGTGTGCATTGATTATAGAAAGCTTAATTCCGCAACCCGAAAGGATCACTTTCCTTTACCTTTCATTGATCAAATGTTGGAGCGGTTAGCGGGGCATTCTTATTATTGCTTCTTGGATGGTTATTCGGGATACAATCAAATTGTTATTGCACCGAGGACCAAGAGAAGACCACTTTCACTTGTCCGTTTGGAACGTTTGCATATAGACGGATGCCGTTTGGCCTTTGCAATGCGTCGGCTACTTTTCAAAGATGCATGGTGAGTATATTCTCGGATTATGTGGAGCGCATCATCGAGGTATTTATGGATGACTTTAGTGTTTATGGCAATTCTTTTGATGGTTGTTTAAACAACCTTGAACTAGTTCTTAAACGATGCATAGACACAAACCTTGTCCTTAATTGGGAGAAATGTCACTTTATGGTAAACCACGGCATAGTACTTGGTCACATTGTGTCCTCTCGAGGGCTCGAAGTGGACAAGTCAAAGATAGATTTAATAAGAAACTTACAATATCCCACTTCGGTGAGGGAGATCCGTTCTTTTCTTGGTCATGCAGGTTTCTATAGGCGGTTTATCAAGGATTTCTCCAAAATCTCCATGCCGATGTGCAAGTTATTACAAAAGGAGGTACCTTTCGACTTCAACAAGGAATGCAAGGATGCTTTTGACAAATTAAAGGAAATGTTGACAAGTGCGCCAATTATCAAATCACCGGATTGGAATCTTCCATTTGAATTAATGTGTGATGCTAGTGATTATGCGGTTGGAGCCGTTTTGGGTCAAAGGGTGGACAAGTTGTCCCATGTTATCTATTATGCATCTAGGACCCTTAATGATGCACAAATCAATTATTCTACCACGGAAAAGGAGTTATTGGCTATAGTTTTTGCATTGGAAAAATTTCGTTCATACTTGGTGGGTACAAAGGTTATTGTGTATTCCGATCATGCCGCACTAAGACACTTAATAAAGAAGAAAGAAGCTAAGCCAAGATTAATCCGGTGGATCCTATTGTTACAAGAGTTCGACATAGAAATTCGTGATAAGAGGGGTGTGGAGAATACCGTTGCGGATCATCTTAGTAGACTTGTTATGTCTCAAGAGGAACTTCCATTACATGACCGCTTTCCGGACGAACAACTTTTCTCCATGGAAGAATCAACACCTTGGTATGCGGATATAGTGAATTACTTGGTGACAAGGAAAGTACCTAATACAATGTCCAAATTCCAAAAGATGAAACTTAAGAAGGTAGCTAAGCAATATGTGTGGGATGAACCATACTTATGGAAATATGGCGTTGATCAAATAATGCGAAGGTGCGTGCCTAATTCCGAATTTCAATCCATACTCTCCTTTTGCCACACTTTTTTGCTTGTGGTGGCCACTTTGGTTCGAAACGTACCGCTCTCAAAGTTCTCGAGAGTGGATTTTATTGGCCCACCTTGTTTGAAGATTCATATGTTTTTTGTAAATCGTGTGATAGATGTCAACGAACGGGCAATCTAGGTGCTCGAAATCAAATGCCACTCACACCAATTCTCGCCGTTGAGATTTTTGATGTGTGAGGTATTGATTTTATGGGCCCTTTTGTCAATTCGAATGGAAACTTTTATATACTTCTTGCCGTTGATTATGTTTCGAAATGGGTGGAAGCTAGAGCCACCAAAACTAATGACTCTCAAGTTGTTTGTGATTTTGTAAGGGAAAACATATTCAATAGGCATGGAACACCAAGAGTGGTGATAAGCGATGGAGGCTCACATTTCAAGAAGGCTTTCCACGCTCTCCTCAAGAAGTACAACATAACACACAAAATTGGTACGCCTTACCATCCACAAACTAGTGGACAAGCGGAAATTTCAAATCGTGAGATCAAGTCCATTCTTGAGAAAACGGTGAATACCACAAGGAAAGATTGGAGCTTTAAGCTCAATGATGCACTTTGGGCGTATAGAACGGCGTATAAGACACCGATTGGTATGTCTCCATATCGGTTGGTTTATGGCAAGGCTTGTCATCTTCCGGTTGAACTTGAACATAAGGCTTATTGGGCGATAAAGAAATTCAACATGGAGTATGATGAAGCGGGGAAACAAAGGAAGTTACAACTAAATGAGCTAGAGGAGATACGTAATGATGCTTACGAGAGTGCCCGTATTTACAAGGAAAAGACCAAGCTTTTTCATGATAAGATGATTTCTCGTAAAAGCTTCATCGTGGGACAAAAAGTCCTTTTATATCATTCTCGCCTTAAACTATTTCCTGGAAAGTTAAGGTCTCGTTGGATTGGACCATATGTTGTTACTAATGTTTTTCCTCATGGTGCAGTTGAAATCACTAGTCTTAGAGACAATTCGGTTTCCAAAGTCAACGGCCATAGATTGAAGCCATACTATGAGAACATCGCTTATGTGAATTTTGATGAACTTTCATTTGGAGATGCACTCCCTCGGAGGAGTAATGTGCCGCAAGAGCTAAGTCGGGCCGTCGACTTTAAAACAAGCGCTTAATGGGAGGCAACCCATAGGTTTTGTATTTCTTATCCTTTTGCTTTTTATTTTTGTTATTTCTTTTTCTTGTTTCTTATCATGTTAAAATCTCCCACCTTGACTTTACTAGGAGGACTCAATTACATTGAGGACAATGTAAGGTTTAAGTGTGGGGGAGTGGTTAAGCATGTTTTTAAAACAAAAATTACAAAAAAATTAAAAAAAAATTTGAAAAAAAAAAAAAAAAAAGTTTTACATAAAAACTCCAACTTTTAAAGATTTTAGAGTCACTAGCATACTTCTAGGTATGTTTACATAGAGATTTTGACCGACATAATTGAACTTGGAAATGTTAGAGAACTACATTCGGATTTCTTGTTTGTTAGAGTGTTAAATAATGGATTTAATCATGCCGGTGATGCGAATTTGGTGCAGGGAGAAATGCATTATTAGAGTTGTTGATCAATCATTAGTGGAGACTACCCGTATTCATATCATGTGAGGCACCGAACAGAAATTTTCCATCTACTAAAGAGCTTCTTTTGAGTGTGTGTCACCATACGTTAATTCCGGGTAGAATGGTGAGCTACCCAACCTCCCACCAATAGAAGCACTACTCTTTGATCTCTTGAGTGCTAATTTTGTCAATCATGAAGGGTGACGTCTATAGATGAAAGCTTCCTTCTTGTAGTTCGATTTGCAGTTAGCACCATTCTCTCTCTCGACAACAACGGATCCATAGAAACACCATCATCATCAACAAGGAGCGACATCAAAATCTACAAGGAAAGTTGGAAAAGTTTAAGGTTTATAAGCAACGGAACGAGAAAAAGAGCAAATTTCATATTTAAGTAAAGCAATATACAAATGAGCGGATTTTACATATATGTTGAGGACTTACAATACAATGAGGTAATTTTATATCCAAGTATGAAGACTTATTCATGAAAGCGAAGAAAATTAAAAGGTGAGAATTTTTGAAGTTTATGATTTCAAGACGATACAAGTTGTGAAGAATTTAGCGGTAAAATACTTCTCCCACGGCCATGGTTTATTTTGTATTTAATTTCTCTTGTTTTGTTAAAAAAAAAAAAAAAAAAAAAAAAAAAAAAAAAAAAAAAAAAAGAGAAATATTTGTATTTTTGTTAATAAGTCGTGGGGAAGGAAAATTTATAAGAAAGTTTCAAGCGACAAGGATTTAAGGTAAAAAGGGTTACAAATTGTCAAGGATTTATGAAATTCAAGAGTTTATCATCAATAGTTGAAACCGAAGACGAAGGAGATCAAGACGAGGAGCGGAAGACGTTTCTATTGGATGCCGTGAGAGTGGTGTTATCATAATTGGCGATCGGATGTGAAGGTGAGTAAGTAATCTCATACTTAATAATAAATGGTTGATCCTTTCTTAGAGATCGTCAGAAAAAATGGTTTTTCAAAATATTAAAAGATGTGGGTTTTTAAAAAAATATTTCGGAAGTTGTCCTTCCCACCATTCAACGTGTCGCAGGATTTTCTCTTCATTCCTACCTGCACACATGTGAGACCCATAAAAAAAAGCCGTCTTTTTGAGTGCAATTATCATAAAATCCTTTTTGGTGAGGCAGAAGTCGAGGCGAAATGCTTATTGATCGTTTCTCAAACACGCGTTCTCTCATTATGGTGTGGTTATTTCTCACTCAACATTTAAGAATGAGAATATGTTCTTTAGTATTTCTAACTTCTTATTACTAGCATGCAGAAACTCTATGTCCTCATAGCTTTTTGGATGCTTGGGACGCTTGAACGCTTTGAAGTTGTGAGTTTTTAGTTTGATTTGCTCGAGGACTAGCAAAGTCTAAGTGTGGGGGAATTTGATAGGGTGGAGAATACATCCTATTTACCATCTATTGTTTATGCTTTCTTTGCTATTTTTCTTGTAAATTATGTATTTTACGCTTGTTTTGAGTTTTGTAGCTACTTTGGAGTCACACGGAGGAAAAGAAGAAGAAATCACCCAATTTGAGCCAAAAGGACAAAAAGGTCATTTTACAGGCGATTGATATCTGGAGCCCAGTCCAGGTTAAGGGGTAACTCTTGGAGGAATATTAAACGCAGTCCAGATAAGGTTAAGGGGCTGCCATCAGGTTAGCCCTTATCAAAGGGGCCAGACACTAAATAACCATATCTATACCAACCCTAAAATCGAGAAACTTTTCCTCTCAATCATTTATTCACTCATTTCTCTAAACTGAAAATGAGAACGAGTTGCCGCTGTGGTTCGATTGATCGAGAGAAAGGGAGAACAAATCGAGAGCCGAGAGAAGATGAAATGGGTTTGCTGTTGTATCTCAGGGGATCGAGGGTTGGATTCGAATTATTGTTTATCTTCTTTGTAATGATTAGGGCCGATCTTTGCCATTGAACCCGTTGGAAGAACGAGAAAAGCGAGATGGGTTTTTGATTGAATCTAAGATGGAAATGTTGGGGTTTGATGATGAGTTTAAGATCGAGAAATTGTTTGTGTATTTAAGCTAAAAATGAGATGTGGGTTATGTTGAAATTCGATCTCAAATGAGTTCTCCGAAAGCCGAGAAGTTCTATGAGTTTAATTGAGCTTGAAAGGGTTTAAGTGAAAGAAGGGAATGATCTCGGTCTTTGTGAGTTATTGCTTTGTCATGAAAGAGAAGTTAGGTATTGATGGGTTTGCGGTTCTTTGGTATTGAAGATTATGATGGAGTCGATGGCTAGATGTGGTTCGTCCCGATTCACCGGGTGTTGTGTGTAGAAGAACCGAGACTGAGCGAAAGGAGAAGTCAGGTTTTGGTTTGAGACAAAGATTACAGGGTCATGGTGGGTTTGATGTGAAGATGGTATTTGAAGATTTGAGATGGACAGATGGGTCTGATATTGAATCGGTGGTGCTTAAGATAGAACTAGAATAGGTGGGTTTGATTTAGAATGAAGATTGTTCTTGAGTTCAAGCAGGTCGAGAAGAGAAGTTAGGTTGTGATGGAGTTAGAAATGCGGGGAATAATGGTTTTGAGCCGAGAGTCGAATGTATGAGCGGATGAGTTGAGGCCGGTAATGAAACCGAAATTGGTTGAGCTCATGGAGGAGATGAAGTCGCAGAAATTGGTTGTGCGAGGCATGATGATACAAGGGATTGGCAAATGGAGGTTGCAAGATGGTTTTTCAGGTGCTTAAATTTGTGTATGTGCAATCTGTTCTTGAGTGTGGTTAGGGTGCGGAGTCGATAATATGGGGGTTACCCGTGTCTCGCGGGTGGTGATGAAATTGCTGGTGATTGCCATGGCTTCGGTGGTCTCATGCGGTTCAAGGAGAGTTTGAATAAAAGATGGGCTATGTCTGGAAATGGAGTGATGGTTGTGAACCGGTTTCAAGTTTATTATCTTTGGTGGTGGTGTCTTTGTTACGAGGGGAATACCGGAATGAAGCTATTGAGCCGCAGAATGCGGGAGGTGGCGAGTAGCAGTGTGGTGCTGGTGGTTTGAATGAAGGGCTATATGAACTGAAGTTGAAATGGCTCACATTTGCAGGTGGTACTGAGGATTTTCATGGGTTGCTGCTAAGGAGTTCAGATGGATTCAAGAGTTGCAGGCGAGTTTGAATGGACTTTGGTAGTCAAGGTCTTTGTAAAGATCACATAGAAGAACAGAAGGGGACTTTGCTACTGCAAATGGAGTGATTGAATGATGCAGTTGAGCCAAATAGATGTATGTATTAGGTTTCTTAGCAGGGAATGGAGCAAAAGATCGGCCTGGAAATTGGCCTGAGAAAGCCTTGAAATAAACAGAACTCTGCCCAAATTTCTCTTCTGGCGAGTCAACCCGGCGATTCAGACATTCAATGATCCAATCGATCCAAATTAGCCGAGTAAGACAAGTCACCACCTAGGAGCCGACTCATAGCCGATTCAAAGGCTCTGACTCCACCTCCCTTTGACCCCGTTGACTAACGGTTGACCGACGGTTTGACCAGTTTGACCGTCATCTCTAACGGTGGATCGATTTAATATTCCGTCGAATATTCCACTGACGGAGAAATTTTCAGGTGACCGGCGGCGACTATTCCGGTCGGATTCCGGCCATAATACCAGTTTTCCGGCGAGCAACAATTCCAGAATTTTTCTATAGACTTCTCTCATGGGTGTGAAGACTTGGACTAGGAATTGGATGGAGAATTGGGCTCAAATTTGGAAAGAGAAGATGAAGAGTTGAGAAAGGCTTGGTTTTGGAAATTGAATTGCTAAAGGAAAGGGGTTCTATTCCTTGGAAGATTTGGAGAATATTGAAGCCTATAGATAGAGAAGTTTTCTACATCTTTTAGACACCTCTCTACACACACAACACTTGTGTTTTTGTTTTCAAAATTCTTCTTCTTAATTATTTGTGTGAACTTAAAAATTCTCCTTTTAATATTTATTATTTGTGTGAATTTCAAAAGCATGAGTAGCTAATTTTCTTATTGATTGAGGATGAATTCCTAGTTCTTAATACATGATTTGAGTTTTGTTTCAAATTCTATCTTGAAGTTTTCACATAATTATCGTTTGTTTTTACTAATAGGAATGATCTTAATGACATTCATGATTGATTGATAGATTGTTTAGAGTGCACGTTAAATTGATTTGTTAATTTGATCTAAAGCTAGTGAAAGTTAGGGGATAAGTAATCGTTTCTTGACTCTTTACATAAGTAGCAAACATAAGACTTTGCGGAGGGATTCCGTGGAGCAATTGTGTGTGAAAACAACGGTAGCAAGTAGACCTTGATCTAAGAGTTTAACTACTAATATCAACCTAATAAGTTCATAAATCTTAATGCGTTTATTTAAATTACATCTTGAGTGATCTACTTCTAGGTGGTTTGGTAAATAGAATCCGGTAGTCGAGAACTTCCGTGTCCGGTGATATAAGGGATTTAGGGGTTTAGCACTGATCTAGCTGCTTTACCTACGGTTGGTGAAAATTTGTGACTAATAACAAGTAGAAAAGAACATAACTTGATTCATTGTTTTGTAACGAAGAAGGATTCCTTGATTTTGTCTCTCTTATTGCTTTCAACTTTATCTTTTAATTGCTTTGTTTATTTTCTTTTGCTTTTTACACCCCCCCTTTTGTGACAATTTTTACAACTAGAATCTCTTGCTCCTCGTGGGAACGAACTTGACTTCCATTATATTATTTTTAATTGAGTGGAAACATTAATTAATTTGATTGCACCTACGACACGCATCAAATTTTGGCGCCGGGGAGCAACGGGCGATTTTTAGTTGTTTTTTGTTTTTGTTTTTGTTTTTGCTATATTCTTGCTTTGTTAGATTCTTTACCGTATCTAACTTAGTTTTCGAGAATCTTATTTTAGGTGTTATACCTTTGGTGAATGCTTAAAAAGGGTAGACCGAGTCCAATACGTCTTCGATCCGGCACTCAACTAAAGGATTTCATTCGTGCGGTTAACACTCCACTTCCTCCGTCTTCATCAAGTGATTTCACAGATTCGGACAAAGAGGAAGAGACGATGGCTGATCGTACACTCAAGGACCTAGCTTCTCACAGGCTTGATACACAACAATGGTGTATCCAAACTAACTCAACCTTCGAGATCAAGCCGGGGTTGATTAGAGAGTTACCAAAGTTCCATGGCATGGTGAATGAGGACCCAAACAAACATCTTATGGACTTCTATACCATAGTTATGGCTATGCTTCCACCGGAGACTAATGCGGATGGAGCAATATTGAAAGCTTTCCCGTTTTCTTTGGCGGGCAATGCCAAGGAATGGTTATATTATTTGCCTTCCGGAAGTATCACAACATGGAATGGTATGAAGAAACTTTTCCTCGAGAGATATTTTCCCGCATCCAAAGCTACTCAAATTCGCAAGGAGATTTGTGGGTTGAAACAACATGTGGGAGAGTCATTGTATGAATGTTGGGAGCGGTACAAGAGGTTGGTGGCAAGCTGTCCACACCATCAATTTAGTGATGTTATGATACTCCAATACTTCTATGAAGCTCTCAACCCAAGTGATAGGTCTCTTCTTGACGCCGCAGGTGGTGGCGCACTAGTGAACAAGACGGTGACCCAAGCTACCGAGTTGATTGAAAGTATGGCGGCAAACTCGCAACAATTCTACACAAGGGATGAACCTATGGTTAGGCGAGTGCATGAAGTTAGTGATTCATCTTCACATCTTGATCAAAGAATGAGTAACATGGAAATAATGATGCAAAGGATGGCCGCGGTAATTATTCCGGATGGTGAGACCGAACAAGTGAATGCTTTATATCCAAATCAAAGGCCAAGGTACGATCCATACTCCAATACCTATAATCCCGGTTGGAAGGATCATCCTAACTTTAGTTATGCAAACAAGCAAGCGGCGGCTCCTAATCCATATGCACAACAAGGTGGTTTTCAACAATCACGCTTCCAACCTCAACAACAAGGTGGTTCTCAACAATTCCAACCTCAAGTGAAGGAACAAGGATCTTCAATAGATGATAAGCTTAATGTCATGATGCAAGGTATTACGTCATTGTTTCAACAAAATCAACAAAAGACCGATTCGGCTATCAAGGATTTACAAACTCAAATGGGACAATTGGCGACCGATGTAAACTTATTGAAATCTCAAGCATCCACAAAACTTCCTTCACAACCATTTGTGAATCCAAGAGAGAATGTTAATGCGGTTACTCTAAGAAGTGGAAGACAAGTGGAGGGTCCAAGTCATCATGAAGAAGCTATTGAAGAGGTAGTCAAAGATAAGGAGGAAGCCGCACCAAAGGAGAATTCAACACCAACCGACCAATCCAAGGAACCGGTTCCTACTTTCACTACTCCACCTCCTTTTCCTAGTCGTTTTGCTAAATCCAAGAAAGAAGCTCAAGACAAGGCACTCATGGATATTTTCAAGAATATTGAAATCAACATCCCATTCATTGAGGCCATCAAGACAATGCCACGGTATGCGAAGTTCATGAAGGAATTATGCACAAAGAAGGATAGGTTGCTTGATAATAAAATTACTAAAGTTGGTGAGAGTGCATCGGCTATGCTATTGAAGAAGATTCCTACAAAGTGCACGGATCCCGGTGGTTTCACGGTGCCAATTACTATTGGTAAGCAAAGGTTTGAACATGCTTTACTTGACTTGGGTGCTTCCATTAGTGTGATGTCGGCCGAAATATATGACTCCTTGAATCTTGGACCTTTGAAAGAGACAAGAGTTATTATCCAATTGGCAAACAAGTCTAACATATATCCTAAGGGGCTTGTAGAAGACGTGCTAGTGCAAGTAAATGAGCTTATTTTTCCGGTGGACTTCTTTGTGGTGGATATGGACAACAATGAGAACCGAGCATCTACTTCTTTACTTCTTGGGAGGCCATTCATGAAAACCGCAAAGACGAAGATTGATGTTGATAAGGGTACACTCACTATGGAATTTGACAAGGAGATAATACACTTTAACATATTTGAAGCCATGCGCTACCCAAGTGATGTACATTCCGTTTATTTCATTGATGTGGTTGATTCATTAGCGCAACAAATGGTGGAATTGACCCAAGAGGATGAACTTGATGTGGTGTTGCAAAAGAGCATTGAATTGGACGTCCATGGCTTGTCTAACTTGGATGTTGAAATCTCCAAGGAGTTGGTGGAGATGTGTGGTGCATTGGCGACATTACAAGAAGCTAAAAAGGGTAATGTTTCATATATTTCTTTACCCGTGAATGATGAAATACTTGTACCATCTATTGTGGAGGCGCCCAAACTAGAATTGAATCCACTTTCGGATCATTTGAAGTATGCTTTCTTGGGAGATGGAGATGAGCTTCCGGTGATTATTTCTAAGAACCTCACACCGGTACAAGAAGACCATTTGCTTAGAGTCTTGAGAGAACACAAAACGGCTATTGGGTGGACAATTGCGGATATCAAGGGCATTAGTCCATCCATGTGCATGCATCGGATTCTAATGGAAGAAAACGTAAAGCCGGTACGTGATGCTCAACGTAGGCTTAATCCTCCCATGATGGAGGTTGTGAAGAAAGAGATACTCAAATTGCTAAGTGTGGGGGTAATCTACCCAATTTCCGATAGCAAGTGGGTTAGCCCGGTTCAAGTGGTACCAAAGAAATCCGGAGTTACGGTTGTTCGAAATCAAGACGATGAAATTGTTCCTACAAGAGTTCAGACCGGTTGGAGAGTGTGCATTGATTATAGAAAGCTTAATTCCGCAACCCGAAAGGATCACTTTCCTTTACCTTTCATTGATCAAATGTTGGAGCGGTTAGCGGGGCATTCTTATTATTGCTTCTTGGATGGTTATTCGGGATACAATTAAATTGTTATTGCACCGGAGGACCAAGAGAAGACCACTTTCACTTGTCCGTTTGGAACGTTTGCATATAGACGGATGCCGTTTGGCCTTTGCAATGCGTCGGCTACTTTCCAAAGATGCATGGTGAGTATATTCTCGGATTATGTGGAGCGCATCATCGAGGTATTTATGGATGACTTTAGTGTTTATGGCAATTCTTTTGATGGTTGTTTAAACAACCTTGAACTAGTTCTTAAACGATGCATAGACACAAACCTTGTCCTTAATTGGGAGAAATGTCACTTTATGGTAAACCACGGCATAGTACTTGGTCACATTGTGTCCTCTCGAGGGCTCGAAGTGGACAAGTCAAAGATAGATTTAATAAGAAACTTACAATATCCCACTTCGGTGAGGGAGATCCGTTCTTTTCTTGGTCATGCAGGTTTATATAGGCGGTTTATCAAGGATTTCTCCAAAATCTCCATGCCGATGTGCAAGTTATTACAAAAGGAGGTACCTTTCGACTTCAACAAGGAATGCAAGGATACTTTTGACAAATTAAAGGAAATGTTGACAAGTGCGCCAATTATCAAATCACCGGATTGGAATCTTCCATTTGAATTAATGTGTGATGCTAGTGATTATGCGGTTGGAGCCGTTTTGGGTCAAAGGGTGGACAAGTTGTCCCATGTTATCTATTATGCATCTAGGACCCTTAATGATGCACAAATCAATTATTCTACCACGGAAAAGGAGTTATTGGCTATAGTTTTCGCATTGGAAAAATTTCGTTCATACTTGGTGGGTACAAAGGTTATTGTGTATTCCGATCATGCCGCACTAAGACACTTAATAAAGAAGAAAGAAGCTAAGCCAAGATTAATCCGGTGGATCCTATTGTTACAAGAGTTCGACATAGAAATTCGTGATAAGAGGGGTGTGGAGAATACCGTTGCGGATCATCTTAGTAGACTTGTTATGTCTCAAGAGAAACTTCCATTACATGACCGCTTTCCGGACGAACAACTTTTCTCCATGGAAGAATCAACACCTTGGTATACGGATATAGTGAATTACTTGGTGACAAGGAAAGTACCTAATACAATGTCCAAATTCCAAAAGATGAAACTTAAGAAGGTAGCTAAGCAATATGTGTGGGATGAACCATACTTATGGAAATATGGCGTTGATCAAATAATACGAAGGTGCGTGCCTAATTCCGAATTTCAATCCATACTCTCCTTTTGCCACACTTTTGCTTGTGGTGGCCACTTTGGTTCGAAACGTACCGCTCTCAAAGTTCTCGAGAGTGGATTTTATTGGCCCACCTTGTTTGAAGATTCATATGTTTTTTGTAAATCGTGTGATAGATGTCAACGAACGGGCAATCTAGGTGCTCGAAATCAAATGCCACTCACACCAATTCTCGCCGTTGAGATTTTTGATGTGTGAGGTATTGATTTTATGGGCCCTTTTGTCAATTCGAATGGAAATTTTTATATACTTCTTGCCGTTGATTATGTTTCGAAATGGGTGGAAGCTAGAGCCACCAAGACTAATGACTCTCAAGTTGTTTGTGATTTTGTAAGGGAAAACATATTCAATAGGCATGGAACACCAAGAGTGGTGATAAGCGATGGAGGCTCACATTTCAAGAAGGCTTTCCACGCTCTCCTCAAGAAGTACAACATAACACACAAAATTGGTACGCCTTACCATCCACAAACTAGTGGACAAGCGGAAATTTCAAATCGTGAGATCAAGTCCATTCTTGAGAAAACGGTGAATACCACAAGGAAAGATTGGAGCTTTAAGCTCAATGATGCACTTTGGGCATATAGAACGGCGTATAAGACACCGATTGGTATGTCTCCATATCGGTTGGTTTATGGAAAGGCTTGTCATCTTCCGGTTGAACTTGAACATAAGGCTTATTGGGCGATAAAGAAATTCAACATGGAGTATGATGAAGCGGGGAAACAAAGGAAGTTACAACTAAATGAGCTAGAGGAGATACGTAATGATGCTTACGAGAGTGCCCGTATTTACAAGGAAAAGACCAAGCTTTTTCATGATAAGATGATTTCTCGTAAAAGCTTCATCGTGGGACAAAAAGTCCTTTTATATCATTCTCGCCTTAAACTATTTCCTGGAAAGTTAAGGTCTCGTTGGATTGGACCATATGTTGTTACTAATGTTTTTCCTCATGGTGCGAATGAAATTACTAGTCTTAGAGACAATTCGGTTTCCAAAGTCAACGGCCATAGATTGAAGCCATACTATGAGAACATCGCTTATGTGAATTTTGATGAACTTTCATTTGGAGATGCACTCCCTCTGGAGGAGTAATGTGCCGCAAGAGCTAAGTCGGGCCGTCGACTTTAAAACAAGCGCTTAATGGGAGGCAACCCATAGGTTTTGTATTTCTTATCCTTTTGCTTTTTATTTTTGTTATTTCTTTTTCTTGTTTCTTATCATGTTAAAATCTCTCACCTTGACTTTACTAGGAGGACTCAATTACATTGAGGACAATGTAAGGTTTAAGTGTGGGGGAGTGGTTAAGCATGTTTTTAAAACAAAAATTACAAAAAAATTAAAAAAAAAAATTTGAAAAAAAAAAAAAAAGTTTTACATAGAAACTCCAACTTTTAAAGATTTTAGAGTCACTAGCATACTTCTAGGTATGTTTACATAGAGATTTTGACCGACATAATTGAACTTGGAAATGTTAGAGAACTACATTCGGATTTCTTGTTTGTTAGAGTGTTAAATAATGGATTTAATTATGCCGGTGATGCGAATTTGGTGCATGGAGAAATGCATTATTAGAGTTGTTGATCAATCATTAGTGGAGACTACCCGTATTCATATCATGTGAGGCACCGACCATAAATTTTCCATCTACTAAAGAGCTTCTTTTGAGTGTGTGTCACCATACGTTAATTCCGGGTAGAATGGTGAGCTACCCAACCTCCCACCAATAGAAGCACTACTCTTTGATCTCTTGAGTGCTAATTTTGTCAATCATGAAGGGTGACGTCTATAGATGAAAGCTTCCTTCTTGTAGTTCGATTTGCAGTTAGCACCATTCTCTCTCTCGACAACAACGGATCCATAGAAACACCATCATCATCAACAAGGAGCGACATCAAAATCTACAAGGAAAGTTGGAAAAGTTTAAGGTTTATAAGCAACGGAACGAGAAAAAGAGCAAATTTCATATTTAAGTAAAGCAATATACAAATGAGCGGATTTTACATATATGTTGGGGACTTACAATACAATGAGGTAATTTTATATCCAAGTATGAAGACTTATTCATGAAAGCGAAGAAAATTAAAAGGTGAGAATTTTTGAAGTTTATGATTTCAAGACGATACAAGTTGTGAAGAATTTAGCGGTAAAATACTTCTCCCACGGCCATGGTTTATTTTGTATTTAATTTCTCTTGTTTTGTTTTAAAAAAAAAAAAAAAAAAAAAAAAAAAAAAAAAAAAAAAGAGAAATATTTGTATTTTTGTTAATAAGTCGTGGGGAAGGAAAATTTATAAGAAAGTTTCAAGCGACAAGGATTTAAGGTAAAAAGGGTTACAAATTGTCAAGGATTTATGAAATTCAAGAGTTTATCATCAATAGTTGAAACCGAAGACGAAGGAGATCAAGACGAGGAGCGGAAGACGTTTCTATTGGATGCCGTGAGAGTGGTGTTATCATAATTGGCGATCGGATGTGAAGGTGAGTAAGTAATCTCATCCTCAATAATAAATGGTTGATTTCCTTTCTTAGAGATCGTCAGAAAAACGGTTTTTCAAAATATTAAAAGATGTGGGTTTTTAAAAAAATATTTCGGAAGTTGTCCTTCCCACCATTCAACGTGTCGCAGGATTTTTCTCTTCATTCCTACCTGCACACATGTGAGACCCATAAAAAAGCCGTCTTTTTGAGTGCAATTATCATAAAATCCTTTTTGGTGAGGCAGAAGTCGAGGCGAAATGCTTATTGATCGTTTCTCAAACACGCGTTCTCTCATTATGGTGTGGTTATTTCTCACTCAACATTTAAGAATGAGAATATGTTCTTTAGTATTTCTAACTTCTTATTACTAGCATGTAGAAACTCTATGTCCTCATAGCTTTTTGGATGCTTGGGACGCTTGAACGCTTTGAAGTTGTGAGTTTTTAGTTTGATTTGCTCGAGGACTAGCAAAGTCTAAGTGTGGGGGAATTTGATAGGGTGGAGAATACATCCTATTTACCATCTATTGTTTATGCTTTCTTTGCTATTTTTCTTATAAATTATGTATTTTACGCTTGTTTTGAGTTTTGTAGCTACTTTGGAGTCACACGGAGGAAAAGAAGAAGAAATCACCCAATTTGAGCCAAAAGGACAAAAAGGTCATTTTACAGGCGATTGATATCTGGAGCCCAGTCCAGGTTAAGGGGTAACTCTTGGAGGAATATTAAACGCAGTCCAGATGAGGTTAAGGGGCTGCCATCAGGTTAGCCCTTATCAAAGGGGCCAGACACTGAATAACCATATCTATACCAACCCTAAAATCGAGAAACTTTTCCTCTCAATCATTTATTCACTCATTTCTCTAAACTGAAAATGAGAACGAGTTGCCGCTGTGGTTCGATTGATCGAGAGAAAGGGAGAACAAATCGAGAGCCGAGAGAAGATGAAATGGGTTTGCTGTTGTATCTCAGGGGATCGAGGGTTGGATTCGAATTATTGATTGTGCTGCTGTAATGATTAGGCTGCTGCTGCCATTGAACCTGTTGGAAGAACGAGAAAAGCAGATGGGTTTTTGATTGAATCTAAGATGGAAATGTTGGGGTTTGATGATGAGTTTAAGATCGAGAAATTGCTGTGTATTTAAGCTAAAAATGAGATGTGGGTTATGTTGAAATTCGATCTCAAATGAGTTCTCTGAAGCTGAGAAGTTCTATGAGTTTAATTGAGCTTGAAAGGGTTTAAGTGAAAGAAGGAAATGATCTGGTGCTGTGAGTTATTGCTGTCATGAAAGAGAAGTTAGGTATTGATGGGTTTGCGGTTGCTGGTATTGAAGATTATGATGGAGTCGATGGCTAGATGTGGTTCGATTCACCTCGGGTGTTGTGTGTAGAAGAACCGGGACCGAGGAAGGAGAAGCTGTGGTTTTGGTTTGAGACAAAGATTACAGGGTCATGGTGGGTTTGATGTGAAGATGGTATTTGAAGATTTGAGATGGACAGATGGGTCTGATATTGAATCGGTGGTGCTTAAGACAGAACTAGAATAGGTGGGTTTGATTTAGAATGAAGATTGTTCTTGAGTTCAAGCAGGTCGAGAAGAGAAGTTAGGTTGTGATGGAGTTAGAAATGCAGGGGAATAATGGTTTTGATCTGAGAGCCGAATGTATGAGCGAGATGAGTTGAGGCCGGGTAATGAAACCGAAATTGGTTGAGCTCATGGAGGAGATGAAGTCTGCAGAAATTGGTTGTGCAGCATGATGATACAAGGGATTGGCAAATGGAGGTTGCAAGATGGTTTTTCAGTGCTTAAATTTGTGTATGTGCAACTGTTCTTGAGTGTGGTTAGGGTGCGTCGATAATATGGGGGTTACCAGGTCTGCTGGTGGTGATGAAATTGCTGGTGATTGCCATGGCTTCTGGTGGTCTGTGCAGTTCAAGGAGAGTTTGAATAAAAGATGGGCTATGTCTGGAAATGGAGTGATGGTTGTGAACCAGTTTTCAAGTTTATTATGCTTTGGTGGTGGTGTCACGACAGGAATACCGGAATGAAGCTATTGAGGCTGCAGTGGGAGGTGGCAGTAGCAGTGTGGTGCTGGTGGTTTGAATGAAGGGCTATATGAACTGAAGTTGAAATGGCTCACATTTGCAGGTGGTACTGAGGATTTTCATGGGTTGCTGCTAAGGAGTTCAGATGGATTCAAGAGTTGCAGGCGAGTTTGAATGGACTTTGGTAGTCAAGGTGCTGTAAAGATCACATAGAAGAACAGAAGGGGACTTTGCTATTGCAAATGGAGTGATTGAATGATGCAGTTGAGCCAAATAGATGTATGTATTAGGTTTCTTAGCAGGGAATGGAGCAAAAGATCTACTGAAATTGGCCCGAGAAAGCCTTGAAATAAAAATGTAACTCGCCCAAATTTCTCTTCGCGAAGAGTCAACCCGCGATTCACCGATTCGATGATCCACTCACCCGAGTAAGACAAGTCACCACCTAGGAGCCGACTCATAGCTGATTCAAGTGCTCTGACTCCACCTCCCTTTGACCCTGTTGACTAACAGTTGACTGACGGTTTGACCCGTTTGACCGTCATCTCTAACGGTGGACTGACGGAATATTCCGTCGAATATTCCACTGACGGAGAAATTTTCAGGTGACCGGCGGCGACTATTCCGGTCGGATTCCGGCCATAATACCA
This sequence comes from Papaver armeniacum, assembly GCA_023531295.1. Taxonomy (NCBI): domain Eukaryota; kingdom Viridiplantae; phylum Streptophyta; class Magnoliopsida; order Ranunculales; family Papaveraceae; genus Papaver; species Papaver armeniacum. The sequence goes on along the minus strand of JAJJWW010012377.1, from coordinate 1,193 downwards.
GTTTTCCGGCGAGGAAAAATTCCAGAATTTTTCTATGGACTTCTCTCACGGGTGTGAAGACTTGGACTAGGAATTGGATGGAGAATTGGGCTCAAATTTGGAAAGAGAAGATGAAGAGTTGAGAAAGGCTTGGTTTTGGAAATTGAATTGCTAAAGGAAAGGGGTTCTATTCCTTGGAAGATTTGGAGAATATTGAAGCCTATAGATAGAGAAGTTTTCTACATCTTTTAGACACCTCTCTACACACACAACACTTGTGTTTTTGTTTTCAAAATTCTTCTTCTTAATTATTTGTGTGAACTTAAAAATTCTCCTTTTAATATTTATTATTTGTGTGAATTTCAAAAGCATGAGTAGCTAATTTTCTTATTGATTGAGGATGAATTCCTAGTTCTTAATACATGATTTGAGTTTTGTTTCAAATTCTATCTTGAAGTTTTTCACATAATTATCGTTTGTTTTTACTAATAGGAATGATCTTAATGACATTCATGATTGATTGATAGATTGTTTAGAGTGCACGCTAAATTGATTTGTTAATTTGATCTAAAGCTAGTGAAAGTTAGGGGATAAGTAATCGTTTCTTGACTCTTTACATAAGTAGCAAACATAAGACCTTGCGGAGGGATTCCGTGGAGCAATTGTGTGTGAAAACAACGGTAGCAAGTAGACCTTGATCTAAGAGTTTAACTACTAATATCAACCTAATAAGTTCATAAATCTTAATGCGTTTATTTAAATTACATCTTGAGTGATCTACTTCTAGGTGGTTTGGTAAATAGAATCCGGTAGTCGAGAACTTCCGTGTCCCAGGTGATATAAGGGATTTAGGGTTTAGCACCGATCTAGCTGCTTTACCTACGGTTGGTGAAAATTTGTGACTAATAACAAGTAGAAAAGAACATAACTTGATTCATTGTTTTGTAACGAAGAAGGATTCCTTGATTTTGTCTCTCTTATTGCTTTCAACTTTATCTTTTAATTGCTTTGTTTATTTTCTTTTGCTTTTTACACCCCCCCTTTTGTGACAATTTTTACAACTAGAATCTCTTGCTCCTCGTGGGAACGAACTTGACTTCCATTATATTATTTTTAATTGAGTGGAAACATTAATTAATTTGATTGCACCTACGACACGCATCAGAAATCCCTTGTTTAATTCTCGTATCTTCTTCATTAATCAGAAATATTCT